>JASXTE010000012.1:10190000-10695000 GCA_030280995.1 Hemileia vastatrix
GGGCTGGCTGCTCTATACACAATTACCCCATAATTTTCGTTTCCAAAATTTTCCCTGTTTCTATTTGAATCCTGGCTTTGTCTTTTAATTATAGGAAGTCCACTAAGACTATAAACTGGAACGAATCAAGAGACAACGCTCTCAACTCCGGATTCAAGATTTATATATATATATATTTTTTTTTGATTTTGATTTTTTATGTTAGATTGTGATTTCTTTCCTTTAAATATAAATTATGAATTATTGCAAAGGTGATGCTCACTGGTGGTCTCTAATCATTTTTATAAATTGGAGGGAGCCCACCCAGTGATCATCATTATAAAATTATCTTCTAAAAACTTTCATTTATTTTCTTTTCTTTTCAATTTCTCAAAATTGTGTAACCACATCAAGTTGCACTTGGATGTGGGTATGATGTCGAGGGTACGGCTCATCAAATGGCCGGGGGGCATCTTTTGAAATTTTAATTTTGATAATTCTTTTTTTATTTCCTTTTTTATCTTTCTTTTCACATTCGTTTATCTTTCTTTAAAATTAAATTTTAACTTTTATTTCAAAACTATCTTTTCTAAAATCTTTTATTTTAAATTAAAAAAAAATAAAATTAAAATTAAAAATAAAAAAAAATAATAATAAAATAAAATAAAACAAAAAATAATAAAAAAATAAAAATAAAATAAAAAAATAAAATAAAAATAAAAAATAAAAATAATAAAATGAAAAAATTAATTAATTAAATCAAAATTATTATATTTCATAGTTTTATTTTTCAGTCTTCATTCTTTTTAGTGTTATTCAGTTAGTTTAGAGAGGAAACAGGGTCTAAGGGAACTCAATACCTATGGGATTTTTCTTCAATATTTCTGTTAGTCCTCCAAGACTTTAAACTGGCTACTGTTCAAGACTTTCCTTAAGGTTTTATACAAATTTTGGAGCTGTTAGTCCTCCAAGACTATAAACTGGCTACTGTTCAAGACGTTCTTTAAGGTTTTTTATACAAATTTTGGAGCTGTTAGTCCTCCAAGACTTTAAACTGGCTAATTTTCAAGACTGTCATTAAAAATTTTATATTGGAGCTTTTAGTCCTTCAAGACTTTAAACTGAATTTCAAGGATGTTCAAGATTTTATGGATATTTTTAGAGAAGGGTTCTAGGATAGAGAAGTTGTTAGGTCCACCAAGACCTTAAACTGGACTATTATCAAGTTGTTGGGTCCCCCATGACCTTAAACTGGATTTCTTATCGATCAAATGTTTGGTCCATCATGACTTTAAACTGGTAGTTCATTCATTGTTTTAGTCCACTATGACCTTAAACTGGAAAATTAATATCTGCAGGAAAATTCAACATTCATTGGTCCACTATGACATCAAACTGGATTATCAAGTTTATTTAATCTTTGGTCAAGCCTAGGCCTTACTTAAGAATATTTCAAGTTATTTATCCACTTAAACGATCTTTGGTCCACCAAGACCATAAACTGGAAATCGATTATATGTTTGGTCCACCAAGACTTTAAACTGGAATGTCAATCTTGTTTGGATAATTCAATTCAATCTTTTAATTTATCACTGTCCACTAAGACTCTAAACTGGTTATTCAATCATTTCTGGAATTGGGTGCTGATAAGCTTTAGGAGGTTAAAATTTTAGGTGGTGATGATGCTAACAAAAGCATAATGGTTAATTAGGTGAAATTTGGGCGCTTTAACATGGTCTAAAGTTAATATTAGGGGGTATCAATGTTGACCGATCCGCAATTAAATTAATTGCGGAGAATAATCTTCATACCCCAATTATCTTCCACAATTATTTTTGCTAATAATTGGGTTATTAGACACTTTATGTGTCAATGTTCACCTCTTATCTGACATTTTTATCCTCAATATTTGATAACCACATCTTGGACAACTTTCTGGATATCCCAGCCTTCTACCTTGCTGCGCACTTCCATTCTCATCCCATCCTGTTCATTCTATCCGCTCAGAATTTCTCCCCATTTCATCTATTTGATTCTGCTCCTTTTCATCTCGCTATCTCATCTGCTTGTTTCTGCTCCTTTTCACCTTCATTTATAATAACATGCCTCATCATCCTAGATCTTCTCAAAGGCAGTTATCACCCAGTTGTTCTTCAATTCCCAATACTTCCTCTTTCCCCCGCTCAGCTGAGAAATCAAAGACCGTTCAATTAAAAAAAGATGAACATCTCATTCTTATCAACTGGCTGAAAACCAAATCTAACTATGATTCTTGTTTTGGTACTGAGTATGCCACTAAAGTAGGACGGCCCCCCACATCAAAAATTAATGGCTATCTTCTAATGGCAAATGAATTACGGAATAAGACCAAAGGAAGGATTGATCTTTTGCCTAAACAGATGTCTGAACGATTCAAGCATTACCGAGAAAAATACAAGAAGGCAAAGGCTCTTTCATCTTCCACTGGTTTTGGGGGTACCGACAACAATATAACTAAGGGCATAAAATCCATAGACGATAAACTTGAAACTTTATGTCCTTACTTTAAAGAGATGGATGCAATTTTTGGAGAGCGAGCCAATGTTAATCCTGTAAACATGTTGGATGTTGAAGATCCTATCTACAAAAATGATGTCGAAGAAAAACTTTTCCCATCCTCTTCCTCCACTCAAGCCTCCCCTCTTCTAAATTCTACAAATATAGATAGCTTTTCTATTGATCCTATTGACTTTTTAACCTAACCCAATCTAACTCAGGTCTGTTTTTTTTCTTTTATCTTATCAATACTTTTTTTTATTTACTTAGATTTTCTTATTTCTTAAAAGGCTGATGAACAAGCCCAGGACCCACAATCAACTGAGTCTGAAGCTAGTGACAATGATGAGGAGAAAAATATGACCTTGAAAAAGAAGCTTAGGGCTTCAAGTAGTCTATATTTCCACTCCCAAAGAAGACAAAAAAGTGATACTTCATCACAAACCCCTTTTTCTTTGATGGAACAGTTTTTAGAGAAACGTGATGCTGGTAAGTGATATCATACCTATTAATACTTTACTCTGCTTTTCTTCTACTTATTGTTAGCATTGCTTATCACTCTAGAAAAAGTGGAAGCTGCTAAAGAGACTCTAAAGTTTGAAAAGCAAAAAATGAGCTCTCTTTAAGGAGGGATGATAGGCTACAAGATTTGGAAGAGAGGAAGTACGAGCTCTCTTTACGGAAGGATGATTGGGCCCAAGATTTGGAGGAGAAGAAGTTTAAGTTAACTCTAAGTATTGAAAAATCAAAAAAGAGGAGAAAACACTCAAACATTGAAACCTATTAGAGCAGATGAAATATAAGTTTGATCATGAAGAAAATTCCAAAAAGAAAGATTTCTTGATAGAATGTGTTAAAGCTAATAAATCTGTTGAGGAAATTGAACGTTTAAAGAAATTGTTGGATGACTAGTTTGTTTTATTTCTCTCACACTTCAACTGTTCATATTTATTTGTACATAAAATTTACAATAATTTCCTGTATTTCATTACTCTATCAATCATTACTTGAATTTTAATATTTTAATGTTAAATATTCTTTTTTTAAATAAAATTTTCATGTCTCCTTTGAAAATTTGATGATCCCCCACCCCTGTATTTTTTTGAAGTAAGGGGTGGGTATCACAAAAATTCTTTCATATCATGAATCTTGAAAGTCTTATATGAAAATTTGGCTTTACTACCTCCTGCATTTTACTGGTATCCCAAAAATTCTTACATGTCAAGAATTTCACAAGTCTTAAAAGAAATTTTGGCAAAACCCCCCATGAATTTTATTGAAGTAAGGGATGGGTATCACCAAAAAAATTTCACCAAAATATTTACAAGTCAAAAAAATTCTATATCTGTTTTAGAAAATTGGCAATACTCTCCCCTGCATTTTATTGAAGCAAGGGGTGGGTATCACCAAAATTTTTCTAAGTCATCAATTTCACATGTCAGATTTGAAAATTTGGCAATACCCCCTCTTCATTTTATTGAAGTAAGGGGTGGAAGTCATCTAAATTTAATATAATTACATAAATTATTAAATAAATATCTAATATATATCAATTTCCCTAGTTTATAGTGATGACAATTCCTTAAGCCAAAATGCAGACCAAGTCTAGAAATAAAAGTTTGGGACTTTCTACAGGTATAGGCAAGAGGAACCTCACAAATCAAACAAATAAATGTTATCATGATTACCTGTTATACAACCAATGGTTGATGGCTCATCACATTACTTGAGAAAATTGATATATAAAAAATATTTATTAAAAATTTATGAAAAAATATAAAATTTTCGATGACAACTCTAATCCCCATACTTTTTGGATCTAGATAAAGTTTTTTTAAATTGAATAACTTTACCTTATTGATTCTTTGTATCAACTTATTAATGATTTGAAATGAGCAACCAAAATGTGTGAAATCTTGACAGGATTCCAAACCAGGAGGAGCTTTGGTTGTTTGATGATTATCCTGAGAAGAATTCCAAATAGTTTTGATGATACCATTTCCCAAACAAAAATCAATGATGCACCAGTGGTCTGGAAAATATAAACCATGTCCTTTGATTTTAGCTGGAGATGGTATTGGGTGGCCAGCTATCGGATTGATATATGAGAATATTCCAAAAGTAAGAAAATTGGCATCATTCCTATCGATATGAATCCTATTGTGAAATCCAGAATGAGTGATAATAACATTAGAAAATAAAAGATATTGGTGGCTGATATCTTCCCATTTGGAGTCACACCAATTTGGTATTCCAACTTTGGTTGCAAGTTCATGATTTTCTTCAAATGCTTTATTACAGAGCTTTTTGAGTCAAAAAGCAAGAAAAGAGTCAAAGGAAGGTAGAGTGTCCCATAAGCAAAAATCTTCATCTTTTTGAGCTTTAGTGATATTCTTGACCAAAAAATATATGCCTATATAGTTGAAATGCCTAGATAATAATCATATAAGAGTTTCAGAATCCTTATCCTCTAAATATGCAATATAAAAATGTGAAATAAGACAAGTGAAATTTGGAAAAAAGGCTCAACTTCAAAGGTCAAAATCTCAGCAACCACTGAACCTAATTCAAACCTGTTTGTGGAAAATGAAAGATATGCTTTATTAGAATCTTCAGTTAAAGGACATGTGATTTAAATAAACCTAACTCTAATTTGTTACATAAAAAAATGAAATAAAAATTTAAATTGGGAAAAAAAAGGCTCAACTTTAACGGTCAATATCTCAGCAACCACTGAATCAAATTCAAATCTGTTTGCATGAAATGAAAGGTAGCCTTCAGGAAAATCTTCAGTAAAAAGAACATTAGATTTGAATAAACCTAACCCTAATTCCGAGTCTGATTTTCAAAATTTTACAAAAACTTGAAAAGTGGTAATGAAGATGAGATCAAAAGGAGTTTTATAAGTTCACTGTTATCCAGATAAGAGTCATACATATATTTAAGTATGAAGTTTTCATAAAAGGAATGAGATATCATATAGGCATGAAAAAAAGGAGATGAAACTTACCTTGATTGAAAAGTAGGAAAAATAGAGTGAGAAAGATTGATGTTGGAATTGTGGGGAAATTGAATATGGAGTAAGTGAAATGCATAAAGAATGTGCAATGTATGTGTTTCAATGAAATGGAGCCAAAAAAAAGTGAAATAAGGGAAAGGGGGGATAATGACAATGCCAAGGAGGGATGAAGAGTAGGGTGATGGAGCTAAAAAATAAAATAAAGAGGGAGAGAAAAAAAAGGTTAATTATACCATTGAAATCCAAAATAACCACTTACAAAAAAAATTTAGATAAAAAAAATAAAATAAACAGAAAAAAACAAAAAAAATTATAATTAGTAATCAAAAAATCAAAAAAAAAATGACTTACCTGGAGAGATGAGATGACAAAATGAATGAAACCAAATTGTTTGAGGGATGTTGGAGGAGAATAGGAAAAGGATATGAGGGATGAATGAAAAAAAAATCACTGACAAAATATGCAATTTCAGAAAATATGCAATTTCATGTTGAGCTGGTGAAAGAAAACCAATGAGCCATCCAAAAAAAAGATATTCACCGTAAATTCAAAAAAAAAATGAATATGCAACAAACTAAAATACAAAACCAATTGAATAAAGTACACAAAGAGGACATTTAGAAAGTATGAAAACTTAAAAATGAAAAATTAAAAGCATTGCAAAGTGAAATGTTGGAGAGTAATTGGCATTATAATGGAACGTATGCCAGTTGATTGAATGATTTGTGAATCAAGGGAGGGGAGTGCCGGTGGTGGTTCAGGATCCTCTTCTTCATGAAGATCATTCCACTCATCCTTTAAATCAGCAAGAATATTGTGGAGTATTACGCAAGTCAAGATCCAATGATTTGCAGTTTTGATCTCCAATTTTTTTTGAAATTGGATTCTGAGCTCCCGAAGACTCTAAAATTGTCCTTTTAAAATACCTATAGCATGTTCAATTTGTACTCTTGATTGTGCAAGGTGATAATTAAAGGCAGTTTTGGGGTCATTTTCTGAAGTTGCACCACGGAGAGCAGGTATAATGTACTTTCCACTTGCATATGCTGAGTCTGCAAGGAGGTACTGAGATTCGTCAAAGTATGAGTCAGGGGATCGAGAAATCCTCATTCTTTGGAAGACGGAAGAGTCATGACATGATCCAGGGCAGCCACTGTGAAAAGCAATAAATTTTTTATTGACATCACATACAAGTTGAACGGCGATAGAGTATCTAGAAAGAAAATAAAAAGTTAGATTGTGAAAGATGAGAACTTGGAGAAGATTTGGAAGAAACCTTTTTTTGCAATAAAAAAAATGGTTGCCATCATGAGCAGGCTTTTGACTCAAAGGTATAGTTGTGCCATCAACAAATCCTACACAGCCAGGGAAACCTTCAGCTTGCATTACTTGAGAGGATTCAAGTCGCTGTTCTGGAGTTGGCCAAGCAAGAGTTTGAGACTTGAGGGAAAGGATAGCAATCATACAGCGCTTGGTGTATAATATCACGGTACCATATCCTATGTTAAAGAGATTATCCAAACGTCTTACGGCAGCACCATTTCCATTTGAGCCAAAGCGACATAGAGCAACAGCAAGTTGGATGTCAGGATTACGCTGTTTGTTATGAGAATTGTTATGGAAGATAGGATGTTCAGAAATGAGTTGATAAAGTTTGAAGAAAGAATCGGGTGAAGTTTAAATGAGGAATGTTGAGAATGGAGCCCAGATCATATCGGGGATCATGATAAAGATTTGGCCCCCTGGTGATGATGTAACACTTTTTGGAAAGTAAACACATATAAGATAAAGCATCTTCAAAATCAGAGTCAGATTTATAGTAGAGAACTAAAAGTAAAGTGATGGAATTAATAGTGGAATGAAGTAGCCGTCAAGTAGAGAGATGTTTCATTGTTGCCAGTGGAAGGGTTATGTGATGAGGGAAGTGGGAATTCACCGCCAAATGTGCAGTTGGGTGTGTAAATAGAAAAAAACTTAAGTGTTCGCCACCAAAATTAAGTAGCATAGAGTGAGGAAAGACTTAAGGATGGCATCAGCAATTATGAGTCATGTGACTTTCTTGCAAATCCATCATGGATGAGATGAGTTTGGGATCAGGAATTAGGAATGGAAATTGGGGTATAAGAGGCGGGATAATGCATTATCGTGGATTTCTTATCCACTAGCCCTGGGGCTAGTGGATAAGAATCTTACTCAATTAATAATGTCTGATCCCTGGAAAAAAATTACTGATCCCTAATTGCGGATCCCTGAACATTGATACCCCCTATTATTATTTTTGGAAGCCTTGCAAAAGTATTTTATGGGTTTGCTGCATAGCAAAGTTTGAAAATTGTGATGAAGGAATCAGAAGTCAGGATGGTTGTTGGATTTTAGGGAATGATTTTTTTTAGTGCCTCATTGTTAGGCCATTTTTGGTGTGAAGCTTGGAGGACCTTATGGCGAGATTGGAATCATAGAATTCAGCTCAGTGGGGGGCCCTATGAGATTGGAATCAGGAGTATTCGGCTCATTAGGAAGATCCACTTTCTCAATGCTGTGACATGAAGGAAGACTGGTTAATGGGAGTCTGAAGGGATTCAAACCTTGCTCTCAGAAGTAGAGTCATCACAAGATTTATTTTATTTTATGGTATATCAAGCCAGAGAAGAAGAAACAACATTTTTATTTTAAAAAATTAAAAGAAGACCAGCTAAAACAAATTTATCAAATTATTTTATTAGAAAAGATAATTCTTTTGGAATTTCTCAATCACTTATGCAAAGCTTTAAGAATGGGGACATTCTCAATTGGAGGGAGGATGTGGTAGGCTAAAGTTTAGTATGGCACCTAAACACGTAAATGGAGTTATTACAAAATTGGTCAAAAGCAAATGCCTACGCGAAAACAATTTATTTTACGGAGAAAACTTATTTTTATGGTCTAAAAAGTTTATAAGTATCAAGTCGAGTCACTCAAGAACCTTAGGAAATTTTTCCAGAATTTTTACTATTTTTCTTATATTTTTAAATGAATTTTAAAGATTTATAGAAATATTTACATTTTTAGAAATTACTTTACTTTGATGAATTTTCACGGGGTGATTAGAGCTGTGCAGACTACGAAAATTAGTGGGGAATTTAAAGAGGAAGTGGTTCTATCTCTAGATTTTTTATTATAGTTTTAAGGTTCTAATTGAGTCCAGAGGTCTGGACGGACTCCGTTTGGACTCTGTACGAGCTCCGCACGGGCTCTGGATGGGCTCTGGCTGAGCTCTGGAGGGGAAACTTAGGCATGTGACTAGGTATACTTAAGAGCCTCTCAGAATCGAAATTGGGAATCATCATACATCATACAGCTTAATCTTTAACCACCAAAGTCTCATTTTTTATTACTCAACAAATTAAATAAGATTGTAATACCCTTATAACTTTATATTTTATATATAACATTTTAGAAATACTACTCAACAATTTAAATCACACTTCATACAGGGTATCTTTAGAAAGGTCTTCATCACTGGGACTTGATTATTGCTGTCTCATAAAAATTTAAATTATTATAAAAACATAAATATCAATCTTTTCAGATCTTTCACTGGTACACCTTAATTGTTGTAATCAGTATTTCTTTCTCAACAGCCACTTTTATTTAAATCTCAATAGGCGTTAAATATTTCAAGAGCTTCAGTATTAATTTCTTATCTGATCTAAATAGACTGGGTAGCTTAGTTATTTGGAACACCTACTTTGTTAATTTTGTTGGAAGGACAGGGTTTTCAGCTAAATCCACATATCTCCTCCGGATTCTGCTTACAGCAAGGGGACTGTAAGAGTTTACCTTACCATAACGTCGGGCGGCCCCCCCGCCTCTGTTTAGGAGGTTGGGGAGCGCTTCAGGAGGGTTTTTTATGAAATTTGGCAGGTACAGGCGCCAGATTGGTGGGTGCGCATGGGCTCTTAGTTAGTGGTCTGTGTGTACATAGTGAATAAGACAGTTTGGGGCAACCTTAATCATCATACAACCATCCGGAGGTGATATCATTGTTCCTCACTCAGTTTTCACTGTTTTCTGGCCACAAATGGCTGTGTTTGTTGCAAGTGAGTTCTTCATTTTACTTAACTTTTGCAACTGTTTTCTCTGTTATAGTCTTGCATGCTATAGCAAGTATTATTGCTGTCTCTGGTGTTGATTTTCAGCCTACATCAAGTATCTTTGCTGTCTCTGGTGTGGACATTGTTCTACATTTCAGTTCTTTGGTCTGGTAGTCTATCTGGGGACTACTTTCTTGGCTCATCAAGCAGTCAAGTGTGATAAACAGGAGCTTTAGCAAAACAGGAACCAACTTACTTTAGAAAGTAAATCTCACTCTATTTTTCAAAAGGGACAGGGGATTTTCTCTCTGGTTTTTCTCCAACTCCCTTGATCAAGGCCTATAGCTAGTACTATAGGATTGTCTAAATTTCTGGTGCCCAATGTGGGGAAGAACTTGCTAGTTCTTTGGAATCTCTGTTTTCTTTGTTTGTCTCTTTTTCGTGTTTTGGACTGGAAGAATGGCTTTTGGTTCTGCTATTCCTGTGGTGACTGCCAGTGGGGGGGATGGTCCTCCTTCTGTGATGGTTAGGGAGTGTGTGAGGATTAAAACTTGGGATGGTACCAAGTTTAATGGGGAGGATGTCAAGTGGTTTCTAGAGAAGTATGAAACTGCTGCTGGAGTGGATGGTGATTCCTACCTGGACATGGTGAAGCTGATTATCTTCTTCATTGGTGATAGATCAGTGGAGAAGGAGATTGTGGCTATGTCTGGCTACAAGAAGAGGGATTGGAAATTGTTGTGTAGGGAAATGGTGGATAGATGGGGTGTCAGGTTCACTATGGTGGATCTGAACAGGTTTGTCAGTGAATGGCAATCTTATGGTGGTGTTGGTAACTTACATAGTTACAGGAAGTTTCTGCTACAGTTTGATCCTGTGGTGGAATATTTGGTGGAAGTGGAGGAGCTGGCACATGAAAATGCTGCAAAAGATGTTTTTTGGTCTGCCCTGGCTAGAGATTTCAGGATGGATGTGTTGAAGGAGTTGTCAAGAAAGGAATTGATGAAAAGTCTTTCTAATGGGGATCAGAAGTTTACTGCCTTGGATAAGGTGAAGGAGGCTGTTGAGGCCCATTTGAAGTTATTGGCTGTGGACACCTATCAGGAGGGGTGTGCCAAGTATGTCAGCAAAGTCAGTGAGGCTTTGGCTGAAGAGGAAGTTAGGGAGAAGAAGGAGGAGAAAAATTTGGTGCAGGTTCCCAAACAGGAGAGGGACCCAATGGTGGAGCAGTTGGCTGATCTTACAAAGCAGCTGCACATCTTTGTTCAGGAGGCTAAGAAGGTTAATAAGGCACCTTCTCAGCCTAGAGATTTTGAAAGGAGGGCTGGTAGGAGTGATCCTTGGGTTTGCTCTTATTGCAGTAGGAGGGGGCACAGGTCCAATGATTGTTGGGCACTGAACAGAGATGTGTCTGAAGGAAAAGTGGAGTTTGATGGCAGGGTTTTTAAGTTCCCTGATGGTTCTTTTGTGAAGCCCAGTGAGGGGCAGGCTCCTGTGGATTTGGTCAGGAGAAGGGGTGATCTCAATTAAAAGAGGCCAAGGTTTGAGGAGATTCCTGATCAGGGGAAGTCTTCTGTTAAGGTAGATGAGGACGTCAAGGGAAAGGGGAAGGAGGTCAATAACGTCTCTTTTTCTACTTCCTTTGGTGGTTTGGAGTTGTATTCTTGTGGTGGAAAGTCAAGTGGTGAATGCTTGGCTGGTGTTTATGATGTGGAAGCAGGAAAGGTGGGAAGGCCTAAGAGCAGTTCTCAGGCCCAACCAAGGCCAAACGCTTCAAAGGTGGATCCTAAGCTGAGTGCAGCTAGGAAAAGGTACAGCAAAGAGGAGCTGTACAAGATGTAGAAGGGTATGGCTGATATGGGCCCCCCTAGTTTTGGTGCATTGGACATGAATGGTGAGCCAATGCCAATGGACTGACTCTGAGGAGGATGTCCCTTTGGCTTCATTGCCAAAGCCTCCTGGATTTAGAGGTTCTGGTGAGGGATCTGGTTTGGTTCCTGTTAATGGTAAATCTGTTGGTGGTTCTGGTCCTCAAGAATTTTCTAGGACCAAGGTGGTGAAGCAAAGAGCTCACTTTGAGAGGCCAGTAGTGTCTGGTCAAGTTAATGTTATGGACTCTGTCCTGGAAAGGATGAATCACGGTCAGGTTTCCCTATCTTATGGGGAATTGTATGCTATCAGTCCAAGGTTGGCTGATAGACAGAAAAAGTTGTTGACCAGGAGAAGAGTTTCTTCTGGTGAGGTAGAATACATTTGTGATTCTGCTGAAAAGTTTGTTGAGGGTTTGGAAACTCATTTTTCTGCTCCTCTGGGATATGTCAATGTCACTCTGAATGGCAGGGAGGCAAGGGCATTGGTGGATTCAGGTTCTCAGATAAACCTGATTTCTTTGTTTGAGGCAACTCATATGGGCCTCCCCATCAAAACTGGTATTGGTGGGAATTTGAGAGGGATTGGTGGTCATGTCACTTAATTCGTTGGAACTTCAGAGTTTGTGAAGTTAGATGTTGGCGGAGCCTCAGGGAAGGTTCATTTTTACATTTCTAAAGGTAATGTAAAAGCAGTTTTGGGTGGGCCATTCTTGATGGATTTTCAGGCAAGAATTGGTTATCAATTTGATTTGGGAATCAGTTTGGAGTTTACTGGTGAAGATGAAAGGAGACTTCACATGAGGTTGTCATCCCCTGGAGAGGATGGTTGGGAGACCAGGCCTGGTTTATCTTTAATGTGCCAGTGCATGGACTGCTGCAGGAGAAGGAAGGAAGTGGGTGCTGCCTCTAGTTTTTTGGAGTGCGGCTCAGGCTCTATTGAGAGTCTGTATTTTTTAGAGTAATGAGGGCTGATCACCCTAGTGCTAAAACCTCTCCCCAAGATGAGGAAATCCCAGGTTGTAGTATGTCAGCTCCCTTGGAGATATACCAAGTGGATTTTCAACTTTCTCTTTTTAATGTTTCTCTTCTCTGCAAGTATTCATCAAGTTTTTTATCAAGTCTCTGTTCTCTCTCAAGATTCTTAATTATTTTTAATTCAAGTTCAAAGAAGAAGATTGGTTATATATCTTTATTGAAAGATATGCGGAAAAGTTTTGGGGCGGTGAGATTGGGGTCTAAAAGTAAGTCCTCCCAATTGTGCACCGCTAGGGTTTCTTCTACACCTTTCAAAAACATTACCTGGGCCACACCTGTGAGCATTGGTGAAACCCCTGGTTTTTTTTGTAGGTCAGAAGAAAACTCAAGAAAAGAAGATAAAAATTTCAAGATAATTCATGAAAATCAAGAAAAAAAATCTGAAGATAATGAAGAAAGAAGATACAAAATATTTTTGTGAAGATCGTCAAGATCTATTTTTGGGCTTCCAGTATGAGGTTAAACTGCAGAAAATTATGAAGAGAGAAGATCATCAAGATCAATTTTTGCGCCTCCAGCATGAGGATAAATTGCACAATTTTAGAAGATGTGATTCAGCAGATGAATCAAGATTTCAAGATTTGGAAGTTGGAAGTGAGGATGAAGATGTGAATTTGCGGAAAAGTTTTGGAGTGGTGAGATTGGGGTGTAAAAGTAAGTCCTCCCAATTGTGCACCGCTAGGGTTTCTTCTACACCTTTCAAAAACATTACCTTGGCCACACATGTGAGCAATGGGGAAACCCTTGGTTTTTGTTCCAGGTCTGGTGGTGAAGATTTCCTGAAGATCCCTCAAGTTGAAGGTGGAGCGGCAAAGTATAAGAAGGTAGCGCAGAAGATTAGGCCTGTCAATGAGCCTATGCCTGTGGCCTTGTATCCGCCCTTGAAGAGACCTCCTTTGTCAAGAGATCCGTACTGTACTCCTTTGGTGAAGAATCCTCCAGAATTTGTAGAGACGGCTAGGGTGACCGTGGAAAGATTGAAAGTTGTTAATTTTGGTCCTGATGGGTGGTTGTCTGAAGAAGAAAAGAAGTTGTTGTTGCACGTTATTGTGCTAAGGAAAGAAGCTGTGGCTTTTGTTGAGGAGGAAAGGGGTGTATTGAAACACTCTTATGGGGAACCTTACTTGATTCCTGTGGTTTCCCATGAACCTTGGCAAATCAAACCTTTTCCAATTCTAGCCGCTATTAGAGAGGATTTTGTAGAGATTGTTAGGGAAAGAGTCAGGACTGTGTTATATGAACAATCAACATCCAGTTACTCAAGTCGGGTGTTCTGTGTAAAGAAGAAGAATGGAAAGTTGTGGGTGGTTCATGATCTTAGAGCCTTGAATAGAGTCACTATCAAGGACGCTGGTATGCCACCAAGTGCAGAGGATTTTGTTGAATCTTTCGCTGGAAGGGTGTGTTATGGTTTAGGTGATATTATGGGTGGTTATGATGAGAGGGAACTCCATACGGATTCAAGGCCTCTCACAAATTTTGAGACTCCTTTGGGAAGATTTCAGCTCACTAGGTTGCCTCAAGGAGAAACTAATTCAGTGGCAGCTTATCAAGCACAGATGGCTTGGATTTTGCAGGATGAGGTTCCTACTCATGCTGGTATTTTTATTGATGATGGTGGAGTTAAAGGACCATCCACTGATTATGGTAATGAGGTGTTAGCGGAGAACCCTGGCATAAGGAGGTTTGTGTGGGAATACGCAATAACTCTAGAGAGAGTGTTGTTTAGGATTGAAGAGGCTGGTTTGACCATTTCAGGGTCAAAATTCTGTTGTTGTGTCCCTGCTTTGGAAATTCTGGGTCATGTGGTATGTAGAGAGGGAAGGATTATGGCGAAGAAGAAGATTAATAAAATCCAGTCATGGCCAAGGCCTAAAAATACTACTGAAGTCAGGGGATTTTTGGGTGTATGTGTATATGTCAGGATTTTTATTAAGTATTTTTCTTTGTTGGCTTCACCTTTAAGGAAGTTGACCAGAAAAGATGCAGATTGGGAATGTACTGAAGAGTGTGAAGAGGCTTTTCAGAAATTGAAAAATGTTGTTGGTGAAGATATTGTTCTTCACAAGTTGGATTTTGGTGTTGGTTCTGGAAAAATTTATCTGGCAGTGGACTCAAGTTATATTGCTGCTGGTGCTGTTTTTTCTCAGGAGGATTAGACTGTGAGGGTCAGGCCAGTAAGATATGAGTCTGTGGTGTTTAATGAGGTGGAATCTAGGTATTCTCAACCTAAGTTGGAATTTCGTGGCATAGCTAAAATTTTAAAGAAGCTACAGACGGTTTTGTGGGGGCAGCATTTTGAGCTGCAGGTGGATGCAAAATCTTTGGTTCAGATGATCAATACACCTAGTCTTCCAAATGCTCCAATGACTAGGTGGGTGGCATTTATTCAACATTTTTCTTTTGACCTGGTACACAAACCAGGTAAAACTTTTACTATGCCTGATGGATTATCAAGGAGGCCACCTACAGATGAAGATTCTGAGGCTGAAGAGTTTGATGAGGATTTTCCAGTGGTTAGAGCCAGCACAAAGGGTGCTGAAGATATTTCTGACCTCCCCCAAGAGGCTAAACTGGCTGGATCTGATCTTGATTCTGGTGATCAGGATGTTTTTCTTGATGAAGATGGAGTTGTTGTTTGGGACAGCTCAAAATTGGAAAAGGGTGTTTTTGTTAGTGAACTGGATTCTCAAAAGGTTCAGTGGAAAGAGAAGGAGATGCCAAAATTTAAGGATTGGTGTCCTGGTTGGGCTGCTCAATTGGCTCATGTTCATACTGGTGATTTTGATGACAGAATTGTACCCTTGGATGTGGTGTTTTTGGATTTTGAAGATGAGACCTGGGGTAAGTCTGGGTTTTATTTTATTTTGGTGGAATATCTGTTGACCTTGGAGAGGCCAGATAGTTGTGATGATGATACTTGGTTGGCAATCAAAAAGAAGATTCCTGGATTTCATGTGTTAGGAAGACAGTTGATGAGGAGGAGACATCCGAATCTTCAAGTGGTGGTGACTCAGAAGAAGGGTTAAGAATTGGTTTTGAAGTCTTTGCATGAAGACCTTGGTCATAGAGGCTTTGGGGAGACTTATAGAAGAGTAGCAGACAGATTTTGGTGGCCAGGTATGAAGTTGGCTGTGCAGGGTTGGGTTCAATCTTGTGAAGAGTGTCAGAGAAGAAGCCACTTGAAACCTAAAGAGGTGGGCCGTGCTACTGGTGAATCAACTGTTTTTGGAAGGTTCAGTCTGGATGCTGTCCATATTAAAGACGGCAGGTATAAATACTTGATTGTTGCTAGGGATCATTTGTCTGGTTGGGTTGAGGCAGTGCCTCTGGTTAATTTGACTGCCAAGAATGTGGCAGAGTTTTTGAAGAAGGAGTGGATTTATAGGTATGGGTTGATGAAGTTGGTCACTGTTGATGGTGGGCCAGAGTTTGGTGCCGAATTCAAAGAAGCTGTGGCTAGTGTTGGTTCTAAAGTTAGAGTGGCTACACCTTATTATCCTGAAGCTGAAGGCATGGTTGAAAGAGGCCATCAAGCTATCAAGAATGCTTTGGTGAAGATGTGCGGAGATAGTGCTGAAAAGTGGAGGCATTATTTACTCTTAGTGTTATTTGCTGATAGGGTCACTGTGAAGAGGACAACTGGCTATTCTCCTTATGAGTTCATGTTTGGTCAGAAAGCTGTTCTACCAGTGGACTTAGAAGCTGTCTCTTATCTGTGAATTGATTGTGATGACGTGCACTCAACAGAAGATTTGCTCTGTGCCAGGATGCAACAGTTGGAATGTAGAGAGGAATGTCAAGAGAAGGCTTACTCTAGAATGATGAAGATTAGGAATCAATCAGTCAGGTACTGGGACAAGAAGTTGGCTCATAGACTCAGGAATCCCTTGAAACCTGGTTGTTTGGTTTTGGTGTATAATAGAAGTTTGGAGAGTCAGTGGGGGAAAATGTTTGCTGACAGATGGAATGGACCTTACAGAGTCAGATCTCAGGCGTCTGGAGGTTCTTATGTTTTGGAAGAGTTGGATGGTGCAGTCTTGAAAAAGAGGGTGGCTGCAGACCAAGTGAAGAGGTTTTATCCCAGAGGCACTAGGCATGAAGAAGATTGACTCCGCAATGAGGATAAACTATGGAACGTTCTTTTTTGTTTTTGAATTTTGTGGTGTTGCAGAGCAACTTTTGTGTTGGAAACTTTTGTTAGAAGGTACCCATGGGTGGGGCTTCTAGATTTGATCTTGGAAAGTGTATGGGTAACTGATGGGCTGGCTGCTCTATCAACAGTTACCCCAGATTGTCTGTTTCTAACCCTTTATCTTAATTTGGTTGAACCCTAGTATTGGTTTCTTTTCACAGGTTTTAGTCCTCTATGACTTTAAACTGGAATTTCCTCTGGTTTTCATGTGCTGGTCTCTTCACTCTTATTGGTTTTGGTTTTTTTGTGTTGGATGTGGTGTTTTTGTTAGAAGGTACCCAGGGGGGGCTTCTAGATTTTATTTTGGCAAGTGTGGGGGTAACTGATGAGCTGGATGCTCTGTAGAACAGTTACCCCAGAATGTCTGTCCCAAGTTTTTTGTTTTTCCTAGTTGAATTCTAGTTCTGTTGTTTATTATTCAGGTTTCAAGTCCACTATGACTTTAAACTAGTTCGGGACTGGCTTCTTTATCTTTGGGTTTTTTAGATTGGTGGTGGATCACTGGTGGTCTCCCATCATTTTTACTTATTGGAGGGAGCCCACCCAGTGATCATTTCTATGGATCTGACTTTCCCTTATTGGACCATCTATGGAGCTGGACTGTCTTTGATTTTGCAGTTATGTTTTTTTTTTTTTGCTAGATAGCAGTTTTAGATTATTTTCTTTTTTCTCTTTTTTTCTTTTAATTTTTTATGAGGGTTGTTTAAAATTGTAAAAACAAAAATATAGGGTGTTACCACATCAGGGTCACCTGGATGTGGGCAAGCATTGGTGGGGAAAGGCTCATCAATTGGCCGGGCAATGCTATTTTCTTTTTTATTTATTATTTATTTCATGTGTTTCGGTGTTTCATTATTTTTATTATCTTCTGAATTTCTAAATTTTTTGAATTTTGTTTTCTGTTAATCATTTTAGGGATTTAATTGTGTATCCACATCAAGGTGCACTTGGATGTGGGTAAGGTATCAAGGGATCAGCTCATCAATTGGCTGGGGGATACCATTTCTATTATTTTTTTTATATTATATCTTATTTCATTTATTTTATTTCATTTTATTTATTAATTTTTAATTTTAGTATATTAGTAGACATCAAAAAAAAAAATCTGAAATTATTTTTTATTAATTGTCTTATATTATTATTATGTTTCTAATCTTTTGCAGGAGCTCATTGTCTGGATGATGAAGCTTCTGGAGGCTGGTCTGGATTGTGATGAAGTTTTTGTTTTTTGTTAGGATTGTGGGAAGCACTGTGTTCTTTGAAGTGCATCCTGCTGGAGAGATTATAGGGATTGTAATTATCAGGAATTGGATTAGAGGGAAGTTCAGAGGAGGAAGAAGAAGAGGCAGGAATGGAGTGCTGGAGGGTGTGCTTAATGATCCTAGACATTTTCCAGTGGTTGTCCAGTAGGCGCTTTCTCAGGGATTTTTCAAATTCATTCAAAGGTCCATGGAGGGCGAAGGCTTTCAGCATGTTGAAACACATGGTGCTTAGGTGTTTTTTCATGTCTCCATAATCCAGGGTCAAAGAAGTTTCAAGAGGTTGGCCAACTCGAATAATAGATTCAGGAGGAGGGGTGCCAACTAGACAAGAAGAATTGGATCAGTAATTATTTTTGTTGAAGAAATGAGATAATTAATTTGGTACTTACAGATTGGAAGCTTATCAAATCTGTAAGCAGCTGGGATTTGGATCTCTGACAATTTTGTAATGGTCATAGTGGGTGGATCAACTAGGGAGAGATATGGATTCTCATGGTCTTCCTCTGAAAGATTTTGAGAAGGTGAACTAGGAGGCTGATGTTCCTGGGGCCTAGTTGGAGCAGTGAGATTTTTGTTGTTGTTGTGGTTGTTATTTCTGTTGGATTCAGCTGGAGGAGGTGATGGTGATGGAGTACCAGGGTTGTTAAAGGATGGAGCAGGAGATGGGGATTTGGAAGCAGATTGATCTCTTTTGGATGGAGATTTTGAAGAGATGGAACTGTCAGAAGATTAGTTGGCTGACAGAGGAGAGGTGTAGTTTCTTTGACTTAGTTGGGGACGAAGTTGTTGTTTGGGTGCAGCGTGTGGTGTTCTGGTTTCTTCTTGGGGTTCTCTGGCAGGTCTCTTAGAAATCTGGGAAATTTTGGTGCTTTTTGACTTTGGAAGAGTTGATTGCATTGCTCTGGGGGCAGTAGGAGGTAGTTGGGTTGAGTTGTTATTGTTGCCTGGATGAATTTGGCTGTTTACTGGCCGTTTTTGGAGGTTTTGGCCCTGATTTTCACTGTTTGGTGAGGCGGGCGGGCCGCCTGGACGCGGTCTAGAAGCCTGGGAGTTGATCTTGAAGCTTTTGGAGCTAATTTGACGGAGATAAAAGCAGTTTCTTGGGAAGCTAAGGCTGGTCTTTTGGGAAGAGTTCTGGAAGCAGAGCTTCTGGATCTTCTGGAAGGTGCTGAAGATAAAGAGGAAGAGGAAGGACCAAGCTCTGGGGATCTAGTAGGGGATCTAGAGATGTATTTGTGAGAAGGTGAAGGAGGAGGAATAGGGAAGTTGGCATCTCTGTCACATCTTTTCTTTTTGGAATAGCGAGAATCCCAAGCCCTGTTGTAGAATTTGGATTCAGGAGTTGAAAGAGTGAATGTGCAAGGTCTGCACATGTGGATGCACTGTTTTCAGGCATAGTCCTTGGGAGCAGTGAAGCAAGGGAGAGTAGAAGGGTTAACATCAGGAGATCCAACCATGATCTGTGGTGAGAAAAGATGATGAAAAGGGATAGGAGGAGATTTTTGTCAGTGATGGGTAGATGATGAAGTGAAGGTGGAAGTTCAGCAGGTTGGCTGTAGAGGTGTTCTGCATGAAATTGGCTGGGTCTATTTTAAGCAAAATTCTGGCAGTCCATTAAGACTCTAAACTGAAAAATCTATGGTAGCAAGATCAGTCCATCAAGACTCTAAACTAAAAAATCTATGGTATCAAGACCAGTCCATCAAGACTTTAAACTGAAATCTGGTTTCTGTAAGTCCTCCAAGACTTTAAACTGGCTGGTTTCAAGATTTTATCAAGATAGTCCGTCAAGACTTTAAACTGAACACTGTGTTAGTCCCCCAAGACTTTGAACTGAGGGTTTGAGTCCCCCAAGACTATAAACTGAGGAAAAAGGGCTTTGTTGTTGGAGTTGAGTTTGAAAGATTGGTGGAGGGTATCCACAGGGGGAGCCTCCGAATTTAGCAAAGGCAAGTTTGGCTGTAATTGATGGGCTGGCAGCTCTATTCACAATTACCCCAGAATGTTAGTTACTTCTCTAAATCTTTTTCTGGTTGATCTTTTGTTCTGGGTTTATGATTTAGGTTTTTGAGTCCCCCAAGACTTTAAAATGAGGGTTTTTGAGTCCCCCAAGACTATAAAATGAGGATGGTCCCCCAAGACTTAAAACTGAGGGTTGTTTTGTGGTTACATCCTATAGAGGGTGTGGTCAATTTTTCTTTTCTAGAATCAAACTCAAGTACTAGTGGAATTACAGAGGGAATCAAGAGATGAAATGAAGTGTTCAGAATTAGCCTTGAACTGGTGAATGAGGTGTCTTCTGTTCTCAATGTCCTGTGGATCTCTAGCAGGAGTGGATTGGAAGTAGTGAAGCAGAAGTTTTTTCTGTTGAGATGTGTTTTGTTGGAACTTGGCCTTGATAGTGGGCAAGTGCGTTGGTGTTGGTGGTGCAATGGATCCTACACTGTTATCATCACTATCAGAAGATGGAGGAACTGAGAAGTCATCAGTTTTAAAGTTGAAGGAAGAAATGAATGTTCTTTACCATCAGAGGGACCAGGGATTGTGGAACTAGTTGTTTTATGGGTTGTGGCAATCTTCTGGGAAGGGTGGAGCTTTTTGATTAATCTGGGTATCAGGATGGATGGCCTAGATCTTTTGGTGCTGGCAGAAGAAGGACCAGGTTGAGGTGAAGTTGAATCTGTTGCAGAAGAAAGTGGACCAGGTCTGTGGCAGGTCTTTTTTCTGGATTGGCAGACATAGCAGGACGTTCTGTATGGATGGACAGGTGGTGTCATGGTGCAGATTAAATTATTGTCGATGCAGTATTGGCAGGGACCCATTTCAGAGGCAGCTTTGGGAAGAAGGTTAAACATGGTGGTTGGATGAAGAAAGAATGCGGACATTCTCAATTGGAGGGAGGATGTGGTCTTCCAACATTGGCAGGGGCCTTTGTTGTGTGATTTGGCGCTGTTTGTGCATGTCTTAATTGTCATCTGTTAAGGAATTGGGTATTATTCTGGTTTTAAACCGTGGATATTGGGTCTGCGGGTATGTGGGTACTATCATTGGATAGCCCTGATTTTTCTCTATATTTTATTTCTTGTAGACATTTTTCATATTCTGAGTTTTAAGGGAACATTTCCTCATTTTTCATTTATAAAAGATTGCTGTTTAATTTTGTTTTTTGTGTTTTACGGGATAACCTTAGGTCTTAGGGTTAAGTGCTTAGTACCATTGGATAGAGCTAATTTTTCTCTATATTTCATGTCTCAATGTTGTTATAGTGAAATTCCGTGTTTTAAAGGTTTTAGTAGTTGTAGCTAATTTTTCTAAGTAGATTGGTGGTTTTTATTGGTTTTCTGGCTTCAGGGAGGCCGGGCCACTTCAGGCGGCATCTCCAACATCGGATGGCCCGCCCGCCTCTGTTTAGGAGGTTGGGGAGCGCTTCAGGAGGGTTTTTTATGCAATTTGGTGGGTACAGGCGCCAGATTGGTGGGTGCGCATGGGCTCTTAGTTAGTGGTCTGTGTGTACATAGTGAATAAGACAGTTTGGGGCAACCTTAATCATCATACAACCATCCGGAGGTGATATCATTGTTCCTCACTCAGTTTTCACTGTTTTCTGGCCACAATTGGCTGTGTTTGTTGCAACTGAGTTCTTCATTTAACTTAACTTTGGCAACTGTTTTCTCTGTTATAGTCTTGCAAGCTATAGCAAGTATTATTGCTGTCTCTGGTGTGGATTTGCAGCCTACATCAAGTATCTTTGCTGTCTCTGGTGTGGACATTGTTCTACATTTCAGTTCTTTGGTCTGGTAGTCTATCTGGGGACTACTTTCTTGGCTCATCAAGCAGTCAAGTGTGTTAAACAGTAGCTTTAGCAAAACAGGAACCAACTTACTTTAGCAAGTAAATCTCACTCTATTTTTCAAAAGGGAAAGGGGATTTTTTCTCTGGTTTTTCTCCAACTCCCTTGGTCAAGGCCTATAGCTAGTACTATAGGATTGTCTAAAACGTCTAGTTGCTATTTCTGGTTGAGATACCTCATTATTTGTTTGCTCCTCCAGAGCATCATAGTATTCATTGTTGTCTGCTTCTGTGTGTATTCTCTCATTTTACTGATGTACATTGATTACTGAAAATGATTTTGATGGACTAGATTTTTTTTACATGTGGAACTCATTTTTGTTGAAAACAGAATTGTGAGTAATGATTATTTTATTATTTGAAGGTCCATTAACCAGTAGTTGTTGTTTCTTTCTGGATATCCAAGAAATAAACAATTATTACCATTGGGTGAAAACTTCCCTTTTCTATGTTGTTTAGGGATATTGGAAATTGCAAGAAAACCAAATGTATGTAAGTGGTTGAGCTTTGTTTTTCTGCAGGTGAGTGCATCATAGGGTGATTTCATGTTTGATGCTTTACCGAATGTTAAATTTTCTAGGTAGACAGCTGCATTAAAATCCAGACAAAATTGTTCTTTTATGGTTAATAAACTTTTAAAAATCAAGTCTAATAAAGGAAATATTATGGAAGCTATGGACGACTTTCAAAGCACCATTAAACTACTATGTGATGTTGCTTCTGATCTTTTCAAGGACAAAATTTTATCCTATATTATGGCTAATTACATTCTTAATCTCCTTCTGGAATCATATCAAACCTTTGCATCAATCATCTTAAGCAAGTATGATATTACTAACATATGCCCAACTATAGAAAGCGTATTTGGTGATATTGAAGTCAAAGTAATCAAACGGAAGAATCTTAAATCCACTAATTCAACTTCAGGGACAGCTCTATCTATGGACACTAAATCTAAAATATTCTGCTCAAAAGGATGACAGAACCCTTTAGCTCCTCATCCTGAAACCTCATTTTTTTCAGTTACATTCTGAAAAACGGGATGAATTCTTGAAACAAAAGAAGGAGCGGGAAAATAAGGACAACCAAGTTAAATCTTTATCAGTATTCTTGGAAATTGCTCTCAATCACGCCATCCTAGACAGTGGCGCATCCTTTTCAATTTTCAACTTGCTAAAATCTTTTCCACTTATGAATCATCCAAACTATCATTATCAATGGCAAATGGAGATGAACTGCTTGCCCTTGGATAAGGCAAAGTAGCTTTCTCTTCATCATCCAGCCATATATTCAATATTGAAAATGCATTTTATGCTCCTGATGTAAAGTCTAATCTAATTTCAGCTGTAGATCTACTTCTTGACAGATGGAGCTTAATCAAGGAAGATGGAATCTTCAAAGTTAAAAATGAGAGTAACACTCACCTAGAATGCACTATAATGGGACAAATTTTCACATTACCCTTATCCATTCCTTCTATATTTTTGATATTTCCTCACATGAGGAAAACAGTATACAGCTCCTTCATCACAAATATGGTCACCCAAATAACCAAGTCATGAAGCAATTATTTCCAGGTTTGGATTTCTCTAAATTCAGCTGTAAAACCTGCGCACTTGCTAAGTCTAACATATTACCATATGGTGTTACTTTTCCAACTCCAGAAAACCCCCTTCATGTTGTTCATATGGATTTGTGCAGACCCATCTCCCCAGAATCCAACGGGGGAAAATCATATTTCTTTCAAATGGTAGACGGACATTCACAATAGCATCACACTAACTTCCTAACTTACGAAATTTTTTGCAATCACCAAACCATGGTTGAAAATCAACTTTCCCAATCTATTAAATTTGTTGTCTCTGAGAATGGAGGGGAATTCACCAGTAGCTCTATTAAAAATTTATTAAAGAACAAAGGGATTATTCATCTTTGAACTGTACCTTACTCACCTAAACAAAACCCAATAGCAGGACAAGGTAATTGATCCATAGTTGAAAAAGCCAAATTCTTACTTATTGAATCAGGTTTAGACTCACATTGGTGGGCTGAGGCAGTCAACACTGCCACCTTCCTGCTAAAAATACTACTTTCATATGCCCTTGGTGGTTCCAAAACACCCTGGGAACTCTGGCACAAAAATAAAGTTAAAATTCCCCAGCAAATATATGCATTTGGGTCAGATGTAGTCTACTACCAACAAAAGCACATGCAGAGAGGTAAATTTGGACTAAGTGGAGAGGAAGGGATTTTTCTGGGTTATTGTGAGAGAAACACCTCAATTATTTTATCTATTCTCCCAGTACTGACTCCATTTTAATTACTCATAATGTTAAATTTCTAAACACTTTCACCCTAGCACGTAAAATTGGCAAAGGACAGCCCATTGAAACACTTGTATTTCCTGAACTTGAGAACCTTTCAATTCCGACCATCACTATCCATTCACCTTCTACCAAGCATCATACAACCTTTGAAATTGACTCAGATATCTCTGTGAACTCAGACCCCCTCCTAGAAATGCCAGTTCCAATTGAATCCAGTCAAACTACTGATCTTTGGCTTATCTGAAAGCACTACGCTTATGTCGAGAAAAGCCTTAAACCCGCTCAGGAAATAAATTCCTCCATTTATACTTCAAAAATTTTGACCACGAAGCGAAAAGGAAATCATATCAACATGGTAGTTACCCCCTTCGACACACCCACTTCCTTCTACAAAGCTCTTAACTCACCTGAACGTGATGGATGGCTCAACACCATAAATGCCAAACTATTGAGTATCACTAAACACAATTTCTGGGAATAAACTCCCCTTCCATCAAATAATCACTTACTAGGAACCACTTGGACCTTCAAATGAAAAACTGACTCTGAAGGAAACATAGTTAAATACAAAGCTAGGCTGTGTGTACAAGAATTTTCTCAAATTGAAGGGATTGAATACAATGAAACCTATTCACCCACTGGCAGATTAAACACTTTACATTTTCTTCTTGGTCTCACAGCCTTCAAAGAATGGGAACTCCATCAAATGGATTTCAAATCTTCCTTCTTACATGGGGAACCTGACAAAGACTTATACCTTCAATTTCTGAATGGATATACTCCTCAAAACCCTGACCAATGTCTACATTTAAAAAAGTCACTATATGGGTTAAAACAGAGCCCCAGATGTTGGTACTGTAAGCTCTGTAACTTCTTCACAGACATTGGTTTTAAAGCAAGCAAAGCGGATCCATGCTTGTTTCTTAACACTGATTCCTGTCATCCTTGTTACGTCTTCATACATGTTGATGACTTAATTATTGGTGGTCCCTCAGATCAAGATTTTAAAGACAAAATATCTCAAGTATTCGACATGGATGATCAGGGGAAACTCAAATGGGTCCTTGGGATGAAGGTAACTAGGGATAGGACCGCGAGAACTATCAGTCTTTCACAAGAACTATATATATCTAAATTATTAAGCAAATTCAATCATCAAGATTGTCAGTCTTCCACTACTCCCTTGATTCCCAATTCTCATTTTTCCATATGCTCCTCTAATCAACTCACTAAATTATTTAATTACCAAAGAGAAATTGGTCTTCTCAATTACCTAGTTCTATGCACTCGTCCAAATTTGACCTATGCCACCTCCACCTTAGCTCAGTATCTAAATGAACCCTCAGATCAACAGATACAAGCCTTCTTTCACATACTTTGCTATCTTCAGTTAACTAAATACTTCAGCTTGACTCTTGGAAATGTAGGTGATTCTCATATTGGTCAGTTAACTGGTCTTGCGGATGCAGACTATAACAAATCTGAAGACTATAAGTCTACATCCTGCACCCTTGTCTTTCATCTGGGACTGATCAGTTGGACATCAATTAAACAACAATCTGTTGCACTCTCCACTTCAGAGGCTGAATATTACGTGATGACCAATTGTGGCCAGGACCAGTAGTGGACTAAGGAACTCTTTAATGATTTTTTAATATCTCTCAACAAATCCACACTCTTTGGGGATAATCAAGGTGGCATAAATCTGGCTCTCAATCCACTTTATCAGCATTTCACCTGGCATATTAACACAAGGGTTCGTTGGTTGCACAAAAAAGTGAAAAACAATGAATTCATCATTGAATATATTCCCTCATCTCAAATGATTGCTGACGTTCTGACTAAGCCATTACCCAGACCTAAAAACCATCAATTTCTCAAATCTTTCAATCTTTTACCATTGCTTTCTTGAGCACAGGAGGGTGTTGAATGTAGACTATTTACCTAGCATTATTCATAGAAACCTAGTACTTAATTAATATACATAGAATAGATTCATTTTTTAAACCTAACTTGATTATATCATACAAAGCATATATGGGTGGGTAACCTTGATCTCTTTACTCATCCATTTTCTCATTTAAATTTTTTTATTTACTTTATTTTATTTTTATTCATTTTATTTTATTTTTCTTATTTAACAATCATCTCAATATTAACTCCCAATCAGTCCTTTCTGTCCATTCCATTTTCCTGTCCTGTCCTTGAGTCGCATCGCCATTATTGGCCTAGAAGTCCTGCTTACCTGCTGCCTAATTCCATCAGGTAACTTTTCCTTTCTGTCCATTCCATTTACCTGTCATTTCCTTGTGTCCCATCACCCATACTAGCCTGGAAGTCCTGCTTACCTGCTGCCTAATTCCATCATTTTTGGTATAATTAGAGTTTGGATTTCCCAATCTGTAGCTCCAGGGTTGTACTGAGAAAGTAAGTGCAAATTCCTTTTTGAATAGTTTTCCTCTCAATTCAAACTTACTATTCTGTATATCCCCATAAAATTTTTGATTTTTATTACTGATTTCACATCTTTCAGGATTTTTAAGGTAGAAAATTTGGTAATCTTTTCTCCAAAAGTCATTAGTTGATATTAGATCATATGCTAGATTAGGTACATGAAGAGCAAAAAAAGACACCAAATCATTTTATTCAACTAGATTAAACATTCCTTTTCCAAAACATTTAATATCTTTATTTCCCATTGTAATATCAAAATTGATGTTTTGATATGTAAGAAAGTGAAATTTATTTCTAATCATCAAGGATGTGGCTCCTGAGTCAAGTATGGGTTTCAGATTATTTTCAAATTAAAGGGATGAGGTAAGTGATAATATCAAGCAACAGGTAAGTGAGACTCTAGGACACAGTGGACAAAAAGAACACGGGGGACAGAAATAGGACAAGGGAATTATTACCTGATAATATTAGGCAACAGGTAATTGAGACTCTAAGACACAGTGGACAACAAGGACATGGGGGACAGAAATAAGACAAGGGACTAAAGGATAAATTGGAGATAAAATAAGATCAATTGATAACTAAAGATAATAAAAGAAGAATTAGATGAGGAATGCAAAAGTGTCTCCTCATCTATATATATGCTTTGAGTAGTATCATCAAGTTAGGTTAGGATAAAAAGTGTATCGGCAGTGTATGTAGAGTAAGTTGTGCTAATGTTATTAATAGATGGAAATTGAAGCTCATGTGAAAACTAAATATATAAATATAAGATAGAATAGCTTATAAATATATCCTATTTCAACACCCTCCCGTGCTCAAGAAAGAAACGGTGTAAGATGAAGGGAAATCAAAAATTTATTATGTTTGGGTCTGGGTAATGATTTAGTTAGAATGTTGGCCACCATTTGACCTGATGGAACATATTCAATAGTGAATTCTTCATTATTTACCTGTTCCCGTAGCCAGCATACTTTGGTATTAATGTGTCAAGTACAATGCTGGTAAAGGGGATTGAGAACTAGATTAATTCTGCCTTGATTATCACCCATGAGTATAGTTTTTTTGAGGGGAATGTTAAAGTCGTTGAATAATTCTTTTTTCCACAACAAATCTTGACCACACTCAGTTATCGCATAGTATTCAGATTCTGAGGTAGAACAAGATACTGACTTTTGCTTGCTGGAACACCAGGATATCAGGCCTAAGTGAAAGACTAAGGTTCCTGAAGTAGATTTGGAGTCCTCGGATTTGTTATAATTAGAGTCATCAAAGCCAATTAGATGACCTAGTTTGGAACCAGCAATATTTCCTATAGTTAAGCAGAAAGTCTTGGTTAATTGAAGATAACACAAAATATGAAAGAAAGCTTGAATTTTCTGATCAGTGGGTTGATTTAAGTATTGGGCCAGAGTAGAGGCTGCATAAGCCAAGTCAGGCCTAGTGCAAGGAACAAGATACTTGAGTAGTCCCACTGCTCTTTGGTAGTTGAAGAGTTTTGTAAGTTCATTAGAGGTACAAGTTGTGAACTGTGAGTTTGGGACTAAAGGAGTAGTAACAGAATGGCATTCTTCATGATTGAACTCTGATAAGATTTTATTGATAGAGAGTTCTTGAGATAAGCTAATGGTTTTTGATGTTTGATCTCCTATAACCTTCATTCCAAGGACCCATTTAAGTTCTCCCTGGTTTTCCATGTCAAAGACTTGTGAGATTTTTCTTTTGAAATCATGAACAGATGGACCTTTAATAATTGAGTTATCAACATGAATAAATACATAGCAGGGATTAGATGTTTCAGAGTTGAGGAATAGATAAGGATCAGCTTTTCTTGGTTTAAAACCTTTCTTAGTAAAGGAGTTAGATAGTTTTCTATACCAACACCTGGGACTTTTTTTTAGTCTATATAGAGACTTCTTTAGATGTAAGCAGAAGTCAGAATTTTTGGGAGAATATCCACTAGGAAATTGCAAATAAAGGTCTTCATCTGGCTCTCCGTGTAGAAAAGCCGATTTCACATCCATCTGATGCAATTCCCAGTCTTTGTAGGCTGCAATCCCTAATAAAAAGTGCAGAGTGTTTAATTAACCAGTAGGAGCATATTTTTTGTTATATTTGATTCTTTGATTTGTGAGAAACCTTGAACACAGAGTATTGTGCCTTATACTTAATAATGTTTCCCTCTGAATCTGTTTTTCTTTTTAATTTCCAGGTCATTCCTAGAAGATGGTTACTGGGTGGTAATGGAGACTCCTCCCAGAAATTGTGTTTACTTATGCTGGAAAGTTCATTATTGATGGCATTGAGCCATTCGTCACTTTCTGGTGAATTGAGTGCTTCACAGAAAGTTTTAGGTGTTTCAAAATGCGTCACAACCATGTTGACATGATTTCCTCGTTGTTTGGATGTTAATATATTGGTTGTGTCAATGGATGAATTATTTTCTTTAGATGGGCCGAGGTCTATGTTGAAATAAGTATAATGTTTCAACTTAGACGGTGGGTTAACAAAAATATCAGGACTTTTAGGGAACTGAGAATCCAAAGGTGGATCAGGAAGTGAAGAGAAGGTAGGTGGTGCTTCAGGCAAAACTTCATCTTCTAATTTACATGAAGTGGTCATTTCCAAAGAAGAAGGAATTTCTGGAGTGATTGTGTATTCAATATCAGGAAAACCTATTTTTTCATCTGAATCCCCTTTGGTGATTTGACGTGCTAAGTTAATAGTATTAAAGATTTAATATTGTGAGTAATTAATATTGAATCAGTACTGGGAGAGTAAATGCGGTGTAGGTAGACTCTCACAGTTGCCTTGCTGTAAGCAGAATCTGAATGAGTTGGATAATCAGAGAAAACCCTGTCCTTCTAAGTAAAATAAGGGTTTCTCAAATAACTAAGCTTACTAGTCTACTTGAATTGATTTAAAATAAAAATGAAACTGTGATTTTATGAAAGCTTATTGAGATTTAGAAATAACAGCTGTTGGAAAAGAAATACTGATGACAAAAATTAAGGTGTACCAGTGAAAGATCTGAAAAGATAGACTTATATATTTTTATTAAGATGTTATTTTAATGAGTTAACAATAAAAGCAAGTCCTTGAGATGGTGACCTTTCCAATGACACTCTATATGTGATGAAAATATAATTGTTGTATTTTATTTCAACAGTGTTATAAAAATATAAATGTTATAAGGGTATTATAATTTTATTTAATTTTTTTGAGTAATGAAAAATATGAAGGTGGTTGTTAATTCCCAAAAAGACTCTCAATATCGAAGCTAAAAGACAAAAAACATGTAGCAGACTAAGATTCTCCCTTCTATCTGATTCTCCTCCTCCAGACCTTTCTAACAATACCGTACATGCATGGGATCTACAATAAACTATTGATCTAACAAGCATAATAAATTCTAACCAAATTTTGCCACAATAGCCAAACTTTTCTGCAGTGACCAAACTTTGCACTGGTGATCAGACTTTTCTACAGTGACCAAACTTTGCACTGGTGATCAGACTTTTCTACAGTTACCAAACTTTACCAGAGTTCTCAGACTTCTCTGCAGTGACCAAACTTTGCACTGGTAATAAAACTTTCCCATTGTGAGCAAATTTTGCCACAATGAGCTCTTTTTGCAATAATGAGCTAATTTGGCCAGAGTGAGCTAAATTTGCCACAGTGAGTTAATTTTGTCTCCATGACCAAACTTTGCCACAATAACAGAATTTTTCCAGTACACTTCGTATTTGCACCAGAAAATCACCGGAGCAAACCGGTGCACTGGAGCTCAGTGGCCATTCCATCAGCACACCATATCCACCAAAAATACTATAAGTCACTAAATCAAGTAAAACACTAAGAAAACAGTAAAATATGATAAAAAAGCATCAAGACATAAAAGATAGAGAAAAATCTGGGCTATCCAATGATAATAATCATTTTCCAAAATTCTAAATATCCAGCCTTATAATTCAGAAAATTGCTACTAATCTTCAAAAATAAACCTAAGTGGCATACCCAGATGTGGAATGCCACATCCTCCCTCCAATATGGAATGTCCTCATTTGTATTCAATTTTTAATCAATATAAATTTTTTTTCACCTATTTGTTGATAGTCTTTGATAATGATGTGAAAAGAGATCCAAGAAACATCTTTTCTGAAATTTTACTATTGGTGATTTTAAATCATTGTCCTTTTGCTGGTCTTCTATAAATTTAACTTTTTTTCTTCTTCTCTGGCTCTTGATATAAATCATAAAAAAAATAAAAGTAAAAATAAAAATTATTTTGTGATGATTCTACTACTGAGAGCAAGGTTTGAATCCCTTCAAACTCCCATATACCAGTCTTCAATCTATGTCACAGCATGAGAGAGTGGATCTCCCTAATGAGCCAAATACTCTTGATTCCATTTTCATAGGTCCCCCCACTGAGCCAAATTCTATGATTTCAATCTCGCCATAAGGTCCTCCAAGCTTCACACCAAATAGCCTAGCACTGAGGCTCTTAAAAAATCAATAATAATCCAACTACCACCCTGACTTCTAATTCCTTCATCACAATTTCATGCATTGCTATTCAGCAACCTTTACAAAATACTTTAGCCAGGCTTCCAATATTTAATTTTAAAATTTTAGACCATGTTAAAGCGCCACAAATTTCACCAAATAGATTGACATTCCAGTTTAAAGTCTTGGTGGACCAAACATTTAATAGATTGCTAGTTCCAACTACTATCCTAAACCTTTTTCCAAAAATATCCATAAAATTTTGAACATCCTTGAAAATTAGCCAGTTTAAAGTCTTGGAGGACTAACAGCATATCTTGAAATAAAATCATAAACAGCCAGTTTGAAGTCTTAGTGGACTAACAGATCCAATGAGGAACCAAATTATTGAAATAAAATCGTAAAAACTATCCAGTTTAAAGTCTTAGTGGAATAACAGATCTTGAATACAAATAAGACTTTAAAGAAAGTCTTGAAAAGAAGCTGGTTTAAAGTCTTGGAGGACTAACAGATCTTGAAGTAGGATCTGATTTTTCTCAAGCTCCACTTGACCCTTTTTCCTATAAAAAATATACTATAAAAGAAAAAACCAAAGGAAAAATTGAAAATTAAATTTAACAAAATTTAAAAAAAATAATTGTACGTTTATATATTTATTTTATTTTTATTTTATTTATTTATTTTTTTTATTTTTTTTTATTAGTTTTTTTTAATGCTGAAAATAATAAAAGGTTATAAAAGATTGTTATGTAATAAAATTTAAAATTTAATTTTTAAAAAAATGATAAACGAATTTGAAATATAAAATTTATGAAATATAAAATAAAATTTATAAGATGCCCCCTTGACATCATACCCACAACAAATTGCAAATTGATGTGGTTACACAATTTTGAGAAATTGAAAATACAAAATTAATAAATGAAAGTTTAGAAAAATAAAATTTTATGATAATGATCACTGGGTGGGCTCCCTCCAATTTGTAAAAATGATTAGAGACAACCTGTCAGCCAGGCTACTAGACTTACCCAGTGAAATAATTAATTATTTACTGGATGAAGCCACACCTTATCATTTTAATCATTATTTAATTATAAATTAGTTACATTAAAATTACTTATAATAAATTAACTAATTACAGAATGATAAAATTAAATGAATAATTAAAATTAAAATATAAAATTGTCCCTTATATTTTTCTCTAACACCGTGCTCATTTGACAGGTTGGAAAAAATAAAAATTTATATTAAAAAATAGATTTTAAGTTAAAATAAGATTTTAATATTCAAATAATATTAAATATATACAAAAAATTCAAATTTCTTATTTAGAATTGACTTCTACAGTAAATATTAAATAAATTGATGTATTTCTGACATACTCTGTAAATACATCTTTTTGACGCCTTCTTTTTAGAACAACTTTATTATTTGAAAAATACTCCTTCTGGAATATTCTTTTCTCTCTCTCATACTACTGTTTTTAGAATTTTATTGCCGTGCTTTGTCTCTCCTTTGCCTATATAAGGCCTCTCTTTTGGTTGTTTTTTATTCATTCCTTTACTACATCATTTTATTACAACAATAACCAATCAAAACTTATTCTTATATTCTATATCATTAGTATTTACAATAGTGTAATTCTAATCTATAAATTATATTAATATTTTAATCCTACCTCTTTCAATTGAGTAAAATAATCATCTTTGAATTAAGAAATACGTACAAATTAGTTGAGAGTCCATTTAAACCTTTAAAATCCTCGTAGAACTTCATACCAAAACTTCTAGACCAAAAGCGTACCTTGACAATTGGGAACCTTTCCGAAATATCGTCGGTGCAACGTTAATTGAGGCGTAATTGAAGGGACCATCGGTGTGCAAAGTACCTGTAAAGGACGAAGGAGGCGAGAAAACGACGAACGTCATACGTCACGTGATAAAAGTTTTTGCTGCAAACGGGAATCGAACAGCGCTCCAAAACTTAGGTTCATATACTGACTAAATGTCGTATATATCGTGGTAATTATTGTTATTACTATTTGTGGGTTACTCTTCACTCTTCATTTGCTACGTATTTCCTTTTACTCAGCACTCTGTAAGTGGCATTAATTTGCTCATTTTACAGGGGGAGGTGTCTGGTAATTTAGAATTTATTTTTATTATTATATTTTTTTTTATTTTTCCTGGTTGACCATAATAGAGCAATAAGTGTTCTTAGTCCCAGAAGTAATAAAATAATTATATTTTAATATTAATTATTATAATTTTTCAGTTGACATTTGTCCTGATTAATTTAAATTTTAATTGTTCCAGTTGACAAATTGTCCTGACAATAATATTTTTTTTTAAATTAATTATATTTTAATATTAATTATTATAATTTTTCAGTTTAAATTTGTCCTGATTAATTTAAATTTTAATTGTTCCAGTTGACAAATTGTCCTGACAATAATATTTTTTTTTAAATTAATTATATTTTAATATTAATTATTATAATTTTTCAGTTGAAATTTGTCCTGATTAATTTAAATTTTAATTGTTCCAGTTGACAAATTGTCCTGACAATAATTTTTTATTATTAATAAATAATTCATATTTAATTACTTCAGTTGACTTTGAGTCCTGGTAGTTCAATAAATCTTTTTTAATTAATAAAACTCATATTTAATTACTTCAGTTGACATTAAGTCCTGGTAGTTAAGTGATCAGTAACAAAATTTTAAAATAAAACTTCATATTTAATTACTGCAGTTGACATTAAGTCCTGGTAGTTAAGTGATCAGTTAAATAAAAAAAATTTTTTTTAATAAAGATTCATATTTGATTACTTCAGTTGACAATAAGTCCTGGTAATAAATTTGTTGATTTAAATCCTGAAAATAAATAATTAAAAATTATTAATAAAAATTCTAATTTATTTCTACAGTTGATTATATTATAATCCTGGTTTTAAATTTTTTTTATTTATTATTAATAAATTAATTTTATTTAAGTTGATTTTTATCTTAAAAAAATTTTTTATTATTATTTTTATTTCTGTTAAATAAAAATTAAAAATAAAGACTAATTAATCTTATTGTCTCTTTACTTCATTTCAGTTAAATATTAAAATGACTGACCAAAATGGTTTTGCTGCACGTGAAGAAGAACTAGACTTAATTGATTATGATGAGCCTACTTCTGTAAGTTCTCCTTTAACAAGAAGAATTTCTCAAACTAATAAATCCTTGCCCCAAACAGGATGTAGAGATGGAAGAAGTAGAAATCCTAGTGGACAATACTCAGGATCAGAAGCCCATGATAAACCCACCAGAAGAGCTTCCAAAAGGCTTCAGGATAAAAAAGATGCCGTTGTCTCAGCAGGTAAAGAATCTGTCTACTCACATAAAGGAGTTAAGGACAGAAAGCTTGAGACTAAAGGTAAGGGTAGATGCCTTGGAAGAAAAGGTGAGAAGAACAGATACTTTTCTCCAAGAGAAGAAGAACCCTCTTCCTCCCAGGGATCAACAATAATTGGCTCCCCAGTCCCAAGAGAAGGTGGAAGTGTCCAAGTGACAGTGGGACTGGCTCAACACTCAGTGGGACTACTTGGCTCAAAACCAGCATCAGTTACCTCAGGTAGGTCCATCAAGGCCCACCCAGGTCAACCCCACCCCTCCCCACCCTTATCAAGGAGGCAAAAGAAGAAGGAAGCCCAATATGGTGATACCCAGCAAACCCTGGTACGTCGCTGTATTGATTCTCAAGTGCCTTTTCTTGTGGCTGACTCTGTTCCTTCAGGTAAATCTTGAAGGGAGGATGAAACCTTGAGACCTATAGAGGCTGGGAATAGTAGACAGATATCTCATGTATCTAATCCATTACTTTTAATTGCTACCTCAATGATTAACCCTGATATGGCTGTGATTGATGAAACTCTTGACCCTGAGTTCTATGAGAGTCTGGAAAGTTACTCAGTTTCCTTATTGAGAAACACTCCAGATGTAGCAAGAATTAATGATGAGCACTTGAGAGATATTATTGCCAAGCAAAATCATATAATGAACAATATGCAATTGACTCAGAGATATAATAGTTTGTTAACTGATCAGGGTTATCAAGCATTAAGAAGTGAAGCACAGAGAGTCTCTGATAAATTGTCTCATTACAAAGCAACCCATGAAAAGAAAGTTGCTTTATGGCAAAAAATAAAAAATAATTTGTCTAAACTAAAAGATACTGTATCCGCCTGTTGCCAGGAGGTAGAGATAGATAAGATAAATCTGAAACGATTGAATGACCATTTGTCATCTTTTCAACATAAAAATCAATAATCTTTTGCAACTATATGAGAGTTTATCTATTCTTCCAAGAATGAGAACAAGACTAACAACCATTGAAGAAAAATTGAACTCATTGTTAAATGACCAAAAATATTCTGACATTTCTGTGAAGGAACATATAGTGCAGGATGCTCAAATAGTACCTGTGGCTAGTTCATCTAAAGTAAAAATAGCTCCAGAAATACCTGTTGATAACACTGAGTTTCCATCAAAAACTGATGATGCACCAGGATCTGCAACAGAAGGATTAAACAATAAGATTTCAGCCCAATTAGATAAATTAAAGCTGCTTCTTACTCAGAAACAAGCTAGTACTAAGGAGACTCCTTCAAATCAAAAGAATTGGCCAAAACTTGACCTGTACCCAACATTTGATGGTGATTCTTCTTCTGATTGGCAACAATTTATTTGCAGAATTGATAACTTAGAAAATTCTTACAAACTCCCAGAATGTCACGCGCCACGTGACACTCGAAGCGAAATTAACTCAATAAATCAATAATATCGAGTCCTAAATCTATACTCGAAGCGCAGAAAGCAATTCTCCATAGCAACTGCGATTTTCCTTTGTGTACTGCTATTTAACTGCGCTAGCCTAAACTCTAAATCTAAATTAGTCAATCTCCCAATAGGGTACCTTAGTCCTTCAATAAGCAACGCACAGCGCTAGGATCAATGAAATAGTATAGTAGTAGTTTATTTTTTCCATTAAAGTTTTGTTAATTAATTAAAAGGGGCAAATTGAGCATGAACGGATATTTAGTAGAGAGGGTCTAAGTGTATGTTAGTAGTGGTCAATGGAATGGGAATGCTGCAATGGAAGGAAGGTCAATGCGAGGAGGAACAAAGGATATAAAAGGAGTTGGGTATTTGGTTCGATATTCCTTAGAATTAAATTATAATATCGTATTTACATTAATAGTGGTAAATCCTTAAAAGTTAAATCATTGTTATTGTATCTTTCTTTTACCTTCTCAAATATTCATTTCTAAAATCCTAAATCTTTGATTATTGAGTTACCAACCCTTCGTGAGATTTTAAGAATTATTATTACCTTGGAACTAGTTTATAATTCTTCTCGATCGAACCTCAAACCTATAGCTATCACTTTGAGTGACCTTCGAATCATTTCCTCGAATCATTCCTCTGTGCTTCGAAGAAGTTTCTAAAATCCCTCATCTCACTTACAGGAACATCCTCGACCTTGTGCGTAGGTCGTCCGGTGACAGTATAATTTAATTCTCCGTACTTCTCATTCTTTGCACTACTACGTCCTTTTAGGTGTTTCTAAAAATTTAAATGGCACCTGTTCAACGCACTCCTCCTACGGGCGCTACTACTAGAGCTCGCGCTAGAGGCAGGCCAACAGCCACAAGGTCTGTTTCTCGCACCCACTCCTTGGAACCACTTGAACTTAGGGAACGGCAACATTCAGTTCAATCTGTACAAGACATTCCACAAGATTTTGAGGATTCTAGTGATGAAGAAGAAGGAGAGGATACAATGCATGAGGCACCATCTGCCCCTGCCAATCACCCTTCTGGCCAATCCTCAGAACCGGGACCATCTAACTCTCTGGAAGATTTCATGAGACTTTTTATGAAAACCCTTTCAAATCCAACGTCTTCAGAGGGATCTAAGTTCAAAACTCCTTCTATGAGATCTCCTGACAAATTCGACGGAGATCACCCCGACAGATTGTGACCCTTCTTGCAAACCTGCAAGCTACTGTTCCATAATGATCCTCGAACCTTTAACAGCGACTGATCAAAGGTTGTTTACGCTTCTTCATTCCTAGCCGGAAAAGCAGCAAGATGGTTTGAACCTTATCTACTCATGCTTTCTTCGACAGAAACCCACTTACTTATCAATAATTGGGAAAAATTCGAGGACCAACTTTTTACGTTGTTTGGGGACCCTAATGAAACGGACAACGCGGAAATTGAACTTGATTTTCTTCGCATGAGTGATAATGGTAAAGCTTCTGAATATATCTCGAACTTCAGAGCACTTAAAACTCGAGTAGGTTGGAATGATGCTGCCCTTAAGTATCATTCCAAGAAAGGACTTCCTTCAAGGATTCTAGATCAATTAAATCTTCACGGTCAGAAGATGACTACTTTAACGGACTTAATGGATCAAACCCTCGAACTTGACGGCGTTTATCAAGGACGACTTCAACATCGTCGATATGCCAACAAATCTCAAGGCCAAAATTTTAAATCGGGACCTTCTTCACACCCACGACCAAATCAATCCTCCTCAACTCAATCCAAACCCAATAAGGGAAAGGATAAACCTCGACCAAAAGGCTCGACCCCAGGCGATATCAGCAAAGTACTGGATCCTAAAGGGGAACTTAAAGAAGCTGAGAGGAAGAGACGAGCAGATAATGGGTTATGTATGTATTGTGGGGGTAAGCACAAGTTGGAAGACTGTGTAAAGTTGAAGGAAAGAGAAGGTACTAGTTCGAAGTCAAAAAACTAGTGGATAGTTTACTTGTGTGCAAAGCAAACAATCTTATCTCTCCCAGTGCACAGAACCTCCATGTGTTAAGGACTGGAGTTGCCTTAAACCGCTTGAGATTCATTCTTTTTAAGGAGGACATCCCCTTCAGTTGTCTTATAGACTCTGGAGCTTCAATTTCTTTTGTTAGTTAATCTTTTGCCGAGAAGCTTCAGCTAACATTTACAGATATCGATTGAACTCCCATCTATTTGGTCGAATCAGAGGAACCCAAATATTGGGTAAGTAAGAAAGTTTTATGGGTTTTCAACTTTCCGAATTTTCCCCCCTTCGAGTGGGAATTATCAGTCTTGGATGCCCCAAGGATGGACGATACCATTCTTGGCCATGACTTTTTAACGCATTGGAATCCCGAAATTGATTGGACTAGGGGATTGATCGCCCCACGCTCTAAGTATATTTCTGATTCTTCAATGCAGGTCAATAGGGAGTTAAACAACCCGCCTGACAACGTCCTGCTAGAGGACAAATCTCTGCCAGATGACTTGCAAGCATCTGTACCTTCTTTAAATGAGCAATTGGCTAACCCTTCTAGCTCTATGACTTCACTCGAAGAGGATTTAAATTGCCTCGAAGTAATCGAATTATGCTCTCTCAATACAGGTATCCCCTCGACAGATTCTCTCGAAGATGAAGAGGACGACCAAATAAATGTTGAAGCCATCAAATCAACTCTACCGGAAATTTATTATGATTTCCTTGATGTTTTTTCAATCCGCAAGGCTGATAAGTTACCACCTCATCGACCCTACAACCATCAAATAGAGTTAATAGGCCAAGTACCTCCGGCAGGTCCTGTCTATTCTTTATCGAAGGACAAATATCAAGTTCTTAGAGACTACATTGCAGAGAATGTAGCCAAAGGTTTCATCAGAGTCAGTAAATCTCCAACCGGCTCCCCTGTCCTCTTTGTAAAAAAGAAGGACGGTAGTCTTAGGTTGTGTGTTGACTATAGAAAGCTCAACACAGTCACGAAGAAGAATGCATATCCTGTTCCTCCTATGTCATTACTTCTTACCCTTTTCAATGGTGCTAATTTCTTTTCTAAAATTGATCTTAGAGGCGCTTACAATCTAATTCGCATTGCAGAAGGTCATGAACCACTGACTGCAATGCGCACTAGATTTGGTAGTTTTGAATATTTAGTTATGCCTTTTGGATTATGTAACGCACCTTCAACTTTTCAAACTTTTGTTAATGATATCTTTCAAGATGTTGTTGAACAATTTGTAGTCGTCTATTTAGATGATATTTTAATATTCTCGAAAACACTAGATGAACATATTCATCATGTTCGACAGGTACTAAATCTTCTTCGAGATCATGGTCTCTACACCAAGCATAATAAATGCGAATTCCACCTCAAATCAATTGATTTTTTGGGTTTTAAGTTGTCCACTGATGGTTAAGTCATGGACGAGAAAAAAGTCCTGAAAATCCTGGAATGGCCTGAGCCCAAAAACATTAAATTGCTCCAAGGATTTTTGGTTTTTGCAAACTTCTATAGAAGATTTATTAAAGATTACTCTAAAACTATTTTTAATCTTACTTCTCTTCTTAGAAAAGATATTCCTTTTGTTTTTACTTCTACAGAACGAAAGGAATTCGAAGCACTAAAAACAGCGTTCACCACAGCCCCAATTCTTCGGCATTTTGATCCTTCTGCCTCGACAATAGTTGAGACAGATGCAAGCGATTATGCTATTGCAGGGGTCATCTCCCAATTAAATCCTGAAACAAATTTGTTTAATCCTGTTGCTTTTGAGTCACACAAACTCATAGCGGCGGAATTAAATTATGAAATTCATGAGAAAGAGCTTTTAGCTATTATCCATTGTCTTAAAAAATGGCGTTCTTTTCTTCTCAGCCTAGATAGTCCTTTTCAAATTTTAACAGATCATAATGCTTTGAAATACTTCATGTCTTCTAAAGTGTTAACCAGGCGTCAAGCCAGGTGGGCTGAATTTTTGTCTGAATTTTCTTTCTCTATTTCCTATCGCCCAGGAAAAAACTGCATTGTCCCAGATATCTTGTCACGTCGGGACGACGTTTACCCACAGCGGGGGGACGCATTTGCTGACAAGAACCCAGAAAATGTGCAATCAATCTTCAACAAATCAATGTTAACGACTCATCAACTTAATTTGATGACAATTCAATCTTTTCGAAATCCACTATCCAACATCCTCGAAGCTCAGTCGAAGGACGATTATTGTTTAGGGTTAAAAGACAAAATACTCTCGAAGCAAGGGGCCAAAAGATTTAGTATTGAATCAGGTCTATTAGTCTTCGAAGGTAGAGTAGTCATACCCGACAACAATGAGATAAAATTATGGATTTTCAATAGTCGACATGATTCTCCGTTAGCTGGTCATTTTGGGGTTGATAAAACCTACCAGTTAATAGCGAGGGATTTCTTCTGGCCAGGTATGACCAAGGAAATCAAGGCCTATATAAAAGCTTGTTACGAATGTAATAGGAATAAGGCTCCCCGTCACCGGAAGCATGGGTTGCTTCAACCACTTCCTATTCCCTCTAAACCTTGGGAATCTTTATCGATGGATTTCATTTCTCAACTTCCTATTTCTAATGATTTTGATGCTATATTAGTAATAGTAGATAGATTTTCAAAAATGTCTATTTTTATTAAAACCACTACTACTGCTACAGCAGAAGATTTGTCAAAATTGTTTCTAGAATATGTATTTTCTAAACACGGCTTACCAAATGATATTATTTCAGATAGAGGCTCATTGTTTGTATCCACATTCTGGACCCGACTGTGTCGACAACTCAATATCACGAGGAATCTCTCCACGGCCTATCACCCTGAAACCGATGGTCAAACAGAAAGAGTTAACCAAATCCTCAAACAATATCTTCGAATGTATGTCAGTTACCAACAAGACGATTGGACCACATGGCTACCATTGGCCGAATTTGCTTATAATAACTCGACTCATTCTTTGACACGACAATCTCCCTTCGAAACCATTTATGGACGACATCCTCGATTCAACTCAATTCATGTAGGAACTAATCATCCTGCGGAACATTATCTTTGAACTATATCACGACTCCAAGAAGAACTTAAAACAAATTTGGAATCAGCGATTCGAAGATACAAGGAACAGGCCGACAAACATCGACAATCTGCTCCTTCCTTTAAACCAGGCGACAAAGTATGGCTTGATGCACGAAACATCCGAACAACAAGACCATCAAAGAAACTGGCTGAAAAGCGCTTGGGACCGTTCGAAATCGACTCTGAAGTCTCTAAAACTGCATTTCGACTCAAGTTACCTCCTAAATGGCAGGCAATTCACCCTGTTTTCCATGTATCTCTCCTGGAACTGGCTCGAGAAATATACCCGGGCAAGAACCAACCCCCTCCGGAACCGGTCAAAGTAGAAGATCATCTAGAGTGGGAAGTAAGTCGTATCCTTGACTCAAGAATACGCAAGGGGAAACTTCAATACCTCGTGGAATGGGAAGGCTTCCTCAATGACTCAGACAAAACATCCTGGGAACCAGCCATCAATGTTTCTAACGCTCCTGAACTCCTAAAATCTTTTCATTCGAAATATCCTTTAAAACCAAAACCTTAAAATTTCTTTATTTAAAATTTTCTTTTCTTTTTTTCTTTCTTTCTTTAAAATCTAAAACACCTCTTAAATTTCTTAGCCTTGTTTTCTTCTTTCTCTCTTCTTTTCTTTCTATAAAATTTCCTCCAAAACCAACTAAAATTAAAATCAAAATTAAAATTAAATACAATAAAAAAATAAATAAATAAAATCAAAATTAAAATTAAATAAAATAAAATAAAATAAAAATAAATCTCTCTAAATATTTTCTTTCTTTTCTTTTCAATTCTTTAAATACATTCTTTTCTTAAATTTAAAATTCTCTTTAAAATTTTCTCTTCCAAAAAATTTATTTTCTCTTTAAAAAAAAAAAAAAAAAAAACTTTCTTTCCTTTGAATCATCAAATCTTGTACGACACGACCATTTCCTCGAACTTAATTTCAATCTCTAAATCTCCCTATAATAATTCTTCTTTTCAAATTCTCTTAAAATTCTAAATTCTTTTTTTTTCTTTTCTTTCTTCTTCCTCTCTTTTCAACTAAAATTTCTTAAAAAAAAAAAAAAAAAAAAAAAAATTAAAATGCACAATTTAACAAACTCATCTCAATCACAAAACAATTTCTTTTCTCTCTCTTTTCTTACATAAAAATTTTCCTTCTTAAAAAAAAAAAAAAAAAACACTAAAACTTCCTTCAATTAAAAACAACCTTTTTTCTTTCTTTAAAATTCTTCTTTCAAATTCTAAAATTTTTTATTTAAAACTTCTTTTTTTCTTTTTTTTCTCTTCTTTTTCTCTCTCTCTCAAATCTTATAAAATTAACAACATTCACCTACAATAAAAAAATAATCATAATAGAATAAAATAAAAATAAAATAAAACTAAAATACAATTTTCTTTCTTTACATCTCCTTTTCTTTTCAAATCTTTTCTTTTAACTTCTCTCAAACCAATCTTTTCATTTTCTCCAAAACTACCCTTATTTCCTTCCTGCATTTCTCAAATACCTCCTCCTCTCCTACCGGAACCACCTCTCCCATCTCCAATAGCTCCTCTGCCAAGTCGAAGGAAGCAGCGTCAATAATAGCGTCGACCTCCCCACATAGTTCTTCCGCGAACCTTACTCGTCGACCTTGACGAGGTTTCTTCGACCACACCTGGTCCAAGGTGTCTTCGGGCTCTTCAACTACTTCCGTGGCTGGAGGGTTTGCCTCAGTGGGTATAACCGGCGCAGGCTCCGCAATCGGCTCTTCAAGGTTATTCGATGTCTAAAACAAAACTCATCAGTAACTTCATCCTTGAATTAAAACAATTAAAACTTACCTCGAAGATGGGATCAGGCTCCAGAAATAACCTGGGCGCCACTTTGACTTCTACCTCTCTCTCTTCCTCATTGTCCTCGATGACCACCCGTCGTTTCTTGGGTGCCCGCCCTGGAACAGGGACTTCATCTTCATCCTCCTCCACCAATTTTTCAACCTCTTCCTCGACACCTCGCTTCGAACTCGTGGCCTGGGTTACCCAGGTTGAGATCTCGTTGTTCATCTCCTTATCATTTTCCCCCACCGATTGTTCATCTTCGATTGAGACATCTCAAATGTCTTCAACCACCTCTTTGGTCTTCGGAACTACCCAAAATTTAGTTTTTGTAAATCGTTTTTCGATTTCCGCGTTCTTTGTCAACACATTGCACGCCACTCGCCACCAACGGCAAAACTCGCATTTCTGGAGAGGGCCTCGAGTCGCCGTACTTTCGACAAAGAAATATTCCATGCTTTCACAAGCCATGCAAGTCTGTGAAAACTGTCGTGTGATTATTCCCCCATCCGCTTTAGGGTGTGGAGGCATGGGTGTGGGAGTAGGACAGTTCATTATAAAATAAATAATTAAGAGATGAGGGAAAAAAGTATTAGACAAGGGAAATTAGTGTGGGAAGATGGCTCAAGCTCAACGGAGTTCGCGTTTTTTATACCCGGGCATCTGTCACGCGCCACGTGACACTCGAAGCAAAATTAACTCAATAAATCAATAATATCGAGTCCTAAATCTATACTCGAAGCGCAGAAAGCAATTCTCCATAGCAACTGCGATTTTCCTTTGTGTACTGCTATTTAACTGCGCTAGCCTAAACTCTAAATCTAAATTAGTCAATCTCCCAATAGGTTACCTTAGTTCTTCAATAAGCGACGCACAGAGCTAGGATCAATGAAATAGTATAGTAGTAGTTTTTTTTTCCATTAAAGTTTTGTTAATTAATTAAAAGGGGCAAATTGAGCATGAACGGATATTTAGTAGAGAGGGTCTAAGTGTATTTAGTAATGGTCAATGGAATGGGAATGCTGTGATGGAAGGGAGGTCAATGCGAGGAGGAACAAAGGATATAAAAGGAGTTGGGTATTTGGTTTGATATTCCTTAGAATTAAATTATAATATCGTATTTACATTAATAGTGGTAAATCCTTAAAAGTTAAATCATTTTTATTGTATCTTTCTTTTACCTTCTCAAATATTCATTTCTAAAATCCTAAATCTTTGATTATTGAGTTACCAACCCTTCGTGAGATTTTAAGAATTATTATTACCTTGGAACTAGTTTATAATTCTTCTCGATCGAACCTCAAACCTATAGCTATCACTTCGAGTGACCTTCGAATCATTTCCTCAAATCATTCCTCTGTGCTTCGAAGAAGTTTCTAAAATCCCTCATCTCACTCACAGGAACATCCTCAACCTTGTGCGTAGGTCGTCCGGTGACACAGATGAGGAAATTGTGTCCAAGTTAATTTCTTTGTTCACTAATGTTGCCCTGATGTGGTATGAATCTGTTCTCCTGGATGAGAATGACTACTCATGGGAGGATTGGAAGAAATTAATTAAAGCACAATTGGTGGCTCCAAGTTCAGAATGGCTCAACAAAGGCAGTATGAGGAAACTAGATATAGCTCTTCTACTGATAAACCTATTGAGTTTTTAATGAAACTTGTAAAAATCTTAAGGGCAATGGACCCAAATATGGAGTTTGATTTGTGGAAGGACAGGATCCTCTATAAATTACCAATGTCTCTGAGAGACTTGATAGTGGCTAGGACTGAGTTCTCCAAAGAACCCTCTTCTTTCATTAATACTTGCAATGAGATACTTCTAAACAATAAGTATGATGCCAGAAGATTCATTCCTAGGACCCCTTTGGATAGACCCTCCACTTACCAACAGAAACCTCTGGAAAAGGTTGTTAAACCTTCTGCCCCTGTTGCACCAAAGAAGTATGCAACAAACATTTGCTTCAAGTGCAACAAGCCTTGGCAGAAAGGCCATGGTTGTGACAAGAAGATAAATCTTGTAGAACAAACAGAGGAGCATGCTGATGACACAGTAGCACTGGATGATACATCAAGTGATTGTGCCAGCAATATTTCATATGAATCTCAACAAGAAATATTGATGCTGGAAGAGGATATCCATTATTTAAATACTATTGACATTGATAATAATGATTTATCTACAGTTGAAGATGCTGAGATCATAAAGAACATTGAGGATAGCTCAATTATTATTGCCCCTCTTAAGGCACCAGTCTTGATCAATGGAACCAGCATTGAAGTTGTTCTGGATTCTGGAGCTGGACGAAGTGTAGTATCTGAAAGAGCACTTGCTTCAGTAGATCAAGACTATAAATCTAAACTGATGCCTATCATTTCTGAAAATTGGAGAGGGTATGGCTCTGTTTTGTCCCCCATTGGTAAATTCAAAGCCACAGTGTTTTTTAAATATAACCATGGTTTTGTAAGAGCTATTTGTGATTTTGTTGTTATGAAAAATGATAACTTAAGCAATTGGTTTTTTGTAGGGAATGATATTTTAACCAAGTATGGCATAAAATTGGATCCTTCAAACCAATTTTTCACAATGGGGATGAATGGGAAGAGAAAATTTAAAATTTCCTCCCCTAAAAAATTATTAAAACCAGAATTGAACACATGTAATTCTGTGGTTCAATATAAAGGAAGATCTACAAAGGAAATGCATGCCCTTATGTCTGAAATCGACAATGCTTCTTTTGGAGAACAACTTTCTGGTGAGGATAAAGATTCCATCATTAACTTGATAAAATCTTTTCCTATGGCCTTTGCTCATGGGTCCCATGAGCTGGGATTAGTTAAAGAGGAAATTAAACTTTCATTGTCTTGCCCATTAACTGATATACCACCTAGTTTAAAGAAGAAGCCTTATCCTGCTTCTCCCACAAAGAGAAAAGATATTGAAGATAATATCTCTACCCTTTTAAAGATGAATATTATTGAAAAGGTAGTTGAAACACCTAAATATTGTGTTATCTCACCTGTCCTAATTTCTTATAAGAAAGATAAAGCCAGGTTATGTGGTGATTATAGAGCACTAAACACTTATACTGTTGATGATATCTACCCTTAACCTAGAATCAGCTCTATACATGCTACTTTACAGGGTGCTAAATATATCAGCTGTTTGGATGGTAATAAGGGATATCACCAGGTACCTGTTGAGAAAAATTCTCAGAACTTTCTGATGATTGCCACTCATATGGGTATTTATAAGTATATTAGGATGCCATTTGGCCCTAAAAATGCCCCTTCAGTTTTCCAAAAAGTTATGGATAACACATTCTATCAAGAGATAATTGAAGGATGGCTGATGGTTTATATTGATGATATCATTATATTCTCAAAAATATTTGAGGACCATCTTAAGCACCTGTGTAAAGTATTCCAGAAAATGGATTAAATAAATATGACACTTGCTTTGAAGAAATGTAAATTTGGTTTCCATTCTTTAAAAGTTCTTAGTCATGTTGTTTCAGGCTTACAGATATGTGTTGACCAGAACAAAGTGGCAGCCATACAACAGGTGAAGGCTCCTACAACAGTAAGAGAGCTCCAAAGCTTTTTGGGAATGTGTGGATACTATAGACAGTATATTAAAAATTACCAAGTCATAGCTTTACCCCTTACCCAATTAACTAGAAAGGATGTTGCTTTTGTCTGGAATAGTGAAAGACAAAGAGCCTTTGACACTATGAAACACTGTTTGATGTCAGCACCAATTCTTGCTTTACCTGACTTCAATCAACCATTTTTTTTGTACACTGATGCCAGTTTCATTGGTCTTCGTGCTGCCCTCCATCAAAAACAAGTGATAAATGATAAAGTTTCAGAAGTATTAATTTGTTATATTTCAAGAACCTTGAGAAATAGTGAATTGAAATATGGTGCTACTCAATTAGAGTGTTTAGCTGTAGTATGGGCTCTAGAAAAGCTTCATTATTACCTAGATGACCAGAAATTTGAACTTGTCACTGACTTCAGTGCAGTTAAATCCCTTTTAAACTTGAAAACACCTAACAGACATTTGTTCAGATGGCAGCTGGCTGTTCAAGAGTACAGAGGGATAATGACAATTATTCATAGGGCTGGTATTGTTCACTCAAATGTGGATATGTTATCAAGGTTACCTTTACCAAATGATGACTCTAATCCTGCTTATGATCCTGAGGATGAAATTATTCATATTCATGGGATATATGTGGTTGATATGGAGGAAGAGCTATTACAGCTTATTCTGCAATCATATGATAAGGACACTGACTTGAAAAAGTTATGCACCATATTAAATGATCCAAATAATGCTTCAATACAAGCATTAATTAAAACCCTTCCACCAAAGTACCAAAAAGCTTTGGAAAAAGGTAAATTTTCAATTGATGAAGGATATCTAAATTATAGAAGAAAGTTGAGTAATGTTATTGTTATTCCTCCTTCTATGAAAGAAATAATCTTTAAAATTTGTCATGATGACATATTAGCTGGACATTTTGATCTTGACAAAACAATGATCAGAATTAAGAACACTGCTTGGTGGGCTAATATGTCTGAAGACACAAAATTATATGTTGAATCTTGTGATTCTTGCCAAAAATCCAAAAGATTAACTGGTAAAAGAGCAGGATTAATGCAACATATTGAACCTCCTGATGCTCCATGGCAAATAATAAACATGGATTTTGTAACAGGATTACCTATTGCTGGTAAAGACAGCTATAACTCTTGTTGGGTTATTGTGGACAGATTCACTAAAATGTGTAAATTTATCCCTACCCACAAGGATGTTTCCACTAAAGAATTAGCTTTCTTATGGTGGTCTCATATGTTTAATACTGCTGGTTTTCCTAAAGCCATAATCTCTGACAGAGACCCTAAATTTACTTCTGAATTTTGGATGTCTCTGATCGATGTTTGTGGTTGTGATCTGAAACTTTCTACTTCCCATCACCCTCAGACTGATGGTTTAGCTGAAAGAATGATTCAGACTTTAGAGGACATGATAAGAAGATATTGTGCCTTTGGCCTTGAGTATAAAGATAATGACAGATTCACTCATGATTGGGTTACCTTACTTCCTGGGTTAGAATTTGCTTATAATAGCACTGTTCATTCTGTTACTCAAAGAAAGCCTTTTGAGCTCTGGCTTGGATATGTTCCAAATAGTCCTGCCCAAATTCTCAATAACAAAATACCTAAATTGGATATACATCCTGGTGTAAAGTCTTTTCTTCAAATGCAACAACTATGTTGAAATCATGCTCAAAAATGTATTGAAAAATCATTTGAATATGAGAAGAAAAGATGGGACAAATCCCATAAAGAACACACTTTTAAAAAGGGTGATGAAGTGTTGATTTCTACAGTCCACTTCAACTTACAAGGTAATAACAGATTGAAAGATCCATTTGTTGGTCCATTTTTTGTCAGAAGAATGATTGGAGATAATGCAGTTGAAGTTATTCTGTATTCTCCATATGACAGAAAACATCCTGTTTTTCCAATATCTCTTTTGAAACCTTACACATCCAATAGTGATTCATTTTCAAAAAGGAGGGATAGACCAAAGAAAACCCCAAATGAAATCATTGAAACAGCAGAAATTGAGAAAATTCTAAATTACAGAATAGTCACTGCTGAAAAAGGTACAGAATACTTATTGATATTCAAGAATAAATCATCTGAATATGATTCTTGGATCCCTGGGAAGGAGATATCTAATCTTCCTACTCTACTAAAAAAGTATAAAAAGAAAAAATCATAGCATTTTTTTATTGTTTTTTTTTAGAGTGAGGGAGTGTCAGCCAGGCTACTAGACTTACCCAGTGAAATAATTAATTATTTACTGGATGAAGCCGCGCCTTATCATTTTAATTATTATTTAATTATAAATTAGTTACATTAAAATTACTTATAATAAATTAACTAATTACAGAATGATAAAACTAAATGAATAATTAAAATTAAAATATAAAATTGTCCCTTATATTTTCCTCTAACACCGTGCTCATTTGACAGGTTGGAAAAAATAAAAATTTATATTAAAAAATAGATTTTAAGTTAAAATAAGATTTTAATATTCAAATAATATTAAATATATACAAAAAATTCAAATTTCTTATTTAGAATTGACTTCTACAGTAAATATTAAATAAATTGATGTATTTCTGACATACTCTGTAAATACATCTTTTTGACACCTTCTTTTTAGAACAAATTTATTATTTGAAAAATACTCCTTCTGGAATATTCTTTTCTCTCTCTCATACTACTGTTTTTAGAATTTGATTTCCGTTCTTTGTCTCTCCTTTGCCTATATAAGGCATCTCTTTTGGTTTTTTTTATTCATTCCTTTACTACATCATTTTATTACAACAATAACCAATCAAAACTTATTCTTATATTCTATATCATTAGTATTTACAATAGCGTAATTCTAATCTATAAATTATATTAATATTTTAATCCTACCTATTTCAATTGAGTAAAATAATCATCTTTGAATTAAGAAATACAAACAAATTAGTTGAGAGTCCATTTAAACCTTTAAAATCCTCGTAGAACTTCATACCAAAACTTCTAGACCAAAAGTGTACCTTTACACAACCAGTGACATCACCCTTAAAAATATTTATAGTATTATAAAAATTAAAATGAAAGAAAAACATATTTCATTATATGAAAATCTAACATAAAAGAAATAACAAAATAAAAAATAAAAAAGAATCTTGAATCAGGCAGTGGGAGCATTGTCTCTTTGTACATTCCAGTTTATAGTCTTAGCCGACTTCCTATAGGTCAAAAACAAATCCAGGATTCAACTAGAAACAGGGAAAAATTGGTAACAAACATTGTGGGGTAATTTTGTATAGAGCAGCCAGCCCATCAATTACCCCCAAAATTGCCAATATTTAATTCATAAGGCTCCCCTGTGAACACTTCTACCAATAAAAAAAATTTATCAATCCAACATATATCTTCCCTATAATTTCTGTCGCTTTTAAGAGTTTTAAGAATTTTCAAATGAATGTCTTCATAAATTTCATAAATTTTGTTAACGGTTTTGTCTCCCATACCATAGTAAAACAACAGTAATATTTTTAATAAGAAATAGCATATCCTCATTCTGGAGTTAAGCTTTGACAAAATTTTATTTAATCAATTATGTAGTTTATCCTCGTTTTGTAGTCCCTTTAAAACAATTGTAGAAATATTTTACCCTCATTTGGAGTTAACTTTCAGCACTCCTGGTGCCCCTAGGATAGAACAGTTTGACTTGATCAGCCACTACCCTCTTCTTTAAAACTACTCCATCCAATTCTTCCAAAACATATGAACCGTCAGATACTTGTTCCTTGACTTTACACAGTCAATTCCACCTATCTAAAAACATCTTTCCCCATTGGCTCTCCAAACTCCTATTATACACCAAAACCATATCTCCAGTTTTCAAAGGTTTTCTAAGTCGATGTGCCAACCGCTCATCCCTATATCTTACTGACTGATTATAGATCTTCATCATCTGCAAATATGCCTTTTCTAAGTACTCTTCTTTCTTTTCTAGCTGCATCATTCTTGCACGTAATAACTCTTCAGTAGTCCTGACCATGTCCCAATCAACTCCAAGATATGATTCAGCTTCCAAATCAACCGGTAAAACTGCTTTCTGACCAAATTAAGTTCATAGGGTGAAAATCTAGTTGTCCTTTTGGCAGTTATTTGATCAGCAAATAAAACTAAAGGTAAATAATGCCTCCAATTTTCTGCACTTGAACCACACATTTTGACTAAAGCATCCTTAATAACTTGATGCCCTCTTTCAACCATACCTTCAGCTTCAGGATAATAAGGGGTTGCTACCCTAACCTTTGACCCAACTTTTGATATAGCTTCTCTAAACTCTTTCCCAAACTCAGGACATCCATCTACCGTTACCAATTTCATAACTCCATATCAATACACCCAATTTTTCAAAATAAATTCTGCCACATTTTTGGAAGTAAATTTAATAAGAGGCGCTGCCTCTACCTAAACAGATAAATCATCTCTGGATACAATTAAATAATTTTACTGTTCCTCCGTAATATGAACGGCATCCAAGCTAACCCTTCCAAAGAGAGTATTTTCTCCGGTAGCTTGTCCAGGTTCTTTTGGCCTTAAATTAATGTCTTCTTTGACATTCTTTGCATGAATGAACCCACTGTTTAACAGCCATCTTCATTCTTGGACATTAAAATTGATCATCAATTCTTCTGAAAGTTTCTACAACACCTCTATGCCCAATATCTTCATGCAGTGACTTCAAAACTAATTCTTGCCCTTTCTTTTGAGTTAAAAATACTTGAGGATTTGGATACCTCCTTTTCATTAATTGTTGACCAGATAAGTAAAATGTAGATGACTTCCTTTTTATAGCCACCCATTGATCATCTTCACAATCTTCTGGCCTTTCTAAAGTCAATAAATATTTGACCAACAACAAATAAAAACCAGTCTGACCCCAGACTTCATCTTGAAAATTGATTAATATAATATCAATGGCCACTTCTCTATCACCAACATCACCTTCACATGAATGAGCCAATAGACATTGACAACAAATTTGATTCTTGATTGAGCTATGTTGATTTTCTTCATCTGAAACTTTTGACCTTTTAGAAACCAAATTTGAAAATACCTCTTTTTCTTCTTCACCCTTTTTAACCAAATTTTCTAATTCTCCAACATATACACCCTTACTTAACCTACTACTATCCCAAACTACCAATCTATCTTCATCTATATACACAACATCCTCTTCTACCTTTTTTTTTCTGAATTTATTCACACCAATTTCATCAATTTTATCAAAATAAAAATAATTTTCCAGTTTATCCTCTTGGTGGAGGTCATCATCACAATCATCTAAACACAATAGTCCTGCCAGTTTAACCTCATGGGGTAGGTATAGAAAGTCTTCTTCTCCTTTAGTGCTGGCTTTAATCATAGGTATATCTTCATCAAACTCTTCTGAGTCTGAATCATCATCAGTGGGTGGTCTTCTTGGAAAACCATCTGGCATAGTAAAAGTTTTTCCAGGCTTATGAACTAAGTCAAATGAAAAATGTTGAATGAATGCTACCCATCTAGTCATAGGTGCATTTGATAAACTTGGGGAATTAATCATTTGAATTAAAGATTTTGCATCCACTTGCAATTCAAAGTGTTGGCCCCACAAAACATTTTGAAGTTTCTTTAAAAAAATTTCCACTCCACATAGTTCCGATTTCGGCTGAGAATATCTTGATTCGAATTCAGTGAATACCACAGATTCATACCTAACTGGCCTAATGTAACCAGCTTTATCCATCTGAGACACAAATGCCCCAGAAGCAACCTTACTTAAGTCAACTGCTAAATAAATCCTACCAGCATCTTTTCCATAATATAACTTTTGCAGGACAAAATCCTTCCCCACAATCTTCTTCAATCTCTCAAATTCCCTTTCACACTCTTCATCCCACTCCCAGTATGCATACTTTCTTGTCAACCTTTTCAAAGGAGCTACCAATGAAGAAATGTCCTTGCTAAACATTTGAACATAAACATATACACCTAAAAACCCCCTAACTTTGGTCATATTCTTGGGTCTTGGCCAGGACTGAATTGTATTCACTTTCTTCTTGGACATAATCCTACCCTCTCTACATACCACATGACCTAAAATCTCTAAAGCTGGCACACAACGTGAAAATTTTGAACTCAAAATAGTTAAACCAGCTTCTTCAATTCTAAACAAGATCCTCTCTAAATTTATGGCATACTCCCAGATGAATTTTTGTATCACTGGGTTCTCCTCCAACACTTCATTATCATAATCTGTTGAAGGTCCTTTAATTCCTCCATCGTCAATAAAGATTCCAGCATATTGAGGAATTTTGTCTTGAAGAATCCAAGCCATCTGAGCTTGATAAACAGCAACTGAATTTGTTGCTCCTTGAGGTAATCTTTTCAATTGTAATTGTCCTAGCGGTGTATCAAAAGTAGTGAGAGGCCTAGAGTCTGGATGCAACTCTCTCTCATCATATCCCCCCATAATATCTCCTAAACCATAACACACTCTCCCAGAAAATGCTTCCACAAACTCCTCAGCACTAGGTGGTATACCAGCATCCTTTATTGTAACCCTATTTAATTCCCTGAGATCATGAACTACTCTAAGTTTTCAATTCAATTTCTTGATACAAAATACCGGACTATAATAACTTGATGATGATTGCTCATACAGTCCAGTGGGAATCCGTTCTCTGAAAACTTTGATATAAGCTTCTTTTAATGCAGCCAGAATTAGGATTTATTTTTGCTGCCACAGTGTGGTACGCGTCTTGCAGGTAGCATAATTTTAGACCAATCAGCGCGCGTAGTCCAGGAAGAACAAAGGAATTAGTGCAGTAGGAAGTGCTAAAATATAATATGTATTTGTGTGTTTCAGAGAACAAAGGAAATGGAAGCATGGAAAAGGAATAAGGGTCTGTGCGCTCAGATTTTTCAGCAAGATGTGCCGCACAATGGGGAGTTGTGTGTTATTTATTTAGGACCGTAAAGCGCTAAACAATATGGATTTGGACTTTCCAATAATTATGTGTTACACATTAAGAAATGAGCTATGGCTTAAGGACGACTCAAGTGCATAGTATACTGTACCGCGGCTAGTTGGGTAACTTACTGAAACAGGTAATAAGGGAGGCTAACTAGTTAAGCAAATTGTAAGTACTATTAAATTAGTATTAAAGAAAGGAGAGTGGTGACACAATCATAAAACTACCCAAAAGTCAAGGCGACTAGGATCAGCGTTAGAATGGGTCAAAACTGAAAATAGCGCTGAAACAAAAACAAAGGTATAGTCAAAAGCGCATATGTGGAGTATGAGTGAAACAAGTTAAATACTAGCATTAGTAATCATAGGGTATGTTTTAGGCACCGTAGTTGCTACAAGCAGAGTACATAGTTTACTAATAGATTAGTTATTGTTTTACTAATATGGAGCTAGAGCCAGCGCTAGAGAACCACTAGGGAACTGTCTCTTGAGTACTGGAAAAATATAAAAAGGAGGACTATTTGATAAAGATAGGGAGTCTTTTTTAAAAAATATATAGAGAGACATATATAAGTAAAATAGAATAGTGAATTAGAGATATTTTTCTGATTATTTTATCATTTGTGCGTCTGTGTGTGTATTTCATATAGCATAGTGAAAGAGCGCAACATAGAGAGAATATATAGATTTAGTAGGATTAACTATTATTAGAGTTATTTTATTGCTATAATAAGGCATATTCAAAGAGAGCGCTTCAAGAGGAAGTAGCTATGGATATTAGCGCTTATTAAGAATAGAAATATCCAGATAGTAATACTTGTTTTCCTGATCTCTAAAGCTCATCTCTCATCTTATAAACTTTCTAATCAAATATTAGTGTTACACATTATTGCGCTGTCTTTTAAAATAAGAGTGGCAGGTGCTTCTTTTTAGAAATTGAAGAGAAGAACCAACCCATCTCGCATTGTGTCTACTGCTTAGTACTTTAGAACTGTCTACAATCGGTGTCTCAACAGTGGCATAATTGTAACCAGTGTTTTTGATTAGATTGTTTGGATTTTAGGGTTTTGTCAAGAGGATGTAATCAAGCCGGTGCTTCAGCAGAAGAGTTGTAGGGTCTACAACGAGTGGATTAATAGCCATTATCAGAAGATAGTGTTGGGCTTTATCGTGAATATAGTCAGGTTTGATTACCAAATGTGTGTTTTTGTGATCTCTGTTTCTATTTTATATTTCAGGAATGGATCCTACTGCAACTACATTTAGGGGATTTCAGGAGAGGGTTAAATCGCCCAATTCTTCAACATCGTTGCCAAAGACGGTAACTACAATCATTAGGTGTAAAGATGAAAGCTTGAATTTTGCGGGCATTAATACCAAGAAGTTTTCACGTAGGTTTGAACAGGCAGCTGAAGTTCATGGAGCGACTGAATATGATATGGTGCGTCAAGTACTATTCTTTGTAACTAATGAGTGCAAAGACGATTTAGAGGATCTAAAAGGGCATGAAGAGCAATATTGGCCAGCGCTAAAAGAACAGATCCTCAAGAGATGGCCAAAGGTTACCGAGGGAACTAGGTATACAATGAAGGACCTGGATATCTTGGTAAAAAGGGTTAAAGCAAAAGGGGGTGTTTGCAACCCTAAGGAATTTAAAAGTTTTAGGGAAGACTTTGACCAAATAGTGGAATATTTAGTTAGTAATGAAGATTTTAGTGATGCTAATGCGTCTTTACCTTGGTTTTGTGAAGGGTTAGAGCCAGAAGTTGAAGACTGGGCTAAAAGACGCTTGGATAACAAAGGAAAGCTGGTTAAAAAAAGGGACAGGAATTATAAGTACCCTGGATTAGAAGAAGTAGAAACGGCAGTGGAAGCTGAAATGAAGTTGCGTCAACTTGAGCGTTGGACAGCTAGGGTTGCTTTGGATAATGAGGAGATTAATGAAGATGCGTCTGGCGTACAATTGCCTCCTCAGATGTCCTCTTCTAAAGTTAAAGTTTTCACTAAGGAGCCAGATTCAGTTATGGCAAGGATCGATGAGTTGGAGAAAAAGATAATTGAAGCGGCAAAGGCAAAAGAATTGTTTAGGCCCAAGAGTTCTCCTCAACCTTTGCGTTTTTCTGCTATGGTGTGCTATTATTGTAATAAAAAGGAGCATACTAGGATGAGGTGTGATGCGCTTCAAAGGGGTAAAGAGGAAAAGGTAGTTTACTAGGACGGGACTACGCTTATGTTGGAAGACGGCACTAAGCTTGTTAAAGACAAGGATTGAGGGATGGGAGCCATGGTCATCGATCATATTAATAGAAAGTCTATGGAAGACAGGTCAAAAAAGGGCAAAGAGCCTGAAACTAAAGAGAAAGGCAAGGATCGAAAGTCAGTCAATTTTGCAGTTACTTGCGCAGTGCTGGATTTTAAAGTAAAAGAGGGAGCAGTTGCAGCGCCACTCACCGCAGCGCGTTTTGAGATGTTCGCAGCAAAGCACAAGAAAATGGCCCCACCTACAGTTACTAGGCCAAGAAGGACTGGAGCTAGGTATGCAAATCCAGAGGATATGGAGGAATTAGGGTATACTACTAGAGAAAATACACCTGCGCCTATTGAGGATGTTAAAATGGGTGGTATAGAACCAGGTGGTTATGGCGTGGATCACCAGGTAGAAGATCAGACGGCAATGTTGGAGGAGTCAGAGGTAGTACAAAAAAGAGCAGTACCTGCTGATGGAATGCCAGGAGCAAGGCACAGTACTCCAAAGAACCCACCTGGAAGAGCAAAAGCTGGTGCGAAGGCGACTCAACCTAAATGGAGAATGCAGCACCAGGTTCACTCTGATTTTCCTAAAGCGGCAGAGGATTTAGTTGTGCAATGTTTGAAGACTACAGTCTCTGTTCCATTGGGGATTCTGACAGAAGTAGCGCCGGATGTAGCGAATGGAATTGTGGATAAGTGTAGGAAGCAAAGGATTGCTAATTGCGCTGAGTTTGATGTTGAACAGCAGTCATTTCAGCCGGTTGTTGGAATACCTAGGGTGCCACATTACACAGGACCCTTAGGGTATTTAACAATTACTGTAAATGGTAAGCAAATTAAAGCATTAGTGGATACAGGTTCACAAATCAACGTGGTGTCAGTGGATGATGCAGTGGAGTTAGGTCTTCCTGTTAAAGACGGTGAAGGCACTGTTGCAGGAATTGGTGGAGGTAGGTTACCTGTTATAGGTGTAACAGAGTATGTACGCACTAGAGTTGCGGGAGCAATGAGGGATATACATTTTTATGTTTCAATGGGTTTAGTTAAACCAGTTTTAGGCACACCATTTTTAATGGATTATTCTACAACTATAGATTATTGTTTGAATAAGACTATTGGGATAAGGATGATGGGTGATGATGGTGTTCCAGTAACAGTGGTCTTAGTAGTGCACAAGGATGGTGGCTGGGAAACTAAGTACTCTGGAGCTGCGTGGTTAGAGAAAGAAAGAGAATTTTATGAGGAAGTCTCAGATGACGAGATAGGGAGACTGCCAGGAAGGCTCCAACATTTTCATTAGGGACTGGCATTTTAGGTGTTACTATCTCCCAGAATGAGAGGAACCTGGATAGTAACCAGTCAGTCCAACAAGAAGGGATTAGTAAAGCGGTACTTCATAGGTGTCTTGGGAATACTACTGTAGAATGTATTATACCTAAGCTTTTTAATTTCTTTGCTTATGGATATTGTTATACTTATATTAAAAAGAAAAGACAAAAACAGGATTTAGGTGCAACCCATAGTTATATTAGAAAGTTTTTTATTTTAATTAATGAAGAAGGCAGTAAGAGCTTTTTTGCATCAAAGTATAAACATGTAGCTGCTAAGGTTAAACCAGTGAATGTAGCGATGCCTGATTTGAATCCTCATTTTCAGAGGCTGGCTCTGTCTAGGAATCCTTATGATACCCCTTTAAAGAAGTTTCCGCCTGAATTCGCACCTACTAGTAAGATTACAATGGAAAGGCTTCAGATGGTTAATTTTGGACCAGAGGGTTGGTTATTGCAGGAAGAAAAGAAGTTGTTGTTACATGTTATGGTTCTTAGGGAAAATGCTATTGCATTTTTAGGAGAGGAAAGAGGATTGTTGAAACACTCTTATGGTAAACCTTATATTGTTTCAGTTATACCTCATGCGCCGTGGCAGAAGAAGGCTTTTCTAATACCAGCGGCTATTAGAGAAGAGTATATGGAATTAATTAGGGGAAGGTTAAAGTCTGGCTTGTATGAACAGTCTATATCTAGCTATTCAAGTCCAGTGTTTTGCGTTGTTAAACATAATGTTAAATTAAGGGTTGTTCATGATCTTAGGGAGATGAACAAGGCTACAGTAAAGGATGCAGGGATGCCACCAACGCCAGAGGAGTTTGTGGATTCTTTTTTGGGACATGCATGTTATGGATTAGGTGATATTATGGGAGGATACAATGAGCACAAATTGGACAAATAATCCAGACACATGACAACGTTTGAAATGCCACTGGGGCGCTTCAGGTTGACAAGGTTACCGCAAGGTGCAACAAATTCTGTGGCGGTATATCAAGCACAGATGATGTGGATATTGCAGGATGAAATTCCAGAACATGTGGCAATTTTTATTGATGATGGTTGTATAAAAGGACCAGCCAGTGATTATGATAGGGGAGGTGTTAGAAGAGAATCCGTGTATTAGAAAGTTTGTTTGGGAATATGCAATTACTCTGGAAAGAGTGCTATTTAGGATAGAGGAGGAAGGATTAACAATTTCCAGGTCCAAATTTGCTTGTTGTGTTCCAGTGCTAGACATAGTGGGACATGTAGTATTCAAGGAAGGGAGAATCGTTGCTGAGAAACAGAGGAATAAGGTACTTACGTGGCTGAGACCAAGAAATACTAAGGAATTTAGAGGGTTTTTAGGCATCTGTACATATGTAAGAATGTTTATTCAAGATTTTGCTTTGTTTTCTTCACCTTTATGGCGCTTAACAAGAAAAGATGTTGTATGGGATTGGACGGAGGAATGCCAGGAGTCATTTGAGTTATTGAAAAGGATTGTAGGGAAAGATATTCTTTTGAAGAAATTGGAGTATGGACCAGGAGCTGGGAAAATTACTCTAGCGGTAGATTCTAGTGTGTCCACGGTGGGCCCAGTTTTGATGCAGGAGGATGAGTAAGGTAATGATAGACCTGTCCTTTATGAGTCTAAGACTTTTACCAAAGTAGAGTCCAGGTACTCTCAGTCCAAGCTGGAGTTATGTAGAGTAGCCAAGATTCTTAAGAAGCTACAATGGATGCTTTGGGGAAGCATTTTGAGCTGCAGGTTGATGCGCTATTGTTGGTGCAAATGATTAGTAGCCCAAGTTTACCAGATGCGCCCATGACAAGGTGGGTAGCGCAGATTAATTTGTTTTCTTTTGATTTAGTCCATAAATTGGTAAAATCGTTCACTATGCCGGATTCATTGTCAAGAATACCGTTGTGTGAAGAGGACTTGGAAGCGGAAGAATTTGAAGAAGATAAGAGATGGGTAAATGGGATAGATTATTGTTATGAAAGATTTGATAGTAACGTCCGCAATGACAATAAACTAGCAGGAAGTATTGTCTGTGATGACAATAAACTAGTAATGTGGAAGGTCCGTAGAGACATAAAAATAGATATTGACGATGCAAAGGATGTTTGTAGCAAGGGTAGTCTGCAACTGGATTTAGGGGATGCTGAAGCTAACGTAGCAACAAGAAGTGCACAAGGCAAGGTAGTGGAAGAGTCAGATGATGAAGATGATGCAAGGGGAAGTTAAGACAGTAGTACTCATCTTGAAGAAGGGGAGTATTCTGAAGACGAGGCATCTACTGATAAGGGAGTAGAGTTGTTAAGGTTATATTTGGAAGGTAGTAGTCAACCAGATTTTTGCAATAAAAAGGGTTGGCGCAATATTAAGAAGTGCGCTAAAGGTTATTTTATTAAAAATGGGAAGTTATGGAAGAATCAAGCTTCCTCTCCTCAGTTAGTTGTTCAAACTAGGGAAGGGAAGGAGAAGATACTCAGGGAGTTACATGAGAATTTAGGACATAGAGGTCAAGATGAGATGTACTGCAGAGTTAGGGAAAGATTCTGGTCGCCCAATATGAAAAATGAAGTAATAGATTGGGTTAAATATTGTCCTAAATGTCAGTGCAGAAGTTACAGAAAGCCAAAAGAAAAAGGTAGAGCGATGGGCGAAGATACTGTTTTTGGTAGGGTCTGTTTAGATGCAGTTCATATAAAAGAAGGACACTTTAAATACTTGGTAGTAGCTAGGGATGATCTATCAGGATGGGTTGAAGCAGCGCCATTGGTAAATTTCAAGGCAAGTAATGTAGCTGAATTTTTGAAGAAAGAATGGATTTAAAGGTATGGGGTAATGAAGATGGTAACCGTAGATGGTGGAACTGAATTTGCTGGAGAATTCCAAGAGGTAGTAAAAGGTATTGGCACAAAGTTACGAGTTGCAACACCATATTATCCTGAAGCAGAGGGAATGGTAGAAAGAGGGCATCAAGTTATAAAGGATGCACTAGTTAAATTATGTGGAAATATTGGGAAAAAGTGGAAGAACTACTTGCCATTAGTTTTGTTTGCAGACAGGATTTCAGTTACAAGGACAACAGGGTTTTCACTGTATGAACTGATGTTTGGTCAAAGGGCAGTATTACCTATTGATCTGGAGGCTGGATCATTTCTAGGATGTGACTGGGATCAAGTGCTCTCAACCGAAGATTTAATTCTAGCGAGGGTAGTGCAGCTTGAAAGGAAAGACGAGTTTGTGGAGAAGGCGTATGAAAGAATGATGCAGATCCGGGACAAGTCAGTTAAATATTGGGATGAGCGCTTAGCGCATAGGTTAAGAAAGCCATTGAACCCGGGAGATTTGGTCTTAGTTTATAATAGAAGTTTAGAAAGCCAATGGGGAAAGATGTTTTCTGAAAGATGGAATGGTCCTTATAGGATAAGAAAGCAGATAACTGGAGGGTCTTACTTACTGGAGGAATTGGATGGTATTGAGTGGAAGTGATGTGTGGCTGAAGATCAGATCAAAAGATTCTACCCAAGGGGTGTTCTAGTGATACAAGATAACTTCCAGAATGTAGAAAAACTACCAGAATAATACTTCCGTGAAGAGGCTAAACTATCGATGTTTTTTATGTTTTTTATTTTACCTCCGGGAAGAGGTTAAACTAACAAGCTATGTTAAGTTTTGTTTTTCTAAGAGGACTCACAGGAGGCTTTGACACAGTTGTGACAGATAGAGGGTGCTAACTGGAACTTAGGAGGACTATGGCTGAACAGGCAACTGGCATAAGCGCTTAGATGAGGGTGTAGAGGAAAATGAAATCTTATATTTTCATTGTTTGAGGGGACATGACAAGATAGGCAATTGGATTAAAGGAGATGCATACCATGTAAACACAAAAGACGGTAGGAATTCAGCTAATGAGTTAACTAACCAGGAGTGGAATAGCAATTTATAGATGGGGCGCTCTACAGTTCAATTCTTATTTTACATTGTATATTGCTGTATCGCAGTAAAGGCAGTAACATTTTATGATATAAGACTTTATTTATGATTTTTTTAGGGTCTACAGTTTTTTTAAAGAAAGTAGAGGGAGTAAAGTTAGGCGCTCTATAGTACTGAAGACAGGTGTAATAAAATAGCGCCATGTCTAAAAAAAAAAAAAAAAAAAAAAAAAAAAGAGATTATTTGAAGGCATAGCATGTAAAATTTATGAAGACTATGTACAGGGAGAATGGACAGAGGAGGCTCATAAGGAGAAGCGCTAGTGGGCTATTCAGTATCAGGTTGAAAGCTAATAGGATATCCTTTCCAGTCTTCAGGCATGACAAAGCAATGGGGATCGGCAGGGAGTCCAAGAATAGTTGATGAGCTGATTTTTTTCATTAGTTGACCTATCATTTCTATATGGGTATAGCGAGCTTCAAGTTCAGCGTCAGAAAAAGCTGGTGAGTTAGAATAGGATAGAGACATAGCATCATATATAAGACAATGTCTGGAAAACATTCACATGGAATGGACAAAGGGTAAAGGAATAGGAACCCATCCCAGGGAGATGGATTCATTGAAGCCTGAAAAGGAGTCAGTGGGTAAGGGAAGCGTAAGTATAATAAAGGATACTTAATTGCTAATAAGTTTTGTGGGCGCGCTGATGGCAAAGTAATGGTGACCGCGTCAGGAGCAGCTGCAGTGGAGCCTGAGCGCATAGAAGCATTAGAGCTGGGAGTGGAAGAAGGTGTAGCGCTAGGCGGAATAGATATTTTGCCCCTGGGAAAACTAGGAAGCAATGGAGATTCATAAGGAACATTATTATTAGTGGAGATAGTGGGACTAGTGGTGGTAACTATGGGAGCGCTACTAGTAGAGCTAGGTGGAAAGCGAATATAAACAGTAGGCTGAGGGGTATTCTGGTTTAAAGAGATATTGCAAGTCTTGTGGTATCTAAAGCAATTGTCACAGGCAGGTCTAAAGGAGACATACCCCCGAGGTTTAGAAAAGGTACAATGAAAGTTGCGGCGTTTACCAAACAAGCACGCTTGATCTTTGGGAACCATACAATATTGAGTCATAATATTTGGATGAAAGAGATCTAGGTTATTAGAAGGGCTATTTATAAGATAACATGGAATTATAGAGAAGTCACCAGTGCGCCATGTCTGACTTGAGTGCTGGATGGTTTCTAAGAAGATAGTGAAAATTTTTTGTCATAATGAAGGACCCTAGGAAAGAAAAATCTGTCTCAGTCAAGGGAGAGTCATACATTGCAAAGATCTGAAGATTACAAGAGAGCGCATGCATGTACAACGCAGGGGAAGTATTTGCTGCTATAGAAAGTAGCAACAATCTCAAGTTGTTTTTTGTTGTTTCATCTTTCTTAGACACTTAGTAGAAGGGTGCCCTGCTTAAAGAAAAAGGATGATATTTTTTGAAGGCAACTCATCTTGCAGTTGTAGAATTCTCACAGGAAAATTAAGGGAAAATAAAAAAAATAATATTACAGTTTTTTTTACAAGGTAATATACAATTTACAGGGAATATATACAAGGAAGATTTTAGTATTCTGCGTCATCAAAGATTGGAATGCAGAAAGCCCTGTCGTTAACAGCCTCTTGCATGTTTTGTTGAAAGGTGGTTATTAGCTGTTTTTGTTTGTTATACTCGGCGCAAGTATAAACAGGGACCGCCTCGAGGAATTCTTTGACGGAAGCTAACATGTTGCTCATACGATGCATGGTCGCATCGTATGGAGCACAGGCAATTTGCTCTGTGAATTCCCACTTTTGAGCCATGGAAGGCTCTTCATCATCAATTTCCGGAAAAGTTTCGATGGGCCATTTGTCTGGGATGATGGTATCAAAGACCGGCTGCATAGTTGTCCAGTCAGGGATGGGTATTTGAGGAGTACACTTTGGAATAGGCTCGGTATCCCAGACGCAATCTTCTTCCAAGGCTGGAAGGAATAGAGGAACGTTAGGAGGCAGAGGCGTTTCAGCGTAAGGTGTGCCTGGCGCATTCTAAAAAAAAAAAAAAAAAAAAAAAAAGGGAAAAGAGTGAATGTTAGGATTAAGAAAGGAAGACTTACGGAACTCTCCTCTGAAAAGAGAGATTTTGGGACAGAAGCAACGCTACTGGGTGTAGGTTCGCGGTAACCAACCTTGGCTTGTTTGTTTCCAGGTTGGGTAACAGGAGCAGGAGCTGGGCGCTTGATTGTCACTTGACTCATCATATTAGTGGTTGAAGAATTAGGATCCAGGCGTGCAACGGTGGGTGGCCCATCATAACTACACTTCTTTTTGCATTTCTTGCAGTAATTGCATGACTGAGAAAAGGGGGAAAGAAATGAAAGGTTAGTAACAACAAGGAAGGAAAGTGAAGAAATTATTGCCACGGCGGGCTTTTGAGAAATGACAAGGAGTTATGCCATTTTCGATGCAGCAGGTGCATCTTGTCCCACCCATCAGTGTAGTTATGAGCATTGTTGGTGGAGCAGCAGGGGGATGAGTGCGCACGAAATGTTGAATTGCCTCCACAATGTTGGCGGTATTTTCAGTGTTAGGATTGGTTCTTCTAGTATTCATTGAAAGATATAAAGGATGATAAATAAGAGAAGAAGATAGAAGATGGAGGAAGAAAACTCTGCGAGACGCAGGTATTTATGGGCTCCTGGGGACAGTCGCAAGTAGAGGGAGGATGTGGTACGCATCTTGCAGGTAGCATAATTTTAGACCAATCAGCGCGCGTAGTCCAGGAAGAACAAAGGAAGTTAGGGCAGTAGGAAGTGCTAAAATATAATATGTATTTGTGTTTTTCAGAGAACAAAGGAAATGGAAGCATGGAAAAGGAATAAAGGTCTGTGCGTTCAGATTTTGCAGCAAGATGTGCCACACAATGGGGAATTGTGTGTTATTTATTTAGGACCGTAAAGCGCTAAACCATATGGATTTGGACTTTCCAATAATTATGTGTTGCACATTGAGAAAAGAGTTATGGCTTAAGGACGACTCAAGTGCATAGTATACTGTACCGCAGCTAGTTTGGTAACTTACTGAAACAGGTAATAAGGGAGGCTAACTAGTTAAGCAAATTGTAAGGACTATTAAATTAGTATTAAAGAAAGGAGAGTGGTGACACAATCATAAAACTACCCAAAAGTCAAGGCGACTAGGATCAGCGTTAGAATGGGTCAAAACTGAAAATAGCGCTGAAACAAAAACAAAGGTATAGTCAAAATCTCATATGTGGAGTATGAGTGAAGCAAGTTAAATACTAGCGTTAGTAATCATAGGGTATGTTTTAGGCACCGTAGTTGCTACAAGCAGAGTACATAGTTTACTAATAGATTAGTTATTGTTTTACTAATATGGAGCTAGAGCCAGCGCTGGAGAACCACTAGGGAACTGTCTCTTGAGTACTGGAAAAATATAAAAAGGAGGACTATTTGATAAAGATAGGGAGTCTTTTTTAAAAAATATATAGAGAGATATATATAAGTAAAATAGAATAGTGAATTAGAGATATTTTTCTACATCTTTTATCATTCATGCGTCTGTGTGTGTATTTCATACAGCATAGTGAAAGAGCGCAACATAGAGAGAATATATAGATTTAGTAGGATTAACTATGATTAGAGTTATTTTATTGCTATAATAAGGCATATTCAAAAAGAGAACTTCAAGAGGAAGTAGCTGTGGATATTAGCGCTTATTAAGAATAGAAATATTCAGATAGTAATACTTGTTTTCCTGATCTCTAAAACTCGTCTCTCATCTTATAAACTTTCTAATCAAATATTAGTGTTACACATTATTGCGCTGTCTTTAAAAATAAGAGTGGCAGGCACTTCTTTTTAGAAATTGAAGAGGAGAACCAACCCATCTCGCATTGTGTCTACTGCTTAGTACTTTAGAACTGTCTACAACGGTTCATGACATACTACAGGAATCTTGTAAGGTTCCCCATAGGAATGCTTTAACACACCCCTCTCCTCTTCTACAAAAGCAATGTCCTTCTCTTGCTTGACCATCACATCCAACAACAACTTCTTCTCTTATCCAGACAACCAACTATCAGGTCCAAAATTAACAACACCTAATCTATCAAAAGTGATTCTTGACATTTCAGAAAATTTGGGAAGATTCATCACCAAGGGACATTCATAAAGATCTCTTGATAGCCTTGGTCTTCTCAAAGGTGGATTTAATTCAGCGGGTAGCAGTTCATTAATTGGTCGGATTTTTTTCGCTACCTTCTTATATTTTTCTGCCTCCAAATCTACATAAACTTGAGGTAAAATATTTATTTTTGTATTGCCATTGAAATTTTCATCAAAGGAATTCACTTCATTGTCAGAATCAGAATCAATATAAGTAGAGAAATATTTTATTTGATTTTTAAATTTAACCCTTTTTACTTTTCCCTCGTCTATTTTATTAACAATTTTTCCAACACCTTTAATTCCCTTATCCATCATAAAATCACCCATAAAAGAAGTTGGCAGTTTATCCTCTTGCTGGAGGACCAGAATCGAATTATCAAAAAAATTATTTTTTTGTGTTTTAATTATACTAAGATTTTTTATAGAATTTTGATGAAATAATTGCAGTTTACCCTCTTGCTGGAGGTCAGAAAATAAACCATTCAAATTTTTATTCAACATAATATTTCCATCTTCCCTCTTGATCAATTCTTGAATGCAATCAAAAATCTTGACAGAGAAGTGAGACAAACCGAAAATTTGAAAACATTATTACAATTTAACGTATTATTAACAGAAAATAATTGAGAATCCACTTGAATTATCTCCAAGTGAGCTGACTTATTACAATACGGGATCTCATCCTGGGGAGATATTGCAACATTAGTGTGATCAGCCCCAGCTACCCCAAAAAATGAGGGTCTCCAAAATTACCCTCTACACATAATTTGCCAGAAGCGGTCTGTTTAATACACCGCTTCTTGATGCAAGTACAACACTGACACAGAGTAGTGATCCCTGGCCATGTCTCCCAAACTTCATCTCCGGGAGGTGCAAACTGTGTATGTAGCCTCCTCATATCCTGACCAGTTATCTCCAAACTAATACCCATTCCAGCTTGATAACCAATCCGGTGTAGAGTAGACTCCTACAGTCGCCTTGCTGCAGGAAGAATCCAAGGGAGTTGGAAAAACAAAAAGAAATACCTGTCCCTCTAAGTAAATGTAAGATTCAATTAACTAAGCTTGAAGATCTTCTTGAAGAGTTGGATAAGTTGAAAATATGAGAGAAAGATTTTGAAAGTGATGGAAACCTAAAATATAGAAAAAAATAAGTGCAATAAATGATTACACCCCCAAAAAAAATACCTTATACCAGATTACACTGATACAAGTCACAGCAAATACTTAGAACAAGCTGCAACACTTGTCCCAGAAACTGAAAAGTACAGTAAAGTGCCCCAGAAACCACCCTGTCACCAGACAACCTACACACAAGGTCAAGGATGTTCCTGCAAGTGAGATAAAAGGTTCAGATACTTCTTCGAAGCACAGAGGGATAGTTTGAGGAAGTGATTCAAAGATGACTTGAAGGAAGAACTACTGCTTCGAGTTATGTTTGAGAAGGATTCTAATATAATTGAACGGTAATATTAAAATTCTTAAGGTCTCACGAAGGGTTGGAAACTCAACAATCAAAGATTTAGGATTTAGATATGATTATTGAGAAAATAAAGAAAGATACAATAATAATGATTTTGGCTTAGAGTTGTATCACTATTAACTATAAATACGTTTTATAATTTAATTCTAAGGAATGTCAAACCAAAAACCCAGCCCCTTTTATATCCTTTACTCCTCCTCGCATTGACCTCATACTCATCCACTATTCCGCACACCACAAACCATTTAAAATATATCTGTTACACCTGGACCCTCCTCACTAACATCCGTTAACCCCTTAATCCTTCACTAACCATTCCGTCCATACTCACTACCCCTTAATAACCCACAGACATTTCATAAACTTTTTAATGTACTATTATATTAACTATTGAGCTGTGTGTCGCTTATTGGGAAAAAAGACTAAGACACACTATTGAGAGATTGACTAATTTAGATTTAGAGTTTTAGGCTAGCGCGATTGAATAGCGAGTACACAAAGGAAAGTTGCAGTTTCTATGGAGAGTTGCTTTTCTGCTCCTCGAGTATGGATTTGAACCCTTTAGTATTGATTTAATGAGCTACTTTTACCTCGAGTGTCACGTGGCGCGTGACAGATGCCTGGGTATAAGAACGCGAGCTCCGTTGAGCGTAAAACATATTTCCCACACTAATTTTCCTTTCTCTTTACTTAATTATTATTTTTATTACTTTAAATCACTATGACGGATTTCCCTACACCAACTCCCACGCCTCCACACCCTAAAGCAGATGGGGGTGTTGTCACACGGCAATTTTTGAAGACTTGCACGGCTTGCAAGTCGATGGAGTATTTTTGTGTGGAGAGCACGGCGACACGAGGGCCTCTCCAGAAGTGCGAGTTTTGCCGATGGAGAAGAGTGGCGTGTGATGCCTTAGCAAAGAATTCCGACATTGAGAGTCGGTTTACTAAGACGAAGTATTGGGTGATCCCTAAAACGAAGGAAGTAGTCAAGGACATTTGGGATGTGTCCATTGGGGATGATCAATTGGTGGGGGGAAATGAGGAATAAGTTGAGGATGATGTGAACATCTGGGTGGCTAGGGCTGCAAACAAGAGGGGGGTCGTCGAGGAGGAAGTTGACAAATTGGTCGAGGAGGAAGAAGAAATTCCCATCTCCTGGAAAACCCCGAAAAAGCGACGGGTGGTCATCGAAGATGACGAAGAGGAAAGGGAGGTGGCAGAGAAGGTCACTCCTAGATTATTTTTGGAGCCTGACCCAATCTTAGAAGTAAGTTCACCTTTTTATAATTTATAAATTTAATTACTGATGATTCTGTTTTAAAATTCAGATGTCATCATCGAGGTCCCTACGACGGAAGCTTCAAATGCGGAAGAGACCCTTGTGGGACCCACTGCTGTGGAAGTGGCAGTGTTGGTGGAGGATAGATTACCGACTGTTATCTCGAGGGAGGAAAACAAAGAAACCCTCGATCAAGTATGGTTGAAGAAACCTCGTCAGGTTCGACGAGCAAAATATATTGAAGACTTGAGCGGCGAGATTGATAAAATTGTCGATGCGGCTTCCTTTGACATAGCTGAGGAGTTACTTGAGCTTGGGGAATTGATTCCGGTAGGAGAGGGGGAGAACTTTGTAAAATGTAGAAAGGAGATAAGGGAAATTTTGGAGAAGATATAAGAGAAAATTTAAAATAAAAAGAGAAAAGAAGAAAAAGAATGTAAAAACAATTTGTATTTAATTATTTTATTTTGTTATTTTATTTAGAATTTAATATTTATTTTTTTATAAGATTTTGAGAGAAATAAGAACAAAGAAAAGAAAGAGAAAAAACAAAAAAGAATTAGATAGAAATTATTTTTCTTTTTAAATTTTGAAAGAAGATGTCTGAATGAAAAAAAAAAATATATAGTTGATTGAAAAAATTTGTTGTAAAGAAAATTTAATGAAAAGAAGAAAGAAGAAGAAAAAAAAATGTTATTTAAGTTTGTTAATTGAAGATTTGAGGGATTTTAGTTATTTGAAAAAAGAAAAGGAAAAAAAAGAGACAAAAAAATAAAAATTTTAAGAGAATTTTGAAGAAAGAAGTAATTTGTTTCAAAGAATTTAAAAAAGTGATTTAGAAGTTAAAGTGAAGTTCGAGAAAGATGGTCGTGTAATGTTCGTGAAGAATTTTGATAGTTTGAGGAAAATAAAATTTTAAAAAAAAAATGTATATAGAAAAATGAGAAGAATTTTTTTTTATTTTTATTTTATTTTAATTTGCTTTTTATTTTATTATATCTTATATTTATTTTTATTTTACTTTTATTTTAATTTAATTTAATTTTATTTTATTTTATTTTTTTAAAAGAAGGTTGAAACATTTTGAAAAGAAAAAGAATAAAGAAAAAAACAAAAGAAATTTTTAGAAATAAAAATGTTTTAGATTTTAAAAGAAAGAAAAAAACAGAGAAAAGAAAAAGAGAGTTTTAAGGTTTTGGTTTTAAAGGGTATTTAATATGAAAAGATTTTAGGAGTTCAGGGGCGTTAGAAACATTGATGGCTGGTTCCCAGGATGTTTTGTCTGAGTCATCGAGGAAGCCTTCCCATTCCACGAGGTATTGAAGTTTCCCCTTGCGCATTCTTGAATCAAGGATACGGCTTACTTCCCACTCTAGATGGTCTTCTACTTCAACCAGTTCCGGAGGAGGTTGGTTCTTGCCCGGGTATGATTCTCAAGCCAGTTCCAGGAGAGATACGTGAAAAACAGGGTGAATAGCCTGCCATTTAGGAGGTAGCTTGAGTCAAAATGCAGTTTTAGAGACTTCAGAGTCGATTTCAAATGGCCCCAAGCGTTTTTCAGCTAGTTTCTTTGATGGTCGAGTCGTTTGAATGTTCCGTGCGTCGAGCCATACTTTGTCGCCTGGTTTAAAAGGAGGAGCAGTTTGTCGATGTTTGTCAGCCTGTTCCTTGTACCTTTGAACCGCTAATTCCAGATTTGATTTAAGTTCCTCTTGGAGTCGTGATATGGTTCGAAGATAATGTTCCGCAGGATGATTAGTTCCTACATGGATTGAATTGAATCGAGGATGTCTTCCATAAACAGTTTCAAAAGGAGATTGTTGTGTCGAAGAATGAGTCGAGTTATTATAAGCAAATTTGGCCATTGGTAGCCATGTGGTCCAATCGTCTTGTTGGTAACTGACATACATTCAAAGGTATTGTTTGAGGATTTGGTTGACCCTTTCTGTTTGCCCATCGGTTTTGGGATGATAGGCTGTGGAGAGGTTCCTTGTGATATTGAGTTGTCAACACAGTTGAGTCCAGAATGTGGATACAAACAATGAGCCTCTATCTGAAATAATATCATTAGGTAAGCCGTGTTTGGAAAATACATATTCTAGAAACAATTTTGACAGATCTTCTGCAGTAGCAGTAGTAGTGGTTTTAATGAAAATAGACATTTTTGAGAATCTATCTACTATTACTAATATAGCATCAAAATCATTAGAAAGAGGAAGTTGAGAAATAAAATCAATCAATAAAGATTCCCAAGGTTTAGAGGGAATAGGAAGTGGTTGAAGCAACCCATACTTCCGGTGACTGGGAGCCTTATTCCTATTACATCCGTAACAAGATTTTATATAGGCCTTGATTTTTCTGGTCATACCTGGCCAGAAAAAATCCCTCGCTATTAACTTGTAGGTTTTATCCACCCCAAAATGACCAGCTAATGGAGAATCATGTCGACTGTTGAAAATCCATAATTTTATCTCATTGTTGTTGGGTATGACTACTCTACCTTCAAAGACTAATAGACCTGATTCAATACTAAATCTTTTGGCCCCTTGCTTCAAGAGTATTTTATCTTTTAACCCTAAACAATAATCATCCTTTGACTGAGCTTCGAGGATGTTGGGTAGTGGATTTTGAAACAATTGAATTGTCATTGAATTAAGTTGATGAGTTGTTAACATTGATTCGTTGAAGATTTATTTCACATTTTCTCGATTTTTGTCAGAAAATGCGTCCCCCCGCTGTGGGTAAACTTCGTCCCGACGTGACAAGATATCTGGGACAATGCAGCTCTTACCTGGGCGATAGGAAATAGAAAAGGGAAATTCAGACAGAAATTCAGCCCACCTGGCTTGACACCTGGTTAATACTTTGGAAGACATAAAGTATTTCAATGCATTATGGTCTGTTAAAATTTGAAAAGGACTATCTAGGCTGAGAAGAAAAGAGCGCCATTTTTTAAGACAATGAATAATAGCTAAAAGCTCTTTGTCATGAATTTCATAATTTAATTCTGCTGCAATGAGTTTGCATGACTCAAAAGCAACAGGATGAAACAGTTTTGTTTCCGGATTCAATTGAGAAATGACCCCTGCGATAGCATAATCGCTCGCATCTGACTCAACTATTGTTGGAGCAGTAGGATCAAAGTGTCGAAGAATTAGAGCTGTGGTGAACGCCGTCTTCAATGCTTTGAATTCCTTTCGTGCTGTAGAAGTAAAAACAAAAGGAATATCTTTTCTAAGAAGAGAAGTAAGATTGGAAATAGTTTTAGAGTAATCTCTAATAAATCTTCTATAGAAATTTGCAAAACCCAAAAATCCTTGAAGGGATTTAACGGATTTGGGCTCAGGGCATTCCAGGACCTTTTGAAATTTTTTGTCGTCCATGACTAAACCATCAGTGGATAATGTAAAACCCAAAAAATCAATAGATTTAAGATGGAATTCGCATTTATTATGCTTGGCGTAGAGTCCATGACCTCGAAGTCAATTTAAAACCTGTCAAACATGATGAATATTTTCATCCAGTGTCTTTGAGAAAATTAAAATATCATCTAAATAGACAACAACAAATTGTTCGACAACATATTGAAAGATGTCATTGACAAAATTTTGAAAAGTAGATGGTGCGTTACATAATCCAAAAGGCATAACTAAATATTCAAAACTACCAAATCTAGTGCGCATTGCAGTCAGTGGTTCATGACCTTCCGCAATTCAAATAAGATTGTAAGCGCCTCTAAGATCAATTTTAGAAAAGAAATTAGCACCATTAAAAAGGGTAAGAAGCAATGACATAGGAGGAACAGGATATGCATTCTTCTTAGTGACTGTGTTGAGCTTTCTATAGTCAACACACAACCTAAGACTACCATCCTTCTTTTTTACAAAGAGGACAGGGGAGCCGGTTGGAGATTTACTGGCTTTGATGAAACCTTTGGCTACATTCTCTGCAATGTAGTCTCAAAGAACTTGAGATTTGTCCTTTGACAAAGAATAGACAGGACCTGCCGGAGGTACTGGACCTATTAACTCTATCTGATGGTCGTAGGGTCAATGAGGCGGTAACTTATCAGCCTTGCGGATTGAAAAAACATCAAGGAAATCATAATAAATTTCCGGTAGAGTTGATTTGATGGCTTCAACGTTTATTTGGTCGTCCTCTTCATCTTCGAGAGAATCTGTCGAGGGGATACCTGTATTGAGAGAGCATAATTCGATTACTTCGAGGCAATTTAAATCCTCTTCGAGTGAAGTCATCGAGCTAGAAGGGTTAGCCAATTGCTCATTTAAAGAAGGTACAGATGCTTGCAAGTCATCTGGAAGAGATTTGTCCTCTAGCAGGACGTTGTCAGGCGGGTTGTTTAACTCCCTATTGACCTGCATTGAAGAATCAGAAATATACTTAGAGCGTGGGGCAATCAATCCCCTAGTCCAATCAATTTCGGGATTCCAATGCGTTAAAAAGTCATGGCTAAGAATGGTATCGTCCATCCTTGGGGCGTCCAATACTGATAATTCCCACTCGAAGGGGGGAAAATTCGGAAAGTTGAAAACCCATAAAACTTTCTTACTGACCCAATATTTGGGTTCCTCTGATTTGACCAAGTAAATTGGAGTTCAATCAATATCTGTAAATGTCAGCTGTAACTTCTTGGCAAAAGATAAACTGACAAAAGAAATTGAAGCTCCAGAGTCTATAAGACAACTGAAGGGGATATCCTCCTTAAAAAGAATAAATCTCAAGCATTTTAAGGCAACTCCAGTCCTTAAGACATGGAGGTTCTGTGCACTGGAAGAGATAAGATAGTTTTCTTTGCACACAAGTAAACTATCTACTATTTTTTTGGCTTTGAACTAGTGCCTTCTCTTTCCTTCAATTTTACACAATCTTTCAGCTTGTGCTTACCCCCACAATACATACATAACCCATTATCTGTTTTCCCCTTCATCTCAGCTTCTTTAAGTTCCCCTTTAGGATCCAGTACTTTACTGATATCCCCTGGGGTCGAGCCTTTTGGTTGAGGTTTGTCCTTTCCCTTAATAGGTTTGGATTGAGTCAAGAAGGATTGAGTTGTTCGTGGGTGTGAAGAAGGTCCTGATCTGAAATTTAAGCCTTGAGATTTGTTGGCGTATCAACGATGTTGAAGTCGTCCTTGGTAAACGCCATCAAGTTCGAGGGTTTGATTCATTAAATATGTTAAAGTAGTCATCTTCTGACCATGAAGATTTAACTGATACAGAATCCTTGAAGGAAGTCCTTTTTTGAAATGATACTTAAGGGCAGCATCATTCCAACCTACTCGAGTTTGAAGCGCTCTGAAGTTCCAGATATATTCAGAGGCTTTCCCATTATCACTCATGCAAAGGAAATCAAGTTCAATTTCTGCATTGTCAGTTTCATTAGGGTCACCAAACAACGTGAAGAGTTGGTCTTCGAACTTTTCCCAGTTATTAATAAGTAAGTGAGTTTTGGTTGAAGAGAGCATGAGAAGATAAGGTTTGAACCATCTTGCTGCTTTTCAGGCCAGGAATGAAGAAGCATAAACAACTTTCGATCGGTTTTTATTGAAGGTTCGAGGGTCATTATGGAACAGGAGCTTGAAGGTTTGCAAGAAGGGTCGCAATCTGTCTGGATGTTCTCCATCGAATTCATCAGGAAATTTCATAGAAGGAGTTTTGAATTTAGATCCCTCCGAAGACGTTGAATTTGAAAGGGACTTCATGAAAAGTCTCATGGAATCTTCCAGAGAATTGGATGGTCCAGGTTCTGAAGGTTGACCAGAAGGGTGGTTGGCAGGGGCGGATGGTGCCTCGTGCATTGTATCCTCTCCTTCTTCATCATCACTAGAATCATCAAAATCTTGTGGGATGTCTTCTACCAATTGGACTGAATGTTGCCGTTCCCTAAGGTCAAGTGGCTCCAAGGAGTGAGTGCGGGAAACAGGCCTAGTGGCTGTTGGCCTGCCTCTGGCGAGAGCTCTAGTAGTAGCGCCCGTAGGAGGAGTGCGTTGAACAGGTGCCATTTTAAGAATTTAGAGAAAACACTTGAAAAGGGACCTAGTAGTGCAAAGAATGAGAACTACAGAGAATTAAATTATACTGTCACCGGACAACCTACGCACAAGGTCGAGGATGTTCCTGCAAGTGAGATAAAAGTTTCAGATACTTCTTCGAAGCACAGAGGGATAGTTCGAGGAAGTGATTCGAAGATGACTTGAAGGAAGAACTACTGCTTTGAGTTATGTTCGAGAAGGATTCTAATATAATTGAACGGTAATATTAAAATTCTTAAGATCTCACAAAGGGTTGGAAACTCAACAATCAAAGATTTAGGATTTAGATATGATTATTGAGAAAATAAAGAAAGATACAATAATAATGATTTTCACTTAGAGTTTTTTCACTATTAACTATAAATACGTTTTATAATTTAATTCTAAGGAATGTCAAACCAAAAACCCAGCCCCTTTTATATCCTTTACTCCTCCTCGCATTGACCTCATACTCATCCACTATTCCTCACACCACAAACCATTTAAAATATATCTGTTACACCTGGACCCTCCTCACTAACATCCGTTAACCCCTTAATCCTTCACTAACCATTCCGTCCATACTCACTACCCCTTAATAACCCACAGACATTTCATAGAGTTTTAGGCTAGCGCGATTGAATAGCGAGTACACAAAGGAAAGTTGCAGTTGCTATGGAGGGTTGCTTTTCTGCACTTTGAGTATGGATTTGAACCCTTTAGTATTGATTTAATGAGCTACTTTTGCCTCGAGTGTCAAGTGGCGCGTGACATACCCTTGGGATGATTTGTTCAAAGGTGCCTTATTGAAGGTCTGCCCCAGATTTACCCAGTTTCCCACCAAAATTAAAGAGTGTTCTTTATTATATTTTTATTTTACAAATTTTATAAGAATAGAAATAAATTTGAGTCACCCAGGATGAGAGCAATCCAATGGTACCCTATATATTGATATTTTTTATTATAATTGTTGTTATATGTTAAATATTGTTAATTATCAAAAAAGACCCTTGTTATCAAAACTAAAAGACAAAAAAAATGTAGAAGACTCAGATTTTCCCCTCTCTATCTGATTCTCCTCCTCCAGACCTTTCCAACAATACCCTACATGCATAGGATCTACAATAAACTATTGATCTAACAAGCATGATAAATTCTAACCAAATTTTGCCACAATAGCCAAACTTTTCTGCAGTGACCAAACTTTGCACTGGTGATCAGACTTTTCTACAGTGACCAAACTTTACCAAAGTTCCCAGACTTTTTTGCAGTGACCAAACTTTGCACTGGTGATCAGACTTTCCCATTGTGAGCAAATTTTTCCACAATGAGCTCTTTTTGCCATAATGAGCTAATTTGGCCAGAGTGAGTTAATCTTTTCACCATAACCAAACTTTTCCACAATGACAGAATTTTTCCAGTACACTTCGCTTTTGCACCAGAAAATCACCGGAGCAAACCGGAGCGCACCGGAAAAAAAATGGCTACTCCATGAGCACACTGCATCCACCAAAAATACCAAGAGAGCCCTAGAATATCCAGTAAAACCAATACCCAATCCATGAAACCATCAAATAAAAATAGGAATACCAACATATTTCCATTCCAAAACACCATAAATCCTCCAAAAAATCACCATAAATCCTCCAAAAATCACCATAAATCCACCCAAAAAAAACTCCAGTTAACTTCCTTCAACCAAACACCACGCAATATGGGGGGCGGACTTGCTAGCAAGTCCGCAACCTTGAACCCTAATTCATATCTTTTTGAGCACACATTGAGGAAGTGATGAAACCATCATGAAGAAGTATTGAATTTACTTTGAACACACCTTGAAGCTCATGTGAACACAAATGGGGCTACAAGGGCTGGAAAGGCTGGAGAGAGGGGTGAGGAAGGGTGTATGGGGTAGCGAAAAGGTTGGGAAAGAGTTGGAAGGGAAGATTAAGGGTTCCGAGGCATTTTAAATGAAGAAAAGGGTCTGGGAGAGGTGGAGAGGGGTGAAATGGGGATCAAAAGAGGATGGCATACAATGGGGCTGGGAGGATAGCAAAAGGCATGGGAAGGGAAGACAAGCATGTGTTGATAGAATTGAAAGGGATGGAGATTGGTGCAAACAGAGTGTGAAAATAGGAGGATGAACTCTGTTCTTCGGGCGAAGAACAGAGTTCACTTCCATAAAATATTAGCTGAAACATAGTTTTCAATTCTGTAAAAACAGTTGTAAGTAATAGAAAAAGTCACTGATTTTTTTTATATGTAATCTGAAATTTTTTAATAAAATTATTGTATTTAAGAATTGCAATATTGTCAATCAATTTTTATTGATCAAATTAATTTAATAAAGTATTATTTTAATAAGCTGTTTCAAAAAATACTTTGCATTGAGTAGACTCATGGAATGATTTTTTCTGGCTTCCATTCAGTTATCCTCACACTTTCACTATGTTTTCAATATAGATCCATTGTTATTTGTGTGATACTTCAAGTGAAAGTTCAGTATTACTTCAGTCTGAGTTCCATCTGATTTCCATCTGACTTCAAGTTGCGGACTTGCTAGCAAGTCCTCCCCCTATATTGCGTGGTGAAATTAACACCCGCTAACACCATTATTTTCTTCCAACCAAGGTCCAATCAAATTTTCACCTAAATAGCCTACCCAGATTTGGAATGCCACATCCTCCCTCCAATATGGAATGTCCTTATTCCATTCTGAATCACATAAAAAACTTTTCCACCATCATTTCAATAAAAATTTTTCTCCTAAAGTTGACTCCACTTGATTTTTGATGCTTCAATCCGCTGAGTATGAAAGAGTAGGCTTTTAACCCTACTGAGCTAGAACTGCAATTATCTAGACACCGCCATGAGGTCCTCCAAACTCCTCTACCATTCACCCCCAAAAAAAAAATTAAGAGATTGGGCTTTCATCTCCACTGAGCCAGAACTGCAATGATCTGGACATCGCCATGAGGTCCTCCAATTTCCAAAATCACCAACTACAGAAAAGAAAATTTAGAGAGTAGGATTTCATCTCCACTGAGCCAGAACTGCAATGAGCTGGACATTGCCATGAGGTCCTCCAATTTCCAAAAACGTCCTCCACTTGAATTTTCTTGAGTCATCAAGCGCAAAAATCACCAGTTTATAGTCTTAGAGGACTTCCACCTGCATCACAAAACCAATGCTAGAGATCAATCTATAAACAATAAAGCATATAAACGGACTTTTTGAGGTAATTTTGTATAGAGTTGCCAACTCATCAATTACCCCCAAACTTGCCAATATAAAATCTAGAAGGTTCCCCAATGAACAATTCTAAATAAAAGAAATCCTCCTCAAATCTTGACCATTATAATTCCTAGTTTTATTGACATCTTCAGTTTTTCACGGTCTTGAAGTTTATGACTAATCATAAATGATCTTGAAAAGAATTTCAGTTTTAAGTCTTGATGGACTAGCAGAATAAATAAAATAAATATATAATAAAAAAAAAAGATAAATAAAAAAATAAAAGATGTCCCCCAGCCATTTGGATGAGCCAAACCCCTGACATCATACCCACATCCAAGTGTACCTTGATTGTGGATACACAGGAAAGCAAAATTAAAAATATAACATAAAATGAAATTTTTGAAAACAAATTATTTTTGAAAATAATAATTTTTTTTTTTTTTGAAAATTAAATTTTGAAAATAATTTTTTTTTTTTTAAAAAAAAAATTTTGAAAATTTGAAGATTTGAAAAATGATAATTTAATGAAAATCAAGAAAACAAACTAATGATCACTGGGTGGGCTCCCTCCAATTTGTAAAATTGATTGGAGACCACAAGTGATCATCTACCCCAATACAAAAAAAAATGAAACAAAACAAAATTCTTGAATCCAGACTTCCAAAAGATTGTGCTGTGTTGACGTAAGGTTCCAGTTTATAGTCATAGAGGACTACCTATATAACAAAAAACAAAGCCAGGATTCAACTAGAAACAGAGAAGGGTTGGAAACGAACATTATGAGGTAATTGTGAATAGAGCTGCCAACTCATCAATTACCCCCAAACTTGCCAATATAAAATCTAGAAGGTTCCCCTGTGAACACTCCTAAAAAAATTTGTTTCCCCCTCATATTTTCACCACATAATAAAATTTTAAAAATTGAAGTAATGATTGATTTTTCGAAAGACTGTGAGATTGCCTAAAAGATTGATGTTGTATTTTATCCTCATTTTGGAGTCAAACTTCAGCACTCTTTGTGCCCCTAGGGTAAAACTTCTTCACTTGGTCGGCAGCTACCCTCTTCTTTAAGACAACACCATCCAGTTCTTCCAAAACATATGAACCACCAGAAACCTTTTTTCTAATCCTATATGGTCCATTCCATCTATCAGAAAACATTTTCCTCCACTGACTTTCCAAACTCATATTATACACCAACACCATATAACCAGGCCTCAAAGGCTTCCTGAGTCTATGAGCCAACCTTTGATCCCAATACCTGACAGACTGATGCCTGATCTTGATCATCCTATCATATGCCTTCTCCAAATATTCCTCCTTCTTTTCTAACTGTTGCATTCTAGCACAGAGCAAATCTTCAGTAGTTTTGACTACATCCCAATCAACACCAAGATAAGATTCAGCTTCAATACCAACCGGTATAACAGCTTTCTGACCAAAAACTAATTCATAAGGAGAATAACCAGTTGTCCTCTTGGTGGTAATCCTGTCAGCAAATAAAACAAGGGGTAAATAATGCCTCCACTTTTCAGCACTTTTTCCACACATTTTAACCAAAGCATCCTTAATAACTTGATGCCCCCTTTCAACCATTCCTTCTTCTTCAGGATAATATGGGGTCGCCACCCTAACCTTTGAGCCAATTTTTGAAACAGCTTCCTTGAAGTCTGCACCAAACTCGGAGCCGCCATCAACAGTTACCAACTTCATAACACCATACCTATACACCCATTCCTTCATCAAAAATTCTGCTACATTTTTAGCAGATAAACTAATAAGAGGGACAGCCTCAACCCAACCAGAAAAATCATCCCTTTCCACAATCAAGTACTTATATTTACTTTCCTTGATGTGAACAGCATCCAAACTAACCCGTCCAAAGATAGTATTTTCACCAGTAGCATTTCTAGGTTCTATTGGCCTTAAATAACTTCTTCTCTGACATTCTTCACATGACTGAACCCAAGATCTTACAGCCATCTTCATTCCAGGCCACCAAAATCTATCAGCAATCCGCTTATAAGTTTCTCCAAAGCCCCTATGCCCTAAATCTTCATGAAGAGATTTCATCACCAATTCTTGACCTTTTCTTTGAGATACAACAACTTGAGGATTTGGATGTCTTCTTTTCATCAACCTTCTACCAGAAAAATAAAAACCATGTGACTTCTTTTTGATAGCCACCCATTCAGCTTCATCACATTCTTCTGGTTTTCTCAGAGACAACAAATATTTCACCAATAAAAAATAAAACCCTGTCTGGCCCCAAATTTCATCAGAAAAATCCAATAATATAACATCCAAAGGAACCTCCATGTCCCCAATATCTACCACTTGTGCATGAGCAATCATTCTCTGAGCATTCAGCTGTTTGCTGAAATTCACATAATCCACCTCATTCAAACATTTTTCCATGCTGCCACTATCCTCCTTCAAATCTCAAAAATAAACACCATTAACCAGCTTCCAATTATCCCAAACAACCACACCATCCTTATCTACAAAAACCTCATAATCAACTTGATCATCAACTTCATCAAATTCAACAAAAATAGAACCAGCCAGTTTAACCTCATGGGGGAGGTATGGAAAGTCCTCAGCACCCTTGGTACTGGCCTTGATTATAGGTATATCTTCATCAAACTCTTCTGAATCGGAATCATCTACTGTAGGTGGTCTTCTTGACAATCCATCAGGCATAGTGAAAGATTGTCCAGGCCTGTGCACTAAATCAAATGAAACATGTTGAATAAAAGCTACCCACCTAGTCATTGGAGAATTAGGTAAACTAGGTGAATTAATCATCTGAATTAAAGATTTATCATCCACTTGAAGTTCAAAATGTTGACCCCATAAGATATTTTGAAGTTTCTTTAAAAAATTTTCCACACCACAGAGTTCCAACTTTGGTTGTGAATATCTTGATTCCACCTCAGTAAAAACTACAGATTCATACCTAACTGGTCTTATATAACCATCCTTATCCATCTGAGAAAGCACTGCACCAGACGCCAGCTGACTAGAATCAACAGCTAAATAAATCCTACCAGCTACTTCACCATAATCCAACTTATGAAGAATAATATCTTCACCAACCACCTTCTTCAACTTAACAAAAGCTTCTTCACAAGCTTCATCCCAATCCCAATCAGCATCCTCCCTAGTTAACCTTCTCAATGGAGCAGCCAATAATGAGAAATCCCTAATAAACATCCTAACATAAACACATACTCCCAAAAATCCTCTAACTTCATTAGTGTTTCTAGGTCTTGGCCAAGATGGAATTTTGTTGACTTTCTTCTTTGACATAATTTGGCCTTCCCTACACACCACATGACCAAGAATCTCTAAATCTGGAACACAACAAGAAAATTTAGAACCGGAAACAGTTAAACCAGCTTCTTCAATCCTAAACAACTTCCTTTCTAAAGTTACTTCATACTCCCAAATAAACCTCCTAATACCTGGATTCTCCTCCAACACTTCATTGTCATAATCAGTTGAAGGACCTTTAATTCCACCATAATCAATAAATATAACAGCATACTGTGGAATTTCATCTTGAAGAATCCAAGCCATTTGTGCTTGATAAACTGCAACAGAATTAGTAGCACCTTGAGGTAATATAGTCAGCTGTAACCGTCCAAGAGGAGTATCAAAAGTTGTCAGAGGTCTTGAATCCGGATGTAATTCTCTTTCATCATAGCCCCCCATAATATCACCCAAACCATAACATACCCTTCCAGAAAAAGCATCAACAAATTCCTCAGCACTTGGAGGAATACCAGCATCTTTTATAGTCACCCTATTCAGTTCCCTAAGATCATGAACAACTCTAAGCTTTCCATTAGGCTTCTTGATACAAAAAAATGGACTTGAATAACTTGATGACAATTGTTCATAAAGTCCAGTCCTAATCCTTTCCCTAACAACTTCAATATAATCATCTTTAAGAGCAGCAGGAATTGGAATTGGCTTGAGTTGCCAAGGTTCATGACAAACAACTGGAATCTTGTAAGGTTCATCATAAGAATGCTTTAAAACACCCCTCTCTTCTTCCACAAATGCAATAGCCTTCTCCCTCAATACCATCACATCCAACAACAAGTTCATCTCCTCACCAGATAACCAACCCTCTGGCCCAAAATTTACAACACCAATCCTATCAAAAGTAATTCTTGAAGTTTCAGAAAATTCAGGCAGATTCTTTCTTAAAGGGGTTTCATATGGATCTCTTGACAAAAGTGGTCTCTTCAACAGCGGATTCAATACAGTTGGAAGCGCTTCATTGATTGGTTTAACTTTCACAGCAACCTTCTTATATTTTGCCACTTCCACTTCCACATGTACTTGAGGAATTGAGCTCCTTTTATCAACAGAATCTTCATCTTCATCAGAATTAAGAGTAACAGAATTTTTACAAAAAGAATTATTAGAATCAGATAAAGAAATTTTATCAGTTTTATTTTTATTTTTATTTTTTGAAAAAGAATTATTAAAGTTTTTAGAAACTGAATTATTGGAATTTTCAAAAATATTGTTATCTAGTTTTTCATTATGCAGACAATTTTTAATTTTATTTTTATTTTTAGAAATAAGAAAAGAATAATCAAAAGTATGAAAAGTTGGCAGTCTATCCTCATGCAGGAGGTTACCAGCATGCCAAGTAGGCTCAGCCCTATTGACAATATCTTTACATAAATAATTTTTTTGTTGATTTTCATTTATCTTGAGATTTTTTTCTTGATTTTCGTCAAATTGTTTCTTTCTATTCCTAGAAAAACAACCAGGGGTGTCCCCAATGCTCACATATTGTCACCGGACGACCTACGCACAAGGTCGAGGATGTTCCTGTAAGTGAGATGAGGGATTTTAGAAACTTCTTCGAAGCACAGAGGAATGATTCAAGGAAATGATTCGAAGGTCACTCGAAGTAATAGCTATAGGTTCGAGGTTCGATTCGAGAAGAATTATAAACTAGTTTCAAGGTAATAATAATTCTTAAAATCTCACGAAGGGTTGGAAACTCAATAATCAAAGATTTAGGATTTAGAAATGAATATTGAGAAGGTAAAAGAAAGATACAATAACAATGATTTAAATTTTAAGGATTTACCACTATTAATGTAAATACAATATTATAATTTAATTCTAAGGAATATCGAACCAAATACCCAACTCCTTTTATATCTTTTTTTCCTCCTCGCATTGACCTCCCTTCCATCACAGCATTCCCGTTCCATTGACCATTACTAACATACACTTAGACCCTCTCTACTAAATATCCGTTCATGCTCATTTTGTCCCTTTTTAATTAATTAACAAAACTTTAATGAAAAAAAACTACTACTATACTATTTCGTTGATCCTAGCGCTGTGCGTCGCTTATTGAAAAGGACTAAGGTACCCTATTGGGAGATTGACTAATTTAGATTTAGAGTTTAGGCTAGCGCAGTTGAATAGCAGTACACAAAGGAAAATCGCAGTTGCTATGGAGAATTGCTTTCTGCGCTTCGAGTATAGATTTAGGACTCGATATTATTGATTTGTTGAGTTAATTTCGCTTTGAGTGTCACGTGGCGCGTGACACATATGTGGCCATGGTAATGTTTTTGAAAGGTGTAGAAGAAACCCTAGCGGTGCACAATTGGGAGGACTTAATTTTAGACCCATTTTACAACACTCCAAAACTTTTCTGCTCCAACAAAATTTTCCCTAAAACATCTTCAGAACTTGAAATAAACTTGAGAGAAAAACTTGAAGAAAAACTGAAACCAGACAAATAATATGACGAAAATTGACATAATAAAGTAATATTATCTACAAAAAGTTGAGATTCCACTTGATATATCTCCACTTGAGCTGACCTACTGCAATCCGGGATTTCTTCTTGAGGAGATATTACAGCACTAGACTGATCAGCCCTATCTACCCTAAAAAAGAAGGGTCACCAACAAAATGATCACCACTATCCTCAAATACACCAGAAGAGGACTTCAAATCTTTTCTCTTCCTAATGCAAGTGCAACACTGAGAAGATGCAGAAAAACCATGCCTAATTTCCCAACCTTCATAACCTGGGGGTGCCAACCTCATATGTAACCGCCTCATATCCTCCCCAGTAATCTCCAAACTAATCCCAACACCAGACTGATAACCAATCTTGGCCTCAAAATCCATCAAAAATGGCCCTCCTAAAACTGTCTTCACAGCTCCTCTAGCCACATAAAAATGAACTTTTCCAACAGCTCCACCTACACCTAACTTTACATTCTCCGCTGTACCAATCAACTCAGTAGCATGCCCACCTATCCCTCCGAGATTTCCTCCAACACCAGCTTTAATTGGCAAATCCAGACTAGTTGCTTGATCCAATGAAATTAAATTTATTTGTGAGCCTCAATCAACAAATGCCTTTACATCTTTTCCATTTAAAGAAACCACCAAATATCCCAAAGGAGCAGAAAAATGAGTCTCCACCTCATTACCAAACTTCTCCACATTTTCATATATATACTCCACCTCACCAGTAGCCACTCTTCTCCTAGTCAAATGCTTCTTCTGCTTTTCAGCAAGGGCTGGACTAATAGTGAACAATTCACCCAAAGATAATGGAATCTGAAGCTGATTCACCCTTCCCAAAACAACATCCATAGCATTCTCTTGACCAGAAACCACTGGCCTCTCATAATGAGCCTTACTCCTAGCAACCTTTTCCCTAGAAGACTCCTGAGGTCCCACATTACCAACAACATCACGCATCTCCACATCAGAATTATCCCCATGAACCTTTCCATCCACAGAGACCAAACCAGAACCATCAACAGTAGTTCTAACTCCCTCCATTGGCCCACTAGAACTTGGCCTAGGCAAAGAAGCCAAAGGCACATCCTACTCTGTATCTGAACCATTATCCAAAGGCATAGGATCACCATTATGATCAAAAGCACCAAAACTAGGGGGACCTATATCAGCTATCCCCTTCTGCATCTGACGAATCTCTTCAGGCGTATAAATCTTCTTGGGATCTTCAGCCTTCTTAGAATCCGCCTTTCCACCTCTTGACCTTAACTAATTAGAAATACTGCTTCTAGCTTTAGAAGCAGCCGCCCTCCTAGCAGCCTCCACATCATATACACCAGCCATACACTCACCATCCACCTTAACCACCTTTACTAACTCCAAATTACCATATGAAGTAGAAAAAGTAGCCTTACTAACCTCTTTTTCCTTCCCCTTATCTCCAGAATTATTTCCAGTACCAGAAGAAGCCTCAGTAGGCAATTCCTCAAACCTAGCTCTCTTTTCACCCATACTATTCCTCCTCACCAAATCCGAAGGAGCCTGACCTTCACTGGGCTTGATAAAAGATCCATCAGGAAACCTAAATACCTTTCCATCAAATTTTACTCTACCAGCAGCCTGATCCCTATTCAAAGTCCAACAATCATTAGACTTATGTCCCTTCCGGTTACAGTAGGAACAAATCCAAACATCAACAGTACCACCATTCCTCCTATCATAACCTCTACTTGAATAAGATGATGAAGAAGAAGCTGAAACCCTGCTTGCCTTCTGAGCTTCTTGAAAAAAAATTTTCAATTGCTTTGTTAAGTCAGCCAATTGATCCACCATCTCCTTATCCACATTCTTATCCACCTTAGGAACCGGTTTCCCCAACTGAGCTTTTCTTGCCTCCTGAGCCTTCTTTATAATATTGTTATTATCAGCCAAAACTTCATTAATTTTGCTGAAATACTGTGTACAGGTTTCTTGATAACTGTCCACAGCCAAAAGCCTGAGGTTAGACTCCACTGATTCTTTAACCACCTTAAGAGCAGGCAACTTCTTCTCACCATTAGGTAAGGTTTTCATCAAACCCTTCCTAGACAACTCCTTTAACACATCCATCCTAACATCCCTCCCAAAAGCGGACCAAAATAAATCTTTGACTGCATTTTCATGAGCCAATTCCTCTACCTCCACCAGATATTCCACCACAGTTTCAAAACTACCAACAAATTTCCTATAACTCACCAAAGAAGTTATTCCACCCTGCACTTGCCATTCTCCAAAAACCTTATTTAAATCCACCATTGAATATCTGACTCCCCATCTGTCCACCATTTCCCTACTAAGCTTTTTCCAATCCCTAGTCTTATAACCCTCCATACCAGTAATCTCCTTCTCAAACTCCCTATCACCAATGAGAAAGATTACCTGCTTCACCATATCTAAATGAGAAGCCCCATCAATTCCAGCAGCAGCCTCATACCTGCCTAAAAACCACTTTACATCATCACCAACAAATTTGGCCCCATCCCAAATTTGAATCCTTACTGAAGGCCTGACACCATCAGCAGCAGCAGCAATAACACCAGCACCAGATGGAGAAGACATCCCAAATAGCACCAGAAACCAATAAAATCTGCAAGGGTTCAGCCCTTCACCAGACAACCAACAATATCCTACAAGGGTTCAGCCCTTTACTAGGATAAAACAACAAACAAAAACAAAAACAACAGATCTAGCAAGGGTTCAGCCCTATATCTAGATCCCTACTACCACAGATCCTGTACTGGTTCAGCCAGCTACCAGAATCACCAAATAACCAACCAATCAAAATCCAACAACCAGAAAACCAAAATCCAGAAGTCCAACAAGTAAGTTTTTTCAGAAGCTAGAGAATTCAAACCCCACGTTGGGCACCAAAAATGTAGAATAGACTACTACAGTTGCCTTTCTGCAGGCAGATTCCAAGGGAGTTGGAAAAACAAAAAGAAATCCTTGTCCCTCTAAGTAAATGTAAGATTCAATTAACTAAGCTTGAAGATCTTCTTTAAGAGTTGGATAAGTTGAAAATCTGAGAGAAAGATTTTGAAAGTGTTTGAAACCTATAATATAGAAAAAAATAAGTGCAATAAATGATTACACCCCCAAAACAAATACCTTATACCAGATTACACTGATACAAGTCACAGAAAATACTTAGAACAAGCCGCAACACTTGCCCCAGAGACTGAAAAGTAAAGTAAAGTGCCCCAGAAACTACCCTTGGGATGATTTGTTCAAAGGTGCCTTATTAAAGGTCTGCCCCAGATTTACCCAGTTTCCCACCAAAATTAAAGAGTGTTCTTTATTATATTTTTATTTTATAAATTTTATAAGAAAAGAAATAAATTTGAGTCACCCAGGATGAGAGCAATCCAATGGTACCCTATATATTGATATTTTTTATTATAATTGTTGTTATATGTTAAATATTGTTAATTATCAAAAAAGACCCTTGTTATCGAAACTAAAAGACAAAAAACATGTAGAAGACTCAGATTTTCCCCTCTCTATCTGATTCTCCTCCTCCAGACCTTTCCAACAATACCCTACATGCATAGGATCTACAATAAACTATTGATCTAACAAGCATGATAAATTTGAACCAAATTTTGCCACAATAGCCAAACTTTTCTGCAGTGACCAAACTTTGCACTGGTGATCAGACTTTCCTACAGTGACCAAACTTTACCACAGTGCCCAGACTTTTCTGCAGTGACCAAACTTTGCACTGGTGATCAGACTTTTCCATTGTGAGCAAATTTTTCCACAATGAGCTCTTTTTGCCATAATGAGCCAATTTTGCCAGAGTGAGTTAATCTTTTCACCATAACCAAACTTTTCCACAATGACAGAATTTTTCCAGTACACTTTGCTTTTGCACCAGAAAATCACCGGAGCAAACCGGAGCGCACCGGAAAAAAATGGCTACTCCATGAGCACACTGCATCCACCAAAAATACCAAGAGAGCCCTAGAATATCCAGTAAAACCAATACCCAATCCATGAAACCATCAAATAACAATAGGAATACCAACATATATCCATTCCAAAACACCATAAATCCTCCAAAAAATCACCATAAATCCTCCAAAAAATCACCATAAATCCTCCAAAAATCATCATAAATCCACCCAAAAAAAACTCCAGTTAACTCCCTTCAACCAAATTAACACCCGCTAACACCATTATTTTCTTCCAACCAAGGTCCAATCAAATTTTCACCTAAGTAGCCTACCCAGATTTGGAATGCCACACTGGGCCTCAAAATCCATTAAAAAAGGACCACCAAGAACAGTTTTAACTGCCCCTCTGGCCACATAAAAGTGAACCTTACCAATAGATCCACCAATACCTAATTTGACATGCTCAGCCGTACACATCAGCTCTGTTGCATGCCCTCCAATACCTCTGAGGTTTCCCCCAGTACCAGTTTTAATTGGCAAGACTATAATTTTTGCTTTCTCTAAAGATTTCAAATTAATTTGAGACCCTGAATCGACCAAGGCCTTTACCTCTTTACTGTTAAGAGTTATCACCAGGTAACCTAGGGGGGCAGAAAAATTTGTTTCAACATCCTCCCCAAACTTCTCAGAATTTTCACATATATATTCCACCTCTCCAGCGGAAACCCATTGCCTCGTAAGATGCTTCTTTTGCTTCTCTGCAAGTGCTGGACTAATTGTGAAAAGCTCGCCTAAAGATAAGGGAATCTGGAGTTGATTCACCCCATTTAAAACATTGTCCATTGCATTCTCTTGACCGGATACTTCTGGCCGTTTGTACTGGACTTTTGATTTAATTACCTTGGCCCTGGGCACCTCTTGAGGACACACATTGTCATCTTCACCCCCCATAATAACATCTTCACTACTGATAACCCTAGCTCAATCACCAGATTCTTTCTCTAATCCTGATCCATTTCTAGTCCTTCTTACTCCCTCCATTGGGATGGGACCACTAAAACTTGGTCTGGGTAGTGACGCCAAAGGTACATCCTCCTCAGAATCCAAATCATCTTCTGGCATAGGCTCACCATTTAAATCAAACCTGCCATAACTAGGAGGCCCCATATCAGCCATCCCCTTCTGCATTCTATAAATTTCGTCCTTAGAGTAAGGTCTCAACTTGTTAATTTCCTTGCCAGGTTTAGCCTTTAGTTGGCTCTGAATGCTACTTTTTGCTTTAGTAGCAGCTGCTCTTCTAGCAGCATTGACATCATATTTGCCAGCCATACAGTTACCCTAAACTCTAGCAACCATTGTCAGCTCCAAACCACCAAAAGAAGTTGAAAATTTGGCCTTACTGATCTCTTTCTCTTTACCTTTATCAGCTTTACCACCGCTTTTACCATCACCATTTTTGCCACCCTTGGCATTATCATCATCATCCTTCAATTCTTCAAACCGGGCTCTTCTTTCAGCTGCCATATTACTTCTAACCAAATCAGAAGGTGCTTGTCCATTTCTGGGCTTGATGAACAATCCATCAGGAAATTTATAAACTTTACCATCAAATAAAACTCTCCCAGCATCCAAATCTTTATCTACAGTAAAACATACTCCAGCTCTGTGCCCCCTCCTATTACAATAGGAGGACACCTTTGGCTCATCATAGCCACCTCTAAAACCATTTCCACCATTACCATTCCCATTCCTACCATTGCCTGAGAAGCGGCTTCCATTGCCATTGCCATTAAAATTTTGACATTCATATCCCCTTGATTGATAAGAAGTAGATGTCAACAAAGAAGCAATTGGGGCCTTATTGTCCTTCTGAGTCTCTTGGACAAAAATCTTTAATTGCTTTGTTAAATCGGTCAAATGATGGACTATCTTTTTGTCCACATTACCCTCAACTTTTGCTACAAGTAGTCCCATTTGAGCCTTCTTGGCTTCTTGAGCTTTGACCATGATATTGTTATTTTCAGCCAGAACTTCACTAACCTTGCTGACATACTGAGTGCAAGACTCCTGATACTTTTCCAAAGCCATTAATTTAAGATTGGCTTGAATGTTTTCTTTGATGACCTCCAATGCCAGCAGTTTTTTTTCTCCATTAGGTAGTTCCTTCATTAAATCCATTCTTGAAAGATCCTTCAAGACATCCATTTGAATATCCCTACTACAAACTGACCAGAAAAGATCCTTGGCTTGGTTTTCATGAACCAATTTGTCCACCAGAATAAGATATTTGACCACTTCATCAAATTTAACACATAGCTTCTTGAAATCAGCCATAGAAGAAACTCCACCCTTTGCCTGCCAATCACCAACAATTTTATTAAGGTCCAACAAATTAAATCTAACACTCCATCTATCAACCATAGCCTTTGAAAACTTCACCCAATCTTGTCCTTAAAAGCCTGCATAGAAATTACCTCTTTTTCCACCTCCCTATCAGCAATAAAAAATCTAACCTGATTCACCATGTCCACATTAGAAGCACCATCAACAGCAGCAGCAGCTTCATACCTGCTAATAAACCATTTAACCTCCTCCCCATTAAACTTTTAGCAATCCCAAGAAACAATCCTAACTGAAGGAGTAAGAGGAAGAGAATATCAAGAAGCAGCAGCAGAAGACATCCCAATAAAGTAAGAAAAGCGTTTAAACCGTTAAAATAAGAAAGCCTCTTGCAGGCTAATAAAATAAATCAATAAGAGTTCAAAAGAATAAGCCTCTTGCAGGCTAAGAATGTCCTAGATCCAAGTAAGTCCTAGAGAAATCTAGAGATTTACAACCCCACATTGGGCGCCAAATATGTAGGTAGACTCTTAAAGTCGCCTTGCTGTAAGCAGAATCCGAAGGAGTTGGATAATCAGAGAAAACCCTGTCCTTCTAAGTAAAATAAGGGTTGTTCAAATAACTAAGCTTACTAGTCTACTTGAATTGATTTAAAATATAGATGATACTCTGATTTTATTAATGCTTATTGAGATTTAGAAGTAGCAGCTGTTGGAAAAGAAATACTGATGACAACAATTAAGGTGTACCAGTGAAAGATCTGAAAAGATAGACTTATATATTTTTATAAAGATTTTATTTTAATGAGTTAACAATAAAAACAAGTCCCTGAGATGGTGACCTTTCCAATGATACCCTATATGTGATGAAAATATAATTGTTGTATTGTATTTCAACAGTGTTATGAAAAATATAAATGTTTTAAGGGTATTATAATTTTATTTAATTTTTTTGAGTAATGAAAAATAAGAAGGTGGTTTTTAATTCCCAAAAAGACTCTCAATATCGAAACTAAAAGGCAAAAAACATGTAGCAGACTAAGATTCTCCCTTCTATCTGATTCTCCTTCTCCAGACATTTCCAACAATACCCTACATGCATAGGATCTACAATAAACTATTGATCTAACAAGCATAATAAATTCTAACCAAACTTTTCCACAATAGCCAAACTTTTCTGCAGTGACCAAACTTTTCACTGGTGATCAGACTTTTCTACAGTGACCAAACTTTGCACTGGTGATCAGAATTTTCTACAGTGACCAAACTGTACCAGAGTGCCCAGACTTTTCTGCAGTGACCAAACTTTGCATTGGTGATCAGACTTTCCCATTTTGAGAAAATTTTGCCACAATGAGCTCTTTTTGCCATAATGAGCTAATTTTGCCATAATGAGCTAATTTGGCCAGAGTGAGCTAAATTTGGCACAGTGAGTTAATTTTGTCTCCATGACCAAACTTTGCCACAATGACAGAATTTTTCCAGTACACTTTGCTTATGCACCGGAAAATCACCGGAGCAAACCGGTGCACTGGAGCTCAGTGGCCATTCTATCAGCACACCATATCCACCAAAAATACTATAAGTCACAAAATCAAGTAAAACACTAAGAAAACAGTAAAATATGATAAAAAAGCATCAAGACATAAAAGATAGAGAAAAATCTGGGCTATCCAATGATAATAATCATTTTCCAAAATTCTAAATATCCAGCCTTATAATTCAGAAAATTGCTACTAATCTTCAAAAATAAACCTAAGTGGCATACCCAGATGTGGAATGTCACAGCAGTAATTGACATGTCCCTCACAATACCCAAGAAAAATTCCCTCTTCTCCACTGGGACTAAATTTTCTGTCCCGCTTGTTTTTTTGTTGATAATAAATAACATCTGAGCCAAATGGATAAAGTTTTTGGGGAACTTAAACTTTACCGTTCTGCCATAGTTCCCAAGGGGTTTTTTGATTTTTAAGAGAGGAGGAGGGTAAAATATTTAGCAGAAAAGTAGCAGTACTAACAGCTTCAGCCCACCAATAGGAATCCAATCCTGACTCAATTAACAGAAATTTTGCCTTCTCCACTATTGAACAATTACCTCTCTCGGCAATTGGGTTTTTTTGTGGAGAGTATTGAGCGGTTTGGAGATGTAAGATTCCTTTGTTTTCAAAAAGATTCTTGATGGATTTATTTGTAAACTCTCCCCTGTTATCAGAGATGACACACTTGATAGAGCACAAAAGGTTATTTTTGACAATTATTTTATGTTCACAAAAAGTTTCAAAAGTTTTGGGTTTAAGACTTAGAAAGTAAGTATGACAATATTGTGAGTGTCAGTCAAAAATCTGAAAGAAATATTTTTTACCCCCTCTTGATTTGGGCGTAATGGGTCTGCATAGATCCATGTGAATGACATCAAGGGGGTTTTCAGGGATAGGAAATGAGCCACTGTAGGGTAAAATATGAGATTTAGCCAAAGCACACTTTTTACAGCTAAATTTAGAGAAGTTCAAACCTGGGAATAGCTGATCCATGATTTGATTATTTTGATGACCATAGTTATGGTGGAGAAGTTGTAAATCTTTTTCATTAGGATTAGATATGTTATATATTGGAAGATTAAGTAAAAGAAAGGTAATGATGTGTCCACTAATGGTGCATTCAATATGTTTTTCCTCTTTGTCTCTCATTTTTAAAATTCCACTCTCTTTGAATAAACTCCAACCATCAAGGAGTAAATCCACAGCAGATATTAAATTAGCTTTGACAGAGTGAACATAAAGGACATTTTAAATATTAAAAAGGTGGCCAGATGATGAAGAAAAAGTAACTTTGCTTTGTCCAAGGGCTAGTAGTTCATCTCCATTTGCCATTGATAGCAATAGCTTTGAGGGTTTATATGCTGAAAAGAATTTTAGAGAATTGAAAATTGAGAAGGAAGCGCCACTGTCCAGGATGGCTTGGTTAAGGGGTATATCTGAGAATATGGATAAAGCTTTAGCATTATTATTGTCCTTTTTTTCTTGCTCCTTTTTACATTTTAAGAATTAATCCTGTTTTTTGGGATGTAATTGAAAACATGAAGATTTGTGATGAGGAGCAAGAAGATTATGTTGTCCTTTTGAGCAGAAATTTTTAATTTTAGTGTCTGTAGGTAGAACTGCTCCAAATTTTGAGTTTGAGGTGTTGAGAATTTTACGCCTGACAACTTCAGTTTCTATGTACGCAAAGATGCTTTCTATAGTTGGCCTACGATTTATTATATCATATTTGCTTAATACAATGGAAGCAAAGGACTGATATGATTCATGAATTAAGTTGAGAATGTAATTGGCCATAATATAAGATAAGATGTTGTCCTTAAATAAATCTAAATCCACTTTCAGTAGTAGTATAATAGTGCTTCAAAAGTCGTCCATTGCTTCTAAGATATTGCCTTTGGTAAATTTAATCTTAAAGAGTTTATTTACTATGAAAGAGAAATTTTGGCTTGATTTAGAAGCGTAGTGGTCCTTTGTGCGTGTCCATAATAGTTCTGGCTCTGCAGTGTCATCATCCAAAATAAATTTATGCTGATTTGCGCGATCCATGAACATTTTAATAATTGTGTGGGTCTTTCGTTTACAAATATTGAAGATAGATAAAATTTCAGGATCCGAGGGAACTGGACAGTCCTCACTTAGGAACTGATCTAGGTTTCTAACAGTGAGTGCCTATTTTAGGTCAGCCTTCCATGAGCTATAGTTTTTGTCATTTAGTTTCTCAATCCCCTTTATCTCGGAGTAATTTGAAGTGTCTTGGAGGAAAGAGAAATTTGTCAGGGAAGTGGAAGATTCAGGCATGGCAGTATATGGGGACAATGATTCTAAGTCAGCAGGTTCTCCAAGGGAGAATGCAGTATCAGGAGCAGCCAGCTTTAATTAAAGATGCAGGGGTTCTGGGCCCATAACCCTGATAATATTAGGCAAAAGGTAAATGAGACTCTAGGACACAGTGGACAACAAGGAAACGGGGGAAAGAAAAAGTACAATGGAATAATTACCTGATAATATTAGTCATCAGGTAAGTGAGACTCTAGGACACAGTGGACAACAAAGACATGGGGGACAGAAATAGGAAAAGGGACTAAAGGATAAGTTGGAGATAAAATAATATCAATTGATAACTAAAAATAATAAAAGAAGAAGTAGATGGGGAATAAAAAGACATTGCTTTAGTAGAGCATACGTACATAATTACCTGATAATATTAGACAACAGGTAAGTGAGACTCTAGGACACAGTGAACAACAAGGACATGGGGGACAGAAATAGGACAAGGGACTAAAGGATAAGTTGGAGATAAAATAAGATCAATTGATAACTAAAGATAATAAAAGAAGAAGTAGATGAGGAATGTGAAAGTGTCTCCTTATCTATATATATGCTTAGAGTAGTATCATCAAGTTAGGTTAGGATAAAAAGTGTATTGGCAGTGTATGTAGAGTAAGTTGTGCTAATGTTATTAATAGATAGAAAGTGAAGCTCATGTGGAAACTAAATATATAAATATAAGATAGAATAGATGCTAAATAGATCCTATTTCAACAGTATGCACATACTTGTTGAATGCAATTATTGTACTTTCATTCATGTTCTCTTCCTAAATTTCTTTTTTCCATTGATCTCTTAATTCTACCCAGCTTGGTTTCCCAATTTTTTCCCAGCACTCCTGTTCAAGATGTCCAAGGTTTGACATGCAGAACACTTCTTTTGAGGGTACTTTTCCTTATTCTTATTTTGTTTTCTAGAGTCAGCTACAAGTGCCTCATTTTGGTTGTCCCTAGAATTTTTTGATTGAATTTTGTTGAATTTACTTGCTTGTTCAAGGACTGCAAGAACATTTTTCATATTAACTTTACACAGTAGGTGAGTATTTATCTAGCAGCTTCATAATGGTTTGGGTTGCCATTGTGTAGCCTTTGTAACTTATTTTTGCATTAGTCATATTTCAAAGGACTTTTTGAATATCAGCAATGAAATTCTTCAGCTTGTTTGAGAATTTTAGCTCATTCAAGCTTTGTTGAAGGCATTAATATCAGAATGTTTCTCTTTTAGTTTAATCCAGGTCTTGTAGGTTTTTCCCTTGAGTTCTGTATTATTACAGATCAGTATGGTGTTGTCATGGTCGAGATGGCAAAGAATCAAGGAATAGGCTTTCATATTTAGTTTTTGCCTTTTCTTTATTTCATTAGCGCTTGGTGTTGTAATGATTGTGCCATCTTCTTTCTTGGTAGTAACAATAACAAACTTGTTATTGGTTACTTCCCATAAGTCATTCTTGTGCAATAAACTTTTCATATGCACATACCATGTCTGATAATTGTTGTCTCTAAGGTATTTGTTGTCATTATTCTCTAAGGCTTTTATAAGATCTTGGATACTTTTCTTGTCCATTATTAAGAAATTTGACTGGATTAGATGCCTATTGAGCTTGGTACTGATAATGTAAAAGCTTTCATGAAGCGTAAGTTGACTCCACTTATGAATCCTTGAGGCAACTGATGCTTATAAAGTGCACTAACCTTTTACGAAGCATAATGTGACTTCACTTATGCATCCTTGAGACAACTGATGCTGATAAAGTGCACTAACCTATTATATGAAGCATAAGTAATTCAGATACAAATACTACAGCTAACTGTACGTGTGTTGATGCTGACCTTTTATGAAGCGTAAGTTGACTACACTTATGAATCCTTGAGACAAATGATGATGATAAAGTGCGCTAAACTGTTTAACGATTTATTAGCAAAAGTATTTTTGATATTTGAGAAAGACAAACAAATAAAATTGCAAATTCAGTACACCTATTAGGGGGTATCAATGTTCAGGGATCTGCAATTAGGGATCAGGAATTTTTTTTCCCGGGATCAGACATTATTAATTGCGGAAGATTCTTATCCACTAGCCCCAGGGCTAGTGGATAAGAAATCCACGATAATGCATTATCCCGCCTCTTATACCCCAATTTCAATTCCTAATTCCTGATCCCAAACTCATCTCATCCATGATGGATTTTTAAGAAAGTCACATGACTTATAATTGCTGATGCCATCCTTAAGTATTTCCTCACTCTATGCTACTTAATTTTGGTGGCGAACACTTAAGTTTTTTTTCTATCTACACACCCCAACTGCACATTTGGCGGTGAATTCCCACTTCCCTCATCATATAACCCTTCCACCAGCAACAATGAAACACCTCTCTACTAGGAAGCTACTTCACTCAACAATGAATGCTATCACTTTTCTTTTAGTTCTTTACTATAAATCTGACTCTGATTTGGAAGATGCTTTAGCTTATATGTGTTTTCTTTCCAAAAAGCGTTACATCATCACCAGGGGGCCAAATCTTTATCATGATCCCCGATATGATCTGGCCTCCATTCTCAACATTCCTCATTTAAACTTCACACAACTTTTTAGAACTTCTCCTGATTCTTTCTTCAAACTTTATCAACTCATCTCCGATCATCCTATCTTCCATAACAATTCTCATAACAAACAGCGTAATCCTGCCATCCAACTTGCTGTTGCTCTATGTCGCTTTGGCTCAAATGGAAATGGTGCTGCTGTAAGACGTTTGGATAATCTCTTTAACATAGGATATGGTACCGTGATATTATACACCAAGTGCTGTATGATTGCTATCCTTTCCCTCAAGTCTCAAACTCTTGCTTGGCCAACTCCAGAACAGCGACTTGAATCCTCTCAAGTAATGCAAGCTGAAGGTTTCCCTGGCTGTATAGGTTTTGTTGATGGCACAACCATCCCTTTGAGTCAAAAGCCTGCTCATGATGGCAACCATTATTTTGATCGCAAAAAAAGGTTTCTTCAAAATCTCCTCCAAGTTCTCATCTTTCACAATCAAACTTTTTATCTTCTTTCTAGATACTCTATTGCTGTTCAACTTGTATGCAATGTCAATAAAAAATTTATTGCTTTTCACAGTGGCTGCACTGGATCATGTCATGACTCTTCCGTCTTCCAAAGAATGAGGATTTCTCAATCCCCTGACTCATACTTTGATGAAGCTCAGTACCTCCTTGCAGACTCAGCATATGCAAGTGGAAAGTACATTATACCTGCTTTCCGTGGTGCAAATTCAGAAAATGACCCCAAAACTAAATTTAATTATCACCTTGCACAATCAAGAGTACGAATTGAACATGCTATAGGTATTTTAAAGGGACGATTTTCTAGTCTTTGGGAGCTCAGAATCCAATTTCAAAAAAAATTGAAGATCAAAACTGCAAATCATTGGATCTTGACTTGCGTAATACTCCACAATGTTCTAGCTGATTTAAAGAATGAGTGGAATGATCTTTATGAAGAAGATGATCCTGAACCACCACTGGCACTACCCTCCCTTGATTCACAAATCATTCAATCAACCGGCATACGCCCCATTATAATGCCAATTACTCTCCAACATTTCTCTTCACCCTTTTAATTTTTAATTTTTATGTTTTCATACTTTCCAAATGTCCTCTTTGTGTACTTTAATCACTTGGTTTTGTATTTTGGTTTGTTTCATATTCATTTTTTTTTTGAATTTACGGTGAATATCTTTTTTTTGGATGGCTCATTGGTTTTCTTTCACCAGCTCAACATGAAATTGCATATTTTCTGAAATTGCATATTTTGTCAGTGATTTTTTTTTTCATTCATCCCTCATATCCTTTTCCTATTCTCCTCCAACATCCCTCAAACAATTTGGTTTCATTCATTTTGTCATCTCATCTCTCCAGGTAAGTCATTTTATTCTTTTTTTTTGATTTTTTGATTACTAATTTTAATTTTTTTTGTTTTTTTCTGTTTATTTTATTTTTTTTATCTAAATTTTTTTTGTAAGTGGTTATTTTGGATTTCAATGGTATAATTAACCTTTTTTTTCTCTCCCTCTTTACTTTCTTTTTTAGCTCCATCACTCTACTCTTCATCCCTCCTTGGCATTGTCATTATCCCCCCTTTCCCTTATTTCACTTTTTTTTGGCTCCATTTCATTGAAACACATACATTGCACATTCTTTATGCATTTCACTTACTCCATATTCAATTTCCCCACAATTCCAACATCAATCTTTCTCACTCTATTTTTCCTACTTTTCAATCAAGGTAAGTTTCATCTCCTTTTTTTCATGCCTATATGATATCTCATTCCTTTTATGAAAACTTCATACTTAAATATATGTATGACTCTTATCTGGATAACAGTGAACTTATAAAACTCCTTTTGATCTCATCTTCATTACCACTTTTCAAGTTTTTGTAAAATTTTGAAAATCAGACTCGGAATTAGGGTTAGGTTTATTCAAATCTAATGTTCTTTTTACTGAAGATTCTCCTGAAGGCTACCTTTCATTTCCTGCAAACAGATTTGAATTTGATTCAGTGGTTGCTGAGATATTGACCGTTAAAGTTGAGCCTTTTTTTTCCCAATTTAAATTTTTATTTCATTTTTTTATGTAACAAATTAGGGTTAGGTTTATTTAAATCACATGTCCTTTAACTGAAGATTCTACTAAAGCATATCTTTCATTTCCCACAAACAGGTTTGAATTAGGTTCAGTGGTTGCTGAGATTTTGACCTTTGAAGTTGAGCCTTTTTTCCAAATTTCACTTGTCTTATTTCACATTTTTATATTGCATATTTAGAGGATAAGGATTCTGAAACTCTTATATGATTATTATCTAGGCATTTCAATCATATAGGCATATATTCGTTGGTCAAGAATATCACTAAAGCTCAAAAAGATGAAGATTTTCGCTTATGGGACATTCTACCTTCCTTTGACTCTTTTCTTGCTTTTCGACTCAACAAGCTCTGTAATAAAGCATTTGAAGAAAATCATGAACTTGCAACCAAAGTTGGAATACCGAATTGGTGTGACTCCGAATGGGAAGATATCAGCCACGAATATCTTTTATTTTCTAATGTTATTATCACTCATTCTGGATTCCACAATAGGATTCATATCGATAGGAATGATGCCAATTTTCTTACTTTTGGAATATTCTCATATATCAATCCGATAACTGGCCACCCAATACCATCTCCAGCTAAAATCAAAGGACATGGTTTATATTTTCCAGACCACCGGTGCATCATTGATTTTGGTTTGGGAAATGGTATCATTGAAACTATTTGGAATTCTTCTAAGGATAATCATCAAACGACCAAAGCTCCTCCTGGTTTGGAATCCTGTCAAGATTTCACTCATTTCGGTTGCTCATTTCAAATCAGTAATAAGTTGATACAAAGAATCAATAAGGTAAAGAAAGAAGGTAAAGTTATTCGATTTAAAAAAACTTTATCTAGATCCAAAAAGTATGGGGATTAGAGTTGTCATCGAAAATTTTATATTTTTTCATAAATTTTTAATAAATATTTTTTATATATCAATTTTCTCAAGTAATGTGATGTGCCATCGACCTTGTGTTGTATAACAGGTAATCATGATAACATTTATTTGTTTCATGGGGTTCCTCTTGCCTATACCTGTGGAAAGTCCCAAACTTTTGTTTCTCGACTTGGTCTGCATTTTGGCTTGAGGGATTGTCATTACTTTAAACTAGGGAAATTGATATATATTAGATATTTATTTAATAATTTGTGTAATTATATTAAATTTAGATGACTTCCACCCCTTACTTCAATAAAATGCAGGGGGGGTATTGCCAAATTTTCAAATCTGACATGTGAAATTGATGACTTAGAAAAATTTTGGTGATACCCACCCCTTGCTTCAATAAAATGCAGGGGATAGTATTGCAAATTTTTTCAAACAGATATAGAATTTTTTTGACTTGTAAATATTTTTGTGATACCCGTCCCTTACTTCAATAAAATCCATGGGGGGTTGTGCCAAAATTTCTTATAAGACTTGTGAAATTCTTGACATGTAAGAATTTTTGGGATACCGGTAAAATGCAGGGGGTAGTAAAGCCAAATTTTCATATAAAACTTTCAAGATTCATGACATGAAAGAATTTTTGTGATACCCACCCCTTACTTCAAAAAAATCCAGGGGTGGGGGATTGTCAAATTTTCAAAGGAGACTTGAAAATTTTATTTAAAAAAAGAATATTTAACATTAAAATACGATATTTCAAGAAATACAGAAAATAATTGTAAAATTTATGTACAAATAAATATGAACACATGAAGTGTGAAAGAAATAAAAGAAACTAGTCAACAAAAAATTTCATTAAACGTTCTATTTCTTCAACATATTTGTTTGCTTTAATGCATTCGATCAAGAAATCTTTCTTTTTAGAACTTTCTTGGAGATCATGCTTATACTTCATCTGTTCCATTAAGTTTTGATGCTCAAGTGTTTTTTCCTTATTTTTGGATTTTTCAATACTAAGAGTTAACTCAAACTTCTTCTCCTCCAAATCTTGGGCCCTACCATCCTTCTGTAAAGAGAGCTCAAACTTCTTCTCCTCCAAATCTTGGATCCGATCATCCTTCCGTAAGGAGAGCTCATACTTCCTCTCTTCCAAATCTTGTACTCTGTCATCCCTCCTTAAAGAGAGCTCGTATTTCTTCTTTTCAAAGCTCAGAGTCTCTTTAGAAATTTCCACTTGTTCTAGAGTGAGAATAAAAATTAACATAAAGTAGAAGAAAAGCAGAGTAAAGTAATAAGAGGTATGATATCACTTACCAGCATCACGTTTCTCTAAAAACTGTTCCATCGAAGAAAAAGGTGTTTGTGATGAAGTATCACTTTTTCGTCTTCTTTGGGAGAGGAAAATTAGACTAGTTGAAGCCCTTCTCTTTTTTTTCAACGTAGCATTTTCCTCCTCATCATTGTCACTAGCTTCAGACTCAGTTGATTGAGGATCCTGGGTTTGTTCATCAGCCTTTTAAGAAATAAGAAAAAGATAAGTAAATAAAAAATAGAATTGATAAGATAAAAGAAAAAAGAAACAGACCTGAGTTAGATTTGGTTGGGTTAAATCACCTATAGGATCTACAGAAAAGCTATTTAGATATGTCTCATTCAAATGAGGGGAGGCTTGAGTGGAGGAAGAGGATGGGAAAAGATTTGCTTCGACATCATGTTCGGAGATAGGATCTTCTCCATCCAACATGTTTACAGGATTAACATCAGCTCGCTCTCCAAAAATTGCATCCATCTCTTTAAAGTAAGGACATAAAGAATCAAGTTTATCATCTATGGATTTTATGCCCTTAGTTATATCATTGTCGGTAATCCCAAAACCAGTGGAAGATGAAAGAGCCTTTGCCTTCTTGTATTTTGCTCGGTAATGCTTGAAGCGTTCAGACATCTGTTTAGGCAAAAGATCAATCCTTCCCTTGGTCTCATTGCGTAATTCATTTGCCATTAGAAGATAGCCATTAACGTTTGATGTGGGGGGCCATCCTACTTTAGTGGCATACTCAGTACCAAAACAAGAATCATAGTTAGATTTGGTTTTCAGCCAGTTGATAAGAATGAGATGTTCATCTTTTTTTAATTGAACGGTCTTTGATTTCTCAGCTGAGCGGGGGAAAGAGGAAGTAGTGGGAATTGAAGAACAACTGGGTGATGGCTGCCTTTGAGAAGATCTAGGATGACGAGGCATGTTATTATAAATGAAGATGAAAAGGAGCAGAGACAAGCAGATGAGATAGCGAGATGAAAAGGAGAAGAATCAAATAGATGAAATGGGGAGAAATTCTGAGCGGATAGAATGAACAGGATGGGATGAGAATGGAAGTGCGCAGCAAGGTAGAAGGCAGGGATATCCAGAAAGTTGTCCAAGATGTGGTTATGGAAAATTGAGTAAAAAAATGTCGGATAAGAGGTGAACATTGACACGTAAAGTGTCTAATAACCCAATTATTAGCAAAAATAATTGCGGAAGATAATTGGGGTATGCAGATTATTTTCCGCAATTAATTTAATTGCGGATCGGTCAACATTGATACCCCCTATTATATGAAGGGTAAGTAATTCAGATACAAATACTACAGCTAACTGTACGTGTGTTGATGCTGACCTATAACAGGAGGAGAATTAAACCTAACATAACACTATTATAATAATTGTTAGGTCACACCTTTTATGAAGCGTAAGTTGACTCCATTTATGTATCCTTGAGACAACTGATGCTGATAAAGTGCGCTAATCTATAACAAAAGAAAAACTAAATATAATGAAATAACACAACTATATGTTCAATACTACAGACCTGTTTAATGATTTATTAGCAAAAGTATATGTGATATTTGAGAAAGACAAACAAATTATAAAAATATAAGAACAGACTTGGTATTTATAATCAGGGTCTTTCTGTACACACAAATACTAATTGTAGTAAGCTATATCAAAAAAAGGTATAACATGTAGCATGAAACATAGAAACTAGGTGAAAGTAATGTTTTACTATGGTTTCAGATGATCACCAAAGTAGTTGGATTATTACTGCTTTGAGTGATTTCCATAGTTTTGTTTCGATAATTTAAAACATTCTAACATGTCCCACATCAAACAACCCATTTATTATTAAAAAAGAAATGACAAATAATAAATTGGGTATTTTATTCTTTATTTATCATTAATTTAAAGATGTATTGAAGTATTTTAATATACCCTATTAGTTCACTAACCAAGAAAAAATACTCCTCTGAATCCTTTTATTTTTTAAACATCACCACATCATTACTTCTCCATCAGATGGTACTGATCTCATATTCTTGACAGTGTTACTTTTATGGCTCGAAATTGGTATCTCAAATAAAATTAAATAAAGAGTCGTTCTTTGAATTAAATTTTTGATATACTTATGAATCTACAGGTGATTTTATATATATTGATGACGTCTTTGTTCTTTTGAACAAATGGTTTTGGTGAACAATCCAAAAACAAAAAATAAAAATACCTTTCCCCTGCTATATTAATAATTATCTTAAGGGTGTTTTATTTGCTTACAATATATACTTGCTCCAGTTATTTCTATAAGTAAATTATTACCGTGTATACATTCATGAGCATTTGATTTATAACATATTGATGATTTTCCTATCTATCATTTATCATCCTGGGACAGCAAATTTAAAATATATGCCATCTGACACTGCATCTCTAGACTGTACGTTCTTCAGCGAGCTCAGCGAATTCAGCTGCCAGAATTTCTTCAGGTGTAAATCGTCTTCGTAAACCCGCAAGCTCCTCGTTGAGCTCTCTTTCTTCAGCTGCCTTAATCAGGGCAGCAGAAAGTTCACGTCTTTGTCTCTTAGCGGCAGCAGCTTTGGCAGTAGCGGCCTTAGCTGTTGCAGCTTTTGCTTTTGCAGGGGTTTGAGCAGCGGCGACAACTGGAGCTGCACCGGCGCCACCGCCTCCCGCACCGTCCGCGCCGCTGGCTTGAGTGAAAACCATGCATCCTCCAAAAGGGCCAGCTCCAGCCGCCTGATAAAAAAATATTTATTCAGCAAAGCCATCTCTATCATTCAGTCTAAAGAAAATAATTCTCACATTAATACAACGAGCAATACATGTTTTTCCATCAGCCCCTCCTGTGCAAGTCATTCCTGGTGGCATTGAAGCGACGAGAGGGAAATCGGTAGCTTTGGCATTGTTTCGTGAATTTTTTCCTGGAATGTTCGTGTCAACCGCTACATTTTGAAAGTTGTCACCTGTTGCAGTAGTATCAACCTGACAGCTATAGGGTCCACCACCTGATAAATAAAATCCATATGAGAAACCACAACCGCAGTAGTAAAATAACAGTCATACACGTATATATACATATATAATCACATACCATCTGCGTTGATTTGATGACCTATCATTCTGATTTTTCCATCAGGTCCAACATCCGGAAGTCCACTGGCTTGAGCTGGTATTTAAAGAAGACAACATAAGAGAAAGAGACAAGTAAATCAACTTAAGCATTTGTCAAGAGTAGAATGTGTATGTACCAGCTGCCACACCCGCCGCGATATCATTAACTCCGCCAGCTAGGGTACGGCCACAAGGAGATGCTTTACCACTAGCAACTTCAGCTTCTCTTATAATTGAAGTATCTGTTTGAAAAGGTGCTTGTCTGAAAAGAAATACTCTATCAATAGATGACTCAACATCTAGAAGTCATACTTTGATTTACCTGGTACCATCACGTGGAGTACTAGGCACAATACCCATTCCCGCACCCACATTACCATTAGTGGCGCCCTCCATGGAGACCAGAGCTAGATGTGCTTGGACATTTGAAAATGTTAAATGGGCCAAAAGAACAAAAAATGATACAGACAACATCTTGAGCTCTAATTAAAAATTAAGTCAACAAGCTAAAACGAATTAAAAGTATTAGAGAAAGTAATAATATTAAATTATAAAAATTATTATAGTTAATCAATAGTCAAGGATAAATAATTTAAAATATTCAAGGGTTCAATATTCAAATATTGCTATAAATAAAGCTCTAATAAATAGACAATTAGTGGTGCACCAGGCTCCTAAAAACAAAATAAAAGAAACAACACAGATAGTATGGAAACGGGGAGAGTCAAATGAAGCTGTTGCAATAAAAGCTATTGGGATGAGGAGCAAAATCATGAGAGAAACTAAGCTGTTATACGCAGAAAAATCCGTTGAGCAACTCACTTACTCTCTCTCTACCGCTCATTGAAAAATTGGCTCGCATAGCGTCATCACTTAACACCAAGAGATCAACAGTTGCTGACCATGAACGACTGTAAGGAAATACATGCTTGTCATTTTCACTTTCAATTTTATCAATTCGAAATCCATACTCAATTAGTAAGTCTGCAGCTAGCCGACCGTGTTCGTTGAGCTAGAGGGCTAGTGATAGATAAAAATTAAGTTTGATAGACCTCAAATGAGCAATTTTTAAATCTTTTTAAATGAAAAATTATCATTATCTGATGAATATATCAAGGTTATGCTAACTGGCCAACTTGGCGTCAGTAGCCAGTCCATTTGGAATCTACTTGTGACAAGTAACGATTAAATTTATTGAAAAAAACACAAGTTAAACATGAAAAATTAAATCACATCAAAGATTAGGCATACAGATAATGATAATTTTTCATTTAAAAAGATTTAAAAATTGCTCATTTGAAGTCCAGCACAATTAAAATTTATTTATCACTAACATTCTAGCTCAAAGAACACGGTCGGCTAGCTGCAGACTTACTAATTGAGTATGGATTTCGAATTGATAAAATTGAAAGTGAAAATGACAAGCAGGTATTTGCTGACAGTCGTTCATGGTCAGCAACTGTTGATCTCTTGGTGTTAACACTACGTGGGAAAGTGGTGTCGCAGGCTGTCCTGCGACAGCCAATCGCAAGCCAAAAACTGGCCTTGAAAATTACAAAGGACCAATTAAGAAATCCCGCTTCAGCTAAATGTGTCTTGCGACAGTGTTGACTGTCGCTGCACATCCCTTTCATTCTGGTTGACTCTTTTTTATCTTTATCTTTCTTTTATTCTCCTTATTCTTTCACGTAAAACATAGCCTTTGATAAGGATCCATGGTCTTCTCAGTGCTCAACAAGTGATCTCTTTACTTAGGAATCACTTGAAAATCAATAAAATAAGTCCGGTTTTTTGAATTTTAGTTATGTTACTTATTTCAATGGCTACATAATTAGTTTTAGAGCTTGTAACGACTTTATAGATAAGAAAATATGTATGAATTTTTAATTTTTTGAGTAATCCAGATGGTTGGTTAGATGGTTGCATAGTGAGTTCTTGATTAGGAATCACTCTACCAACAAAAAAATCAGCTCTATTTTTTGTATTTTTGTTACATTTTTTAGTTAGATGGCTGCATAGTTGGTTTTTTACTTAGGTATCACTGTGCAAGTGAGAAAATCAGCTTGATTTTTTGTATTCTGGTTACATTTATTAGTTAGAGGCCTACATAGTTAGATTGTAAGTTAGTTTTGACTTCACTGATTATTTGATCAATTCAGCATTTTGGAGAAAGGTGGCAGGTTCATGAGGGAGGTGATGGTGCGGTAGTGAGTGAGGGGGTGATGGGTTGGTGAGTGAGGGGTTGATGGGGTGGTGAGCAAGTTGGTGGTGGTTTGGTGGGGTAGTAGGTCAGGTGGTGATCATGAGGTGATGAGCGAGATGGTGGTGATGAGTTGATGAGTGTAATGGTGGAGGAGTGGAAAGCAAAGTGGTAGTGGCTAGGCAATGAGAAAGGTAGTGGTAGAGGGTAGCAAAGGGAAGGAGAGGGGATGGAGAGGGAAGGTGCAACACGTGGAGAGAGTGAGTGAAGTTGTTTGAAGAGGAAGTAGAGGAAGGTGGGGTATGTGAAACAAAAACAAACGTACCATGTAAAAAAAAAGAAAGAAACAAAGAGAGATGGCAGTGAAGATCCACCCAGATCACAAGTTCTTGTGGAAATTTTGGCAAAAAAATCAGTTACATTCACAAAAAACATATTTGTCTATACAAAAAGGTTGGAGATGAGTTGAGGGTACTCCCTTTTGAATAGGCAAATCATTTTTTATGAGAGTAAGTTTGTTTTTTTTGTCAAAAATACCACAAGCATTTGTGATTCAGCTGTAAGGGGAGGGAATCAGGCAAAAGCAGGGGCAAGGGAAAGGGAGAGGAGGGAGTAAGGTAGGAAAAAGTGAAAAGTTCAGAGAAATGGACATGAATGGGAGCAGTGGGGAAAATTCAAAAGAAGGGGAAAGAAGTGTGTGGCGACCTCACTTGCTGTCGCTGGGCACAAATAATTTGTTGGTACATTTTGAGGCTTAAATGTCACAAGTTTTGTGTTGCGACATACCTTAGTCTAGTTATCGCAGGTCAGCTTGCGACGCTGTTTTCCACTCACTTATTAGTAAGTGGAATTTGATTTATTTTCCAAATTGTGCAATGAAAAGTATACAAAGTAATAGCTGGTTTACTCAACCAAGAAAGTGCCTCCCTTGATGATTCTCAAGATGGTGTCTTATAATGCGTAAAGAAACGAGACGAAAAAATGTTTTCGAATTCTTAGCGCTAGCCAAAGGGAATACACTTTCCTATGTTTCCTGTTGTGGTCGTCACCACAGCATGTCTTCGTCAGCTGCCAAAAAATCTGTCTGCTGCGCAATAATTCTTCAACTGACAAAAACATTATACTTTTCCCTTCTAAGGAATTCAGGGTCAGCCCAACTAAACAGTATAACTATTTATTTATAGATTTATATCTATTAATTTATTTTGTGAGATAGCTTGCCCTAAGGGCATGAAACTATTTGTGATGAATTTATAATTAGTGAGATTAAATTACTGAGACCATTATATTATTAGACTATCATTAAATTATTATTAGATTATTATTAAATTATTCTGGTTCCGTTCATTACTTACTAAGCAGTATTCATTAGTCTATGAGTATTTTACATTTTTAACCATTTGATTCCGTACCTGATTCATTGTATGTGGCCCTATTCACTATAAAAGGGAGAGCTGTTTGTCACATTTTAGTCATCTTGTTTCTCTCTCTTTTAATCCTTACCTGCCTTTTAGACAGTTGTTTTTTTTACTCATTTATTTATTCTTTTCTTATTCACCATTAACAGTTGTGGCGGCATATCTTATTCTTTTAACTCTTGTGTGATCTAACTTGACTTTTATTCAGTTGACTCAGGCAAACTCTGTTCTAGCGTAAAAGGTTATGGGCCCAGCGCTCAGCTAACTCTATTCATCAAAGTGGCTTCATCTCCAACAAACTCAGAGTCTACCCAGTCTGAATCATCAGCTGATACAGTTTTTCTGTGTCTTATCTCCACCGCTCCATCCACCCCTGTCATCTGGAATAACATGGAGTCGAATTCCTATTCAGAAATCAAAGGCTTCGAAATCCTTAACAATATAAATTTCACAAAATGGAAAAACCAAATGTTCTATGTCTTAGGAATCTGAAATCACAATAAATTCCTTTACAAATCTCTCATCATGCCAACTGAACCCATTGCCCTCAAAACCTTTAAATTTTACAAAAAAGAAACCACTATGATATTAAGGATGTTTTTGGACGTGGAAAATCATACCCGTTTTGTCTGTGACAAATCTATTTTTGATCCTGCTGAGCTATGGGAACTGTAAATTGAAGTACCCTTATAAAATAATAAATGCGTTTTATTAGTTAAACGCTCTTTGCCTCTCAGTCGACAAAAGTGATCTCTGCTGAAGTACCTAAGAAGAAAAGTCTATTAATAATGAACTACACAATCGTTAAGAATGGATCAAACCTATAAAGGAATAATAATCTTGAGAAAGATGAACAGAGATGAAGAAAACAGTATGTAACACCCCTATATATATATGATGGAATCTAACTCAAGATTAATATGGATACGATTGAATAGCACAGCAAATAACACTAGTCGATGACGAGAGACATAAAAGGAAAAAGAAAAATGCGTGATAGAAACATTATGAGCACGCAATGACAGAAATAACAAATATGTCAAATAGAAATTAATATAACACGTTTCTAAGTGAAGTTAGAATTGACAGTCACGTATTTTCACAGGAACAAATTCAAGAACACTATGCATCAACTTCCGCCAAAAATTGTGCGAGTGTTATTGCAGATCTTTTTAACATCCATTTTGACAATTCAGATATCTCAGTTGCCATCAGAGAATTTTGGTCAACTCTTAAACTGTTAAATGAAGTATCTCCTTCACTATTTACCGACAAAGTTCTTTCCACAATTATTGCCTTCTACATCCTTCACCTACTTCCAGAATTGTACCACAATGTCTCTCACCTTATATTTACCAATATAAAAGTCACAAAGAAAACACCATTCATTGAAGAAGTCTTATCTGAACTCAAAAAAGACTGCAGACATTGGAAATCTGAACCCTCCAAATCTAATCTGGCCTTTAACATAAAGGGAAGACAACTTTGTTCCAGTGCAAAGCACAACCCACTGGCTCCCCACTCTGAAGCCACATGTTTTCAGATTAATCCAAAAAAAAGGATGATTTTTATAGAAGAAAAAGGGAAAGTGAGCAACAAGAGGGTAAGGCCCTGGCTGTCTTCAGGCCCATCAATCACTCTGCCATTTTAGACAGTGGAGCTTCTTACACCCTTTTCAACGACAGAAGATTTTTCTCATCATTCCAACCCTTCTCAAAATCCCCAATCACTGCCAATGTTCAGGTTATCCATTCTCAGGGTTCTGAAACAGTTGATCTCCTACTCAATCAACAACATTTCCCAATTGCCAATGCCCTATTTGTCCCTGAAGTCCAAGAAAACCTCATCTCTGCTGCATGGTTTCTTTGTCAAAACTTTTCTATAAAGGGGGGTGGAAGCAGTGCCAAAATTTTTGACAACTACAATAAATTTGTTGTAGAATTTTCTCTTATCAATAATGTCTTATCACTTCCTCTCTCATTCTCAGGAAATGTCAATGCATTCATCTCCACCAAGTCTCTTGTTAACTTACAAATCTCTTGCGGGCACCCAAACAATGCAACTGCCAGACTCATGTATCCCAATTACAAATTTTCTGGAATCAAATGCATCCCTTGTCTGACCTCTAAATCTCATCAGTTACTGTTCTCAGGAAGATTTCCATCAGCTGACTCAGTCCTTGGTGTAATTCACATGGACCTGTGTGGTCCTATAAACCCCATCTCTTGAGGAGGAAGCAAATGTTTCCTACAAATTGTTGATGGTTTTTCCAGATATTGTTTCATATATTTCCTTTCCCTAAAATCAGAAACTTTCAATTACTTCAGATATTATCTTAATTTGAACAAAAAAAACTGAAAAGAAGATAAAAATTGTGGTAACTGACAATGGGGGTGAATTTATCAACAGTTCTTTTGACAAATTGTTTAATGAGAAGGGCGTTGAATTCCTGAAAAAAAACTCCATATAAACCTCAGAAAAATACATTTTCCAAAAGAGGAAACAGGTCATTTGTCTAAAAGGCTTGAGCATTGCTATTTACTTGTGGTCTTGACAGGTCATTGTGGGGGGAGGAAATAAACACTGCCAATTATTTCCTTAATAAAACTACTTTGTATTCAATCAACAACAAAACTCCCCTGGATTTATGGGATCCCAAAGCCAAGATTTCCTATAGTAAGCTTCATCTTTTTGGTTTTGATGTGGTCTACATCATAACTAAGCAGAGGAAAAATTCAAAATTTGACCCAGCTGGTGAATGTGGAATTTTTACAGGCTATGCTGATGGAGATCACAACTATAAAATCTTCTCTCCTAAATTGGATTGGTTCCTAGATGAATCATTCTCTATGGGTAAAAGGCTATCCTCTGAAAAATAAACTACCATTCTATTTCCAGATTTTCCTCTAATTCCAGATCTAGCAACAACTCTTTCATCACCAACCCCTGTCATCAATGAAGAAACACCTCCAAATCACATCACTCCTGAACCTATTCCCATCAATTCAATTCCCCTTTCAGGGAAAACTTTCACCTGGATCCAAAAGGATACTCTGTCACCAAGAAACATCAGCATTGATGTCAACCCTGACAATATTCTCACACATTCAAGAAGAAACAAAAATTTCTGTAACCAGGTAGTTCAAGAATACAATGTTTTCAGAAGATATTCCCAAGCAATGTAAAGTGATTATTCATCAGAATGGATGAAAGCAATTCAGTTAGTCACAAGGCCTGGAAAACCATTCCTATACCAGAAGGAAGAAATCTACTAGGTATGGTGTGGGTATTCAAAAAGAAACTTGACAGAGAAGGAAATCTCTTTCAATACAAGGCCAGGCTCTGCGTGCAAGGATACACCCAAACTGAGGGCATTGACTATCACAACACTTTCTCTCCAGCCAGTTGCCTTGCCTCACTTTAGACTCTAATAAGTATTTCTGCATGTAATTACTTTGAGGTTCATCAGATGGATGTAAAAACAGCATTAATACATGGGGTTCATGAAGAAGTCATGTATATTCTCTTTCCTGAAGGTTTCATTGGAACAAAACTGCCCAAATCATGCTTAAGGCTTGAAAAATTACTTTACAGCATGAAGCAAAGCCTTTGGTATTGGTACAAGAAACTCAAAGACTTTTTCACTTCCATAAAATTTTATCCAAAATGTGCTGACCCATGTTTATTCTCCAACAACACTCCTGAAAACCCTTTCCATATTTTCTGCCATGTCAATTACCTGGTCATCTGTGGAAGAAAAATCAACCCAATTAAACAAGCACTTCAGGAACAATTTGAAATGGATTACCAAGGAGAAATCTCTTGGATCCTGGGAATTAAGATATCATGCAATTGAGAAAAAAGTGAATGCTACTTAACTCAACCTCATTACATCAACAACATGCTGAGGGAATATAATATGCTTGATTGTTGTCCATCATCAACTCCCTTAATTCCAAATGTTAAATTATTCTCCAAATCACCTGATGACCCTACTCCTGATTTCAAATACAGAAGGGCTATTGGACTCCTCAATTACATAGTTTCATACAAAAAGCCTGAATTGGCCTATGCTGCACAAACCCTATCTCAATTCCTAAATTTACCTTCAAATGATCACATTCAACATTTCAAACATGTCTTACAATATATTTGCAAAACTATCAATTATATACTTGTCCTGGAAAAAATTAAACCACATACTGATATTTGTGGCTATGCAGATGCAGATTGGAGTTCTTCCTTGGGATGTAAGTCAACCTTGGGTTCTTTACTGAGGAATAATGGCCTTCTAGGTTGGCACTCAAGTAGACAGTAAGTAGTGGATTTATCCACAACCAAAGCTGAATATCATGCAATGTTAGAAGTAGGTCAGTATTCTGTCTGGTTTACTCAGCTATTTACAGGCTTAAATATTTGTCATCAACCTCCCATCATTTTCAATGATAATCAGGGAGCCATTGCCCTTGTGAAAAATCTGCTGTATCAACACAGGACCAGACACATCAACATGTGCTTGCATTGGCTCAGGAAATTTTTAGACACAAATAAAATCTTGGTAAACTATATTTCAACATCTGTTATTGTAGAAGATCTTTTAACAAAATCTCATTCATGTCAAAAAAATGGAGAGTTTTGTAAAAGAATTGGTTAATCTGATTTGCAGCATTGAGCATGTGGGGGTATTAGACTATCATTAAATTATTCTGGTTCTGTTCATTACTTACTAAGCAGTATTATTTAGTCTATGTGTATTTTACATTTTCAACCATTTGTTTCCAAACCTGACTCATTATATGTTGCCCTATTCACTATAAAAGGGAGAGCTTTTTGTCACATTTTAGTCATCTTGTTTCTCTCTCTTTTTATCCTTATCTTTCTTTTAGACAGTTGATTCTTTTTACTCATTTATTTACTCTTTTCTTATTCACCATTAACAGTTGTGGAGGCATATCTTATTCTTTTAAATCTTGTGTGATATAACTCAACTTTTAATCATTTGACTCAGATACTATTTAATATATGTTAGTGTGCTCTAAATGCTTCAATTCAAGATCTTGTTTCTTACTATTTTTATCCATAACTGCCTTTTAGACAGTTGATTATTTTTACTCATTTATTTTTTTTCTTACTCATCATTAACCATTATGGCTGCATATCTTATTTTTTTAACTCTTGTGTGATCTAACTCAACTTTTATTCATTTGAATCAGGCAAACTCTCTTCTAGAATAAAACATATTGAATTAAATTTTAATAATTAATTGTATTTGGAAAACACTATTAATACTGGACCATTAAAATCTTCTAGATAAGTGACTAATAAACCTATTCATGTCTCTGTACTTAAACTAAGCCCAAAAATTAAGGTGTATAGGAGAATTTTCTAATAGAAGAACACTTGAAGGTCTTGGAAAAGGTTTCATCATTGGAAGATAAGTTTTGGAGAGTATTTTTAGTTGAAGAAGGATAACCAGGAAATAAAAAAGAACTCACCAGGATTCTCTCCAAGTAATATTCAACTTATTTGCAAGTGAGTGTTTCAGGCTGTACTATAACAGAAAGCATTCCAGACAAAGATATTATGGGTATGACATTGTAGTGGTGGGTTGCTTGGGATTGAGTTATACACAAAGTATGCTGTCCAACTACTTCCAATCCATGTGTACATCTTACACCATCAAGAGATATACCACATTCATCTATATCTCCCCAATTGGAGATTAATAAGTTTAAGAAAAAATGTACCTGTAAAGACTGACCATTAAGGATTGAAATACCACATCAAGGATATATACCTGATACATTGACTCTGGTCTTATTTGGGGTGTACTTTATTGACATTCTTCCATGAGATGTTGTGAAAAGGGTGAAATTCATTTGCTATTGTCTTGATACAAATATGAAAGTTCTGTTGATGTATCAATTCCCTCTGGAGCTCTGTAAAATACATGGTGGGGTTGGTAACAATCATGGCTTTGAGGAGCTCACAGGATTCCTCTTCCAACTTCAATGGTTTTCCACATCTTAAATAAATAAAAGGATTTACTACTACTTCTTGAGTATTTTTATAAAGCTTCTTCCAGCATAGAAGTTATTCAGGGCTCACTTCTGAGCTATGTGTTGAGCTGATTTGGATGATTGTCTTCTCATACATAGATTCTCTTGCTACCTGGAGCTTGAAAACAGATATATATTTTTACAAAAACATGTGATTAGAGGTACTAGAACAACTAAATGGAAAGAATTTAATGGGTTCAGTATTTAGATTTGAGATCTGGGGCTTACCAAGTGTTGAGTATGAGATATAACAATGAGAAGGACAGGATTTTCTAAAAGAGGGAAAATGAATAAATGAGATAAAAAAAGGGAAAAAATTGTCAGGAGAGAATTTTTAAACATAAGAATGATTAGCAAGAAATAGAGGGATGAAGATTAAATGAATTAACAAAATTTTGAGCAGAACTTGAATGGCTGATGGTCCATGTGGGAGGGGTGTGGATGTATTTGGATTGTTTTGGGAATGGGTATCATGGAGGAAGATTTGAAGGCGTGTGAGGGTGGGATAGTTAAGTATTGTGACTTTAAGTTTGAAAAAGGTGATGATTATCCATGGTGAAAGTAAAAGAAAGTCTGACATAGGGTTTCAGAATTTCAGGAGTGCATCATTTTACTTGAGGGGGTGAAAGGGAATATTGACAGCTTTCTCATAGGGGATTGACTGTCAAATTTCATGCACAAACACTATAGCTGTCAGCCTAGGTATCTCCAGGACTGAGTATTTCTTATTTTTAAAATAAGATAGCCTTAATTACATTAAGCTTATTGCTAAAAATTAGGTTAAAATACTTATATATATGGTTATAATACATATATATATAATAATTACACTATTATATGACTTATAGTAGTTTTAATAGCTTATCCATAGCCTAATAATTCTTATTAAGGTGTTAATGGAGTCATAATATACTTATCTTAAGTGATATTAAGTAATTATAGACATACATAAGCTTATATGTATACATAAACCTCATATTCAGTGAAATATGTAGTTATATTATGTATATTTAGGTCTATAAGTGGGTTTTAACCTCTTAATAGCCTATAAACGTTATATTTATGCCTCTTTTAGTTCATATAGACGTAATAAGTGGACTCACATTGCCTAAACAAGCATAGACACCTATTTCAGGCACATATATCCAGTTTGGACAACTTAATCTGCTTCCTTTGATGGATTTTCACGTATTTATGGGTTGGGATATGATTACTGGGATAATGTGGATGCTTGGGGATGTTATTGGGAGCTTGGACAGTTAATTTTGTCCCTTTATATGCTTTGGGGTTCATTTTATCCTCTTTGGATAAGTTATTTTACCTGTTTCTTTATGGTATCTGCTTTAATCTGTTTATTCTATTTATGGTATGGGTCTGTGGTATCATTAATTGTGATTGAGGGTCCTTACTGGAGGTCTGTGGGTAAAAAATTCTTGAAGTGTAAGCCATGGGGAGGTGATGGGCCCTCACAGTGCTGTAATTTCTGGGGACAGCAGTGACATCATCTGGATTGAAGGTCTGTGCACTCCAGTGGATTTTGGTATAATTAAGGGAGGATTTTGATGGTTATTAGACATCACTTACTTACTAAAACTCAAATAAACACTATTACTCAATTATTACCACATAGAAATATATTATAAAGCCTTTATAAATTGATATTATCTTTACATAAGCAGTAAATATATTTTATTATTCTATTTTCCACCACTAGCACTCATAACATCCAAGTATTGTGAGTTTAAATTGAGAAAAACTAGTTTATTAGTCTTCTACTGAGGTTTAATCACTAAATCATTTAGTAATAAGAAATTGGACCATTAATATTTACTATTAAATCATACTTATATACTTGCATAAACTGACAATGGCACATGTTTGTTTTGCCACAGGGTGTGACAACTACGTGACAGTTGTGAGATAGTTTTGAAGAAATTTATTTTGAACTTAAGACCCACCTAAGACCTTTAAGTGCCCAAAATAATTGCTACATATCTTTTGTGTACAGCTAAGCCAAGAAATTTTGGTGCATGCTGAAAACTTTTGCACATTTTTTCACAGAATTTTTAGTGCTTTTTTTGTCATTACTTGTAACAAAGGGATGTTGAGTCACCATCTCACCTGTCAGGAATCAGAACCCAGCCAAGCTCTACAAGCTACCTACTTCCCACCACTCACTCCCTCATTCCCCTCCACTCCCAGGTCCCATCCAGCTTCTGTCCATTGGTTGATTATTACCGTGCTAGTCTTCTCTTTTTGGTTGGGTTTTCATGTGTATGTAATTTTATTTTCTAAAAATTGTGTGTTTTTTCATTTAATTTTGCTGATTTTTTTAGCACCTTTATTTCTATTCAGAATATGAGTAACCCAGAGAAAAATTTATGTATAACCCCACCATCTAATCATTCAACTTATTACAATAAACCTTTATTTCAATTGACAAATTATTCTTTCTGTGAGTCAGAAGGCTTGGACTTATCAAATGACTCATTAACTTCTGATTTGTTTTCTTCCCCTCCAACAAACCAGAAAAATGAACAAGAAGAAAATCAAGTCCAAAAAACTATCTCAATAAATTCAGAATTCACATTATATATCAGTTTGAAGGAGGCAGTTTTCTCCAAAAAATCTTCATATTCTTCTTGGAATTTTTGAAAAATCCATTCTGAACCTGATAAGTTAGTTTTTGATTGGGAGTTGTCTGATAATAACTTAAATAAATTCAAGAAATTTACAATGAAAACCCTCTGAGAAGAAGAAAATACTCTTTTAACAGCTCATGTTAAAAAAATCAAAATTCTATTCTGTGGATTGGTATTATTCCAAGGACTGGGGAATTTTCCGGTGAAAAAAAACAAAGTTAAATACCATTGAAATTTTTAAAAAAATCTTCAGTTTGAAAGGGTATGCTTCTTCTGATTGTCAAATTAATCGTCAATTGGAGCAGCATGATCCTAAAAATTCTCACAAGCTCAGCAGTTTTTCTTTATTTTATATATGTTTATTTTTTTTCTTTATGTTCTTTATATTTTTTTCTCTATCTGCCTCCAGAGAAACCAAGCATACTGGTATCTTGAAGATAGTCAAGCTGACAAATATGGGAAGAATGGAAACTCATCAATTAATTATCCAGCCAGTCCTAGAATGTGAAAAGATAAAGCACACTACAAAAAATTGAAAGTTCTCTTGAAAGTACATTACAAGAAATCAAATATAAAAAATGGAGAGTTGTTTTATCAGCCCTGAAAATATTCTGGAATTTTTTATTCTCACCTATGATATGGTAGAAAATTGGATTAATGTGTTGGTAAGTTCCAGTAATTTCATGCATTTAATTTGGATATTTAATGTAAAATATTCAATTTTTTTAGAAGACAAATCTGAATGAAGTCACTTACCTCATTCCCCCCAAAGCTCCTAAATTTTTATTCAATGTAAAAATTAACAAAAAACAATTAAGTTGAAAAAGGTACTCAAGGACCTTGCAAGCTGATAAGACCCTCTTTAGAAAGCCTGACTCATTACAATCTTGAGAGAATTACAAAACTAAAGAAGAGTCAAGTTTTCAAGAATTTTTTAATGAAGTTCAAGTCAATGGTGAAAACTCAAAATTAAAAGAAGGTCTTTAGAAACTAGGCTTGACAAAATGGTGTTACTTTTAAGATTACACAACTTTGGATTAAATAGAGGCAGGATTTTCAGATGCCCTTGCACAGGCATGTGTTAGAACAGCTAAAACTTATTCTGCATACCTTATAGACATGTGTAGAAATAAAAGGAGAAAGCAAAGGCACTCAGCCTAAATATAATTGATTATTTTATCCATTTTATATAATATATTATGTGACATATATTACCCAGATATTACCCCCTAGATATTACTCTAGAGATTACCTATATTTTATTACAACACATTAAAAAATACAAATAAAAATAATTGCCTTTGAAATATTATTTCCACCATTGAGAGAGTCACTCCCCTCCCCAGTGTAAAATGTTAATTAAGCTATGTCTGACATTTGTCTTGTGAAACCAGCACCATATTCTGGCTATCTCAAAGGCTTTCAAATGTGAATACTTCCTAATTTTTAGGACAAGTCACTCTCTTTCATTGTTACTTAAATTACTCATTTCATTGATTGAAAAATTTAAATAAATTCTTTTCACAATTTTTTTGGAAATCTATTACCATACATAGCCACTTAATTTAAAACAAGGGTACATTAAATCTGATGTAAATACCAACTTTACCCATATATTATTAGGGGGTGTCAGTTCTGGCAAATCCGCACTTACAAATCCGCACTTAAATTTGACCAAATCCGCACTTAAATAAGTGCGTATTTCCAAAACACACTAGCCCCAATACTGGTGGATTTCAAAATGAAATAAGTCACTTATTTCACTCAAATCCGCACTTTCTCAACCAAAAGTGCTGATTTCACCATCAATTCCCATTTCACTGATTTGTCAGCATCATCCCATTCATATGCAGCACTCCGCAGCATAACACTTCATAACTCAAAACATATTACATCACTTACATCTTAATATCATATCATATAAGAGTCATGCCTTCCTCACTTTCAAATCATGATAAATTACATAAAGCAATGACTTTCATGGCGCTTGAACTGCTCTTGGACTCTGATTCCGATTCTGATCTAGAAGAAGATTTTGTCGTTTTATCAAAAATGGCCAGGAAACGTTACCTTCTTCCCAGAAAGCCTCAAGTACTTCATACCCCCAAGTACACCATCCAAACACTTCTTAACCTATCTACACCCGGTTTTAGACAGCTGTTCAGGACTTCTCAGGAATGTTTCCTTAAATTGCTTGAGCTTATTCAGGATCATCCCATACTTCACAATAATTCTCAAAAAGAACAACGACATCCTTCAATTCAATTGGCCATCACACTATGTCGTTTGGGTTCAAATGGTAATGGAGCCGCTTTGAAACGTTTAGAAAATGTCTTTGATTTAGGGTATGGTTCAGTTAACACTTATACCAAACGATGTATCACTGCCATCAACTCCTTGGAATCTCAACTTCTCACCTGGCCAACAAAAGAAGAGCGACTTGAATCATCTCAGGTTATGCAAGCAGAGGGCTTTCCAGGATGTATTGGTTTTGTTGATTGTACTACTATTCCTTTGAGCCAGAAACCTGCTCAAGGTGGAAACAATTACTTTGACCGTAAAAAGAGGTAGATTATTTTTAACTCCTTTCATCCTCCTTGAAACTAACACAAACAAATATATCTTCTTTATAGATATTCAATTAACGTTCAGCTTATATGTGACGTAAACAAAAAATTTATATCATTCTTTGCTGGCTATCCTGGCTCATGTCATGACTCCTACGTCTTCCAAAGAATGCATATTTCAAATGAACCTGAAAAATTCTTTGATGAAAATCAGTATCTTCTTGCAGATTCTGCTTATGTGAATGGAAAGTATGTACTTCCTGCTTTTCGGGGAGCAGCTTCAGAAGACAGTCAAAATGCCAAATTCAACAATCATTTGGCAAAGTCAAGAGTCCGTATTGAACATTCTATTGGAATCTTGAAAGGCCGTTTTTCTAGTTTAAGGGAATTAAGAAGTCCTCTTAGAAATAAATCTGAAATGGAGGCGGTGATCAACTGGATTCTGTGTTGCACTATACTTCATAACCTACTTGCTGACCTCAAAGATCAATGGTTAGAGCTGTATGAAGATGAACAAGTTGATTCACCTCCGACTATATCCAACACTTCTATTTCTCAATCAACTAGTATAAGGGCGAAAATCCTTCCAATAACACTCCAACATTTTTCAACGCAATTTTAATTTTTTTCTCTTTCTCTTCAAATTATCAATTTGCATGTATTATTCACTGAGAATGGTAAATTTTTTTGCATATTTTTTTGGTTTTTGAATTTGCTGTTAAAGTCTTATTTTTTTTTCTCTCTGTGTTTTCTTTCATCAACTCAACATGAAATCGCATATTTTCAGCAAACACCATGCAATATAGGGGGAGGACTTGCTAGCAAGTCCGCAACTTGAAGTCAGATGGAAATCAGATGGAACTCAGACTGAAGTAATACTGAACTTTCACTTGAAGTATCACACAAATAACAATGGATCTATATTGAAAACATAGTGAAAGTGTGAGGATAACTGAATGGAAGCCAGAAAAAATCATTCCATGAGTCTACTCAATGCAAAGTATTTTTTGAAACAGCTTATTAAAATAATACTTTATTAAATTAATTTGATCAATAAAAATTGATTGACAATATTGCAATTCTTAAATACAATAATTTTATTAAAAAATTTCAGATTACATATAAAAAAAATCAGTGACTTTTTCTATTACTTACAACTGTTTTTACAGAATTGAAAACTATGTTTCAGCTAATATTTTATGGAAGTGAACTCTGTTCTTCGGGCGAAGAACAGAGTTCATCCTCCTATTTTCACACTCTGTTTGCACCAATCTCCATCCCTTTCAATTCTATCAACACATGCTTGTCTTCCCTTCCCATGCCTTTTGCTATCCTCCCAGCCCCATTGTATGCCATCCTCTTTTGATCCCCATTTCACCCCTCTCCACCTCTCCCAGACCCTTTTCTTCATTTAAAATGCCTCGGAACCCTTAATATTCCCTTCCAACTCTTTCCCAACCTTTTCGCTACCCCATACACCCTTCCTCACCCCTCTCTCCAGCCTTAGTCCCAAACCTAGTTTCTAGACTTGATCTGCATTTTGGCTTAAGGAATTGTCATTACTTTAAAAGTAGTATACTTGACATATCTTATTTATATATTAATTAATTTATGTAATTATATTAAATTTTGATGACTTTCACCCTTTACTTCAATAAAATGCAGGGGAGGGTATTGCCAATTTTTTAAATCTGACATGTGAAATTGATGACTTAGAAAAATTTGGTGGTACCCACCCCTTGTTTCAATAAAATGCAGGGGAGGGTATTGCCAATTTTTTAAATCTGACATGTGAAATTGATGACTTAGAAAAATTTGGTGGTACCCACCCCTTGTTTCAATAAAATGCAGGGGAGGGCATTGCCAATTTTTTAAATCTGACATGTGAAATTGATGACTTAGAAAAATTTAGATAAGCAAACTTATTGACTAGAAAGTAAAGATAGAAAATTTTTATTATACATTCAAATTTTTGTCAAAAATAACGTACTATATTCTTTTCCTTTTATAAGTCAGCATATAAGAAAATATTACCAAAAAGAAATCAAACAAAATTAAATTAACTAGAAAAACAAATTATCAATTGAAAAGGTCAAGTAATTTTTTAATGTCCTCATAAGATTGGCCATTTTTAACACATTCCATAATGAAATCTTTTTTTTTAAAACTCTCTTGTTTTTCCAATTCACAAGTAGCCATTTCTCTTTGAAATTGACGGTCATTTACTCTTTCCATCTGCTCTACCTCAAATTTTTTTTCTTCCAAATCTAAGGCTTGCTGATCTTTCCTTAGCATATGATCAAACTTCATCTTCTCAAAGTCAAGGGCATTATTTGCAATAGTTGATTTCGCTGAGAAAATTAAATTGAAATAAATAAATAAATGAGTTAATGATTAAGATATATAGTAAACAAAACTTACTTATATCTTTTTTTTCAAAATAATCCTCAAGGGAGCCAAATGAGCTTGTTGAAGTATTACCACGTTTTAATAGATGGTTCAAGTTCATTGAAGTTGAGGCTCGACGCTTTAGTTTGGAGTTTGAACAAGAGGCTTCAGGAAGTTCTTCTAAAGCAGCTTCTAAAGAGGTATTCACATTTCCAGAATTGAGATAATTTAATGGAGATTGAGTTTGAGTAGGAGGAGACTAGAAAGAAAGAGAAATTCAGAGAAGAATTGAAGAAAAAACAAAAAGTAAACATACATTTAAATTTTGGGCCTCTGAGGATTCAGATCTTCTGTGATATAATTGTTCTGCTTGATAGTTGGGATCATCTTCAGCTGAACTATGGTTAGAAGGTGGAGGGGATTGATCTTCTTCAAGTAAAGGTGTGTTGGGAGGATTATAGGAAGGTTTGGATCCAGAAGGTATATGCTTAGTAGTATCGTGTAGAAACCAAGGGTTTACATCAACTCGGGTGCCAAAAAGATTATCCATTTCCTCATAGAAAGGACACATGACATTGAGCTTTTCGGAAACAGTAGTAATTCCAATCTCCAAATCATCATCGTCAATACCAAAGCCAGTTTCATTTACAGCATGATGAGTCTTTTTATATTTTGAATGGTAACTCTTAAATCTCTCCTTCATTTGTTTAGGATTGATATCGATTCTCCCCCTTGTTTTCTTCCTTACTTCATTGGCCATCAACAAGTAGCCATTAACCTTTGAAGAAGGTGGACGTCCAATACGAGTGGACTTTTCACATCCAAAACATGCTTCAAAATTTGATTTTATTTTAAGGAAGTTGATTATGATGAGATAATCATCCTTTTTAAGCTGACCTGAACCTGCCTTTGATTTTTCAGGTGTAGGGCTTGCTTTACGAGGAGACTTTTGTGACGAAGCAGATTTTTGAGTTACCTTTTGAGATTTGGAATGTCTGGGAGGCATTATGAAACTGGCACATAACAAGAAAAAAGATTAAAAAGTAGAAGAAATAAGTAAAAAAGAATGTAAACATGCCTGGTCAAAATATTGAAAATGTCAGGAAGGGGTGTGTGCCGAGGATTGATGGGTAGGTAGCGAGGAAGGTCAGTGTGTCACATGTTACAGGGATGGGGTAAGAAAGGAAGGGATGTTTTGTGGCCAAAATGTGGTTGTGAAAAAAAACGGGAAAAAAGTGCTGATTTGAGGTCATAACTGACACCCTTTTTTGAAATAAGTGACTTTTTTGCAAAATTTAAGTGCTGATTTGTAAGTGCTGATTTGGTTTGAAATCCGCACTTAATTTAAGTGCGGATTTGCCAGAACTGACACCCCCTATTAATGATATCTTCATCCACTGATTTATCTTTCAAAACATTGTGAAAAAGCAACCTTCTTATTAAAAAACCAAAAACATTCTCAAAAGGATTAAGGTCCAGGAAATATTCTTGTAGAGTTAGGAGCCAGAAACCTTTATTTTCTAATATTTCTGTGATACAGACGCCATGATGTATGGCTGTATTTTCCATGGCAAGAACACTTGAGAATTCAGGGTATGGGCTCATCATAGGTACTTAAACAAAATGACAATAAAACAAATACACAACTTGAAAATTAAATATAAAAAACTTACCAAAATATTTTTAAGGTAATATTCAATATACATTTGGTATACAGTTTAGGCTTGAATAGTAGTTGCAATCAAAACAGATAAGGATATAGCTGGAATTATTGAGAATCAATGAGAGAACCTTGCATGAGGCATTTGCTTTATTTTTTTCCAACTGTAGCCCATCCTCTGTCATGCTGAACTTCATCATAGAGATTCCAGACTCATCTGATTTTAAAGAAAGCAACCATCACCAGAAATAAATGTGGGAACCTGATTGAAGTTTACAATCCCTATCTTTGATTTGATTCAGTTCTAGTTCAGCTGTAATTCTTCTGGAAAGACAGCACACTGAACGCTGAGAATGCTAGTTTATGTGGCATCAAATCTGAGTTATCCTTGTGTCACAAATGGATTGAGGGATTGGCACCTGCTAGCAGGTTCCAGATGTTTTTATATGGTGCATGAGTAAACATTATTTGATAATAAAAAATAAAATACCAGTAAAAAAAGCATTTTAGGATCATATTGGCTAAAATGAGACGTAAATCAAATTCATTGATCATAGTCTTGCCTTTGGTCAACATTTTTGGTAAATTTCTTGCTCACCTGAAGTTAAATAAGAAGCACATTATGGATTGCAGTTTGAGAAAAATCCAGCTCGTATTTTTCCCACAATCATTTTTGTAGCTCAAAATGGTATTTTGTTTGATCTACTTCAATTAATTCATGTAGAAATTCTCTTTGGTTGTCATCAAGTCTGAATGGTTGGCCACATTAAAGGAGGTCTCAGGGTTTACAACAACAGATCTTGTTGATTTCTAAAGATTTATCTGTTGTGATATGAAGTTTTCATGTATTTTGGAACCATTCATCTCATTTATTTCAGATAGAGAATTTCCATCTAGAGCCAGCATGACAGCCTTGACCTTTGGTTGTGGATCATACTTGATAAAAGCCATCTTAAATTGAAGAATAGACCTAAATAAATAAGATAAAAAAAGAAAAAAATTACATACCAAATGGAAAACCAACCAACAATGTGGTGTTCCAAATCTGGGTAGGCCTTTGAAGTGCATATTTGGAGGTATTTGGTATGTAGGCTGCAGTTGGGGTTATGGTGGTTTTATTGGTGATTTGTTAGTTTTTTAGATTTTTAGTTATATTTTTGTAGGCTTAAGATGGGGTCACTTATTATGTCTCAGCTTAATGCCCTTCCTTTTCTCATTATTTTGGTATGTGTTATGTGTGATTAGCTTGTCTCTATGTGTATTTACTGTTGTTTTTTCTGTTTAAAGGGTGTTTTTGGGTGTTTTTAGGAATTTAAAGGCCTAAAAGCAGCTGACCTCCTTCATGCATGGAAGCCTCTAGAGGTGCTTTTATGCATGTAGATAAGTGAGAGTTGTATTTGGCTGGAAAAAAGCCAGGGTGGTCTGTGTGTTAGATAGTCAAGCATGTTTAAGGACATTATAGTTTATCATCAACCATCTGGTATACTTGGAATATCTGTGCTTCACTCTTTTGTGTGTGTTTGTGGCATCTTTTGGCTGGGTTGTGAAAAGGTTAGTTTTTACTTGACCTCAACTCTTGTCACTTTTCTCTCTGGTGTAGTATTGAAATCTATATCTAGTATTATTTCTGTCTCTGGTGTTGCTTTGCAACCTACATTAAATATAATCTCTTTCTCTGATGTGGATATTGGTCTAAATTTCAGTTCTTTGTTCTGGCAGTCTGTCTGGTGACTACTCTCTTGGATGACCAAGCAGTCAAGTGTGTTGAAAAGGGGTTTTAGAAAAAAAAATCAATTTACTTAAGCAGGTAAATCTCACTCTATTTTTCTTAAGGAACAGGGGAATTTCTCTCTGGTTTCTCTCCAACTCCCTTGGTCAAGGCCTATAGCTAGCACTATAGGATTTTCTACATTTCTAGTGCCCAACAGGCAGAATTTTGAGTTGCAGGTGGATGCTAAATCTCTGGTTCAGATGATCAACACTCCTAGTCTTCCTAATGCTCCTATGAATAGGTGGGTTCCATTTATGCAGCATTTCTCTTTTGATTTGGTACACAAGCCAGGCAAAACTTTCACAATTCCAGATGGATTTTCAAGAAGACCACCAACAGATGAAGATTCTGAATCAGAAGAGTTTGATGTGAATGTTTCTGTGGTTAGGGCCAGCACAAGAGGTGCTGATAATTTTTCTTACCTCCAGCAAGAGGTTAAACTGCACAATTTGGCCCTCCCTCAAGAGGTTAAACTGGCTGGATCTGATCTTGATTCTGGTTATCAGGATGTTTTTGTTGATGAAGAAGAGGCTATTTTTTGGGATGGCTTAAATTTAGAGAATGGTTTTTTTTGGTACACTTTATTCTCAAAAAATTAAGTGGAAGGAGAAGGATGAGCCAAAATTTAAAGTTTGGTGTCCTGGATGGGCTGGTCAATTGGCTCATGTGTATTCTGGTGATTTTTATGAAAGTCTTGTGCCCTTGGATGTTATTATGTTGAATTTTGAAGATGATACTTGGGGCCAGTCTGTGTTTTATTTTCTTATGGTGGAATATATCTTAAACTTGGAGAGGCCAGATAGCTGTGATGCTGATACTTGGTGGGAAATCAAGAAAATGAGTCCTGTATTTTATGTGTCAGGAAGAAGGTTGATGAGGAAGAGAAATCAAAATCCTCAAACTGTGGTGACTCAGAAGAAGGGTCAAGAGTTGGTTTTGAAGTCTTTCCATGAAGACCTTGGTCACAGAGGCTCTGCAGAGACTTATAGAAGAGTAGCAGACAGGTTTTTGTGGCCTGGTATGAAGTTGGCTGTTCAAATTTGTGTTCAATTTTGTGAAGAGTTTCAGAAAAGAAGTTACTTTAAACCAAAAGAGGTTGGCCATGCTACTGGAAAATCAACTGTGTTTGGAAGAGTCAGTCTGGATGCTGTCCATATTGAAGAGGGTACACCACACAATATGGGGGGCGGACTTGCTAGCAAGTCCGCAACCTTGGACCCAAACTCACCATAGATTGAACACACATTGAGCTATTGATAAAGGAGCCATACAATTAGGAATGAACACCACTCAGAAGAACAGTTTTAGGTGGGTGTTCAAGTAGAGTTCAGTATGGGTTCAGTATGAGTTCAGTCTGAGTTCCATCTGAGTTCCATCTGAGTTCAGGTTGAGGACTTGCTAGCAAGTCCACCCCCTATATTGCGTAGTGGTAGGTATAAGTATTTGATTGTTTCCAGAGATGAATTATCTTTTTTGGTTGAGGCAGTTCCTCTGATTAATTTGAATTCCAAGAATGTGGAAGAATTTTTTGAAGAAGGAATAGATTTGTAGGTATGGGCTGATGAAATTAGTTACTCTTGATGGAGGACCAGAGTTTGGAGAAAAATTCAAGGAAGCTATTACTAGTTTTGGGTCCAAGAACAGAGTAGCTACTCCTTGTTTTCCTGAAGCTGAAGGCATGGTTGAAAGAGGGAATCAAGTTTTGAAGGATGCTTTGGTCAAGATGTGTGGGGGTAGTGCTGAAAAATGGAGGCACTATTTACCTTTGGTTTTGTTTGCTGACAGAATAACTATAAAGAGGACTACTGGATATTCACCTTATGAACTTATTTTTGCTCAAAAGGCGGTTTTACCAGTAGATTTGGAGGCAATTTCTCATCTGTGAATTTTTCGGGATGAAGTTTGTTTAACTGAAGACTTATTATGTGTCAGAATGAAGCAGCTTGAAGGAAAGGAAGAATTTCATGAAAAATCCTATGAAAGGAAGATGAATATCAAGAATCAGTCAGTTAGGTATTGAGATAAGAGGTTGGCACACGGGCTGAGGAGTCCTTTAAAGCCTGGGTGTTTGGTATTTGTGTATTTTAGGAGTTTGGAGAGTCAGTGGAGCAAGATGTTCTCTGACAGGTGAAATGGTCCTTATAGATTCAGATCTAAACTATCAGGTGGATAATATCAGTTAGAAGAACTGTATGGGGTAGTCTTGAAGAAGAGAGTGGCGGCTGACCAGGTGAAGAGATTTTATCCCAGAGGCACAAGAAGGGAAAAAGACTAACTCCACGATGAGGATAAACTATGAATAATTCTTTTTATTTGGTTGTTTTGTTGGTGATGCTGTTAATCTGTTGTGTTGGAAACCTTTTTGTTAGATGGTGGTCATGGGTGGGGAATCAAGATTTTATCTTGGAATATGTGGGGGTAACTGATGGGATGGCTGCTCTGTATGAAAGTTACCCCAGAATGTCTGTTTCCAACCCCTTATCTAAATTTAGTTGAACCCTAGAATTTGCCTTATTTTAACAATTTTTTAGTCCTCTATGACTTTAAACTGGATTTTTTGTTGGTCTTCAAGCGCTGGACTCTTTCTTATTATTAGTTTTTGGTTTATTGTGTTGGAATTTTGTTTTTTTAGAAGGTACCCATGCGGGGGCTTCTAGATTTTATTTTGGAAAGTGTGGGGGTAACTGATGAGCTGGCTGCTCTTTAGAACAGTTACCCCAGAATTTCTTCTTCAATTCCTTGGTTTTATTTAGTTGAATCCTTTTTCTCTGATTTTATTCAGGTTTTTAGTCATCTATGACTTTAAACTGGATTGGACTGGCTTCTTAATTCTTGGATCTTTCTTGGTGGTGGATCAATGGTGGTCTCCCATCATTTTTACTTATTGGAGGGAGCCCACTCAGTGATCTTTTCTTTGGACCTGGATTTACTTCTGTGATTTGTTGTTATGAAATGGGATTTTAGTGGTCTTAGTTTTTTTCTTTTTTTTCTTTTATTTTGTTAGTGAGGGTTGTTTTATAAAATAAAAAAATTAGTTGGGTGTACCACATTAGGGTCACCTGGATGTGGGAAAGCATTAGTGTGGAAAGGCTCATCAATTGGCTGGGAAATGCTATCTTTCTTTTTTATGATTTCTTCTCAAGTTTCTTTTATTCATTCATTTTATTGTTTTTATTTTCAAGTTTCTTTATATGTTCAAATTATTTTTCAAAATCTTTAAATTTTCTTAAAGGTGTATTCAAATAAAGGTACACTTGGATGTGGGTAAGGTATCAGGGGATCAGCTCATCAATTGGCTGGGGGATACCATTTGTAGTTATTATTTATTTTATCTCATGATTGCTCAATTTTATTTTCTCAGCTCTCATATTTTTTGGGCTTCATAACTATTATTATTTTTCAAGTTTTTTTTAGTATGTTAGTAGTTATAGGTAGTATCTGTAGAATAAAAGTAAATCTAAAAAAATTAAAAATTAAAAAATAATTAAAATAAAAATAAAAATAAAAATATAAAATAAAAAAATTATAACAAATAAAAAATAAAATAAAATAAAAGTAAAAACAAAAATATTGTTTTTCAACTGCTAATTATTAATTGTTTTCTTTTCTTTAATTTTTTTCTGTAATTTATTAATTTATATTATTTTTTGTTTTATATAATTTAATCTCTGGGGGAAGAAGCTTCTGGAGGTTGGTTTGGGATGTGTTGGCATTTCTTTTTCTTGTTGGGATTGGAGGATGCACTCTGTTCCTTGTGGTGCAGTCTACTGAAAATATTGTAGGGGCTGTAGTGGTCTGGAACTGGTTTGGAAGGTAGTCTTTGGGAGGAAGCAGAGAAGGCTGGGATGAAATGTTGGAAGGTGTGCTTAATTATCCTTGACATCTTCCAGTGGTCTCCCAGAAGTTTCTTTCTCAGGGTCCTTTCAAAATCATTCAATGCTCCATTGATAGCAAAGGACTTTAGAATGTTGGAACACATTATGCTTAAGTTCTGTTTCATATCAGCATAATCAAGAGTTAACATAGTTTCAAGGGGTTTTCCAACTCCAATAGTAGTTTCAGGAGGAGGGGTGCCATCTAAACAAGAAGAATTTTGTTCAGAAGTTTCTTTTTTTTGTTAATGAAATTGGATGAAGAATTATGTTACTTACAGATAGGAAGCTCTTCAAAATTATATGCTGAAGGAATTTGGACTTCTGAAAGTTTTGAAGGATGTGTGGTGAGAGGATCAGCCAGAGATAAATATGGGTTATCTTGGTCTTCTTCCAGTGGGTGCTGAGAAGGTGAGCTAGGAGGGGACTCTTTCTGAGGCCTAGCTAGAGAAGGAGAATTGTTGTTTTTATTGTTATTCTTCTATGTTTGATTGGTTGCTTGTATGGGGGAACCAATGTTGTTGGAGGATGGGGAAGGTGAAGGTGATCTGGGGACTGACTTTTGTCTTCTGGAGTAATTACTGGAAGAGAAGTAGCTGTCAGAGAAGTAGCTCTTAGGCTAAGGGGAGGTGTAGTTTCTTCTTCTGGATGGAGAATGTGATTTTTGCTGTTGAAAAGATTTGGGAGCTCTGATTTATTCTTGGGGAGCTCTAAAAGTTCTTCTTGAAGTTTGAGAATATTTGATGTTGTTGGACTTTGAAAAATTTGCTTGCGTTTATCTGGGAGAAAGAGGAGGTTCTTGTGCAAAATTTTGGTTGTTTTTGAAGGTTTTGAGTCTGATTTTTGCTTCCCAGAAAGGCATGTTGGCGGTCTGGACGCTGTCTAGCAGCCAAGGAGCTGAATTTGAAGAGATAAAAGCAGATGCTTGCAAAGATAGAAGTGGCTGTTTAGGTAGAGTTTTGGGAATGGATCTCCTGAATCTTCTAGAAGGAACTGAAGACAAAGAAGAAGAAGGATGAACTAGTTCTAGAGATCTGTTAAGGGAGCTGGAGATGTATTTTTGAGAAGGTGAAGGTGGAGGTAAAGGATAATTGGGATCTCTATCACATATTTTCTTCTTTGAATTGCAAGAGTCACAAGCCCTGTTGTACATTTTGGCCTCAGGAGTTGGAAGATTGAATGTGCAGGATCTTCACATGTGAATGCACTGTTTGCAAGCATAGTTTTTGGGAGCAGTGAAGCAAGGAAGGGTTAAGGGGTCAACAGCAGTTGATTCAAGGTTTGTCATGATGTGTGGGAGAATAAAAATGATAAAGAGAAAGAGATATGAAAAGTTTTTTTTTATCAGTGATGGGTAGAAGATGAAGTGGATTTTGAAGTTCAGCAAGTGGAATGTGGGTGAATATGCGCTATTTTTTCAAGACTCTAAACTAAAATATGCATCAGTCCATCAAGACATTAAACTGAAAACTAGTTCTATAGTCCCCCAAGACTATAAACTGAATATTTTTTTTAGTCCCCCAAGACTAAAAACTGAGAAATGGGTGTTTTTATTGGTGTTGGTTTTGAATATTGAAAGAGGGTATCCACAGGGGGAGCCTCTGAATTTAGCAAAGGCAAGTTTGGGGGTAATTGATTTTCTGGAAGCTCTATTCACAATCACCCCAGAATGTTAATTTTTTCTCTGTGTCTTAATTTGGTTGATATCTGGTTTTGGGTTTATTATTTAGGTTTAGAGTCCCCCAATACTATAAAATGAGGATGGTCCCCCAAGACTTAAAGCTGAGGGTTGTTTGGTAGCTACATTCTATAGAGGGTGTGGTAATATTTTCTCTTTTAAATAAACCTCAAGTACTTGTGGAATTAAAGAAAGGTATCAAGAGAGGTGGAAAAATGTTTGAATTGGCCTTAAATTGTTGGATGAGGTTCCTTATCTTATCAATGTCTTGTGGGTCCTTGGCAGGGATTGATTGAAAGTACGAAAGTAGAATTTGTTTCTGTTGTTGGGAGTGATTTTGGGATTTTTCTTTGAAAATGGGTATTGGATTTGGGGGTGGTGTTTCAATGGTCCCTACATTGTCATCATCATCAATGACTGGTGGAGGAAAGGCTGAAGAAAATGGTCAGCCTAGTTTGGTATGGAGTGATGGAATCTTACCTTCTAGTGAATAAGAGTGATGAGAGGGAGATGAGGATGTTGAAGTTATAGGTTTTCTTCTGGGTGAATTAAGTTTGTTGATTATTCTTGGGATGATGATGGAGGGTCTTTATCTTCTGGTGAAAGAAGATGGTCCAGGCTGAGTTTATGAAGAAGATGAAGAGGAGGATAATGGTACAGGTCTGTGGCATTTTTTTTTCTGGAGTGGAAAGCATCACAAGAGTTCCAGTCATTGCACAGATGAGGTTGTTGTTAATGCAGTACTGGAAGGGGCCTGGGTCAGAGGCAGGTCTGGAAATGTGTTTGAAAATAATTTTTAGTGGATGAAGAATGTGGAAATTCTTAATTTGAGGGAGGATGTGGTGTTCCAAATCTGGGTAGGCTTTGGAGTGTGTATTTGGAGGTATTTTGTATGTAGGCTGCAGTTGGGGTCATGGTGGTTTTATTGGTGATTTGTTAGTTTTTTAGATGTTTATTTGTGTTTTTTTAGGCTTAAGCTAGGGTCACTTATTATGTCTCAGCTTAATGTCCTTTCATTTTTCATCATTTTGGTATGTGTTATGTGTTATTAGCTTTTTTCTACATGTAGTTACTGTTGTTTTTGCTGTTTAGAGGGTGTTTTTGGGCATTTAAAGGCCTAAAAGCAGCTGCCCAGCTGCGCGCATGGAAGGCTCTAGAGGTGTTTTTATGCATGTATAGAAGTGAGAGAGTTGGATTTGGCTGGTAAAAAGCCAGGATGGTCTGTGTGTGAGATAGTTAATCAATTTTAAGGAAATTCTAGTTTATCATCAACCATCTGGTATACCTCAAATATCTGTGCTTCACTCTTTTGTGTGTGTTTGTGACATCTTTTGGCTGGGTTGTGAAAAGGTTGGTTCTTACTTGAACTCAACTCTTTTCACTGTTTTATCTGGTATAGTCTTGAAATCTATATCAAATATTATTGCTGTCTCTGGTGTTGCTTTGCAACCTACATCAAGTATCACTTCTTTCTCTGATGTGGATATTGGTCTAAATTTCAGTTCTTTGGTCTGGTATTCTGTCTGGTGACTATTTTCTTGGCTGATCAAGAAGTAAAGTGTGTTGAAAAGGGATTTTAGAAAACAAGACTCAATTTAAATTATCAGGTAGATGTCACTCTATTTTTCTAAAGGGAAAGGGTGATTTCTCTCTGGTTTTTCTCCAAATACCTTAGTCAAGGCCAATAGCTAGTACTATAGGATTTTCAAAAAAAAGAGAAGACCAGCAAGGAAAAAATATATCAACAGACAGAAGCTGTATGGGATCTGGGTGGAGGGAGCTGGAAGTCAGGGAGAGAAAGAAAAAAAAGTAAAAAAATTAATTACCTAATGGAAAAACAACCAACAAGAGAAAACCAGAAAGCAAAATATTAACCAAAGGACAGAAACTGGATGGGAACTGGGAGAGGGGAGCTGGTGGTCAGGACAAAAAAGAAAAAAAAGTGAAAAAAATTACTTACTAAACAGAAAACCAACCAATGAGAGTAGACCAGCAAGGAAGATATTGAACAATTGACAGACTCTGGATGGGACCTGGGAGGAGGGAACTGGAAGTCAGGAAAAAGAAAAAAAATTACTTACCAAAAAGAAAACCAACCAAAGAGAGAAGAAAATCAAGGAAAATATCAACTGACAGACAGAAGCTGGATGGGACCTGGGAGGGGAGGGGAATGTGGGCATGGGTGGTGGGAAGTGGGTAGCTGGAAGAGCTTGGCTGGGTGCTGAAGCATCACAGGTGAGATGGTGACTTAAAATCCCTTTGTGACAATTAATGACAAAAAAAAGCACTAAAAATGCTGTGACCAAATGTGAAAAAATTTTCAGCATGCACCAACATTTCCTGACTTAGCTGTAATTATTGTGACATTTTTGCATTCCAATAAAAAACAAACATTTATTGTAGTGAAATTGGGGGGTGATCAAGGAATATGTGTGTAAGTGTTTTGCAATTGCTGAAAGCTTTTTTAAATCTGCTGTATGTAAAGTCCCCTGCAAGAAGTCCTTGCAATTTTTTTCCACACACTCTTCCACCAGATATTACTGGTAAACTGGAAAAGCTTTCAGGGTTTTCACTACTTATTCAATGCCACAAGTGAACTAGAATCATGTATTTGGTGGGGGATTGAAGGCAAGAAACCTGCAAGCTTTTCAGTTTTTGCTGCACCTTCCCTAACTTGTTACTCACTCATAATCACCATTGCAGTCATAATTTCTTAGCTAGCCCACAAAGGTGAAATAGACCTTTTGAAGCAAAGCTATCTCACTTAGGTACTTGTATTTTAGATTTTTAAAAACTCAATTGTTGAATTAGAAGATCTAGACATTTCACAAGAAGATACTAACAGCAAATTATAGTTGTATGATAAAAAATCACCTGTGAGTTGACCACCCAGTTTTTTTTGGCATCGAAGCAAGAAGAATATTTAAAATTGACATTGGGATTCCATTCCAGACTATTTTTAATGCTGAAATAATTTCATCCTTTTTAAGGGGGTGAAAACATCATGAAAAAAAGTTAAATTATTTTTCACATATTCTCAATTGGGTTGAGGTCAGGTGAATGGGCTGGCTAAGGTGGAAGCTTCATTATATTATGTATAGTGCAAAACTTTTTAATCTCTTAGGATTTGTGAATAGGGATGTCATCCACTAATAATGAGATGTAATGAATTTTTTTGAAGATGAGGCATTAGTGTATATTTGTATACATTTTCTATAAACTGTTTTTACAATCACTTATTTGAAGAAAAAATGACAATAGGGGTTATCAAAGTTAGAAATCTTCCATTTTAAAACAGCTCTTTTTTCCACCAAATAAAACATGATTATTTTATAAAATATGCCATATTGTTCCCCAAAAAAACCTTTTTACTGAGAATCAATTTCATGTTTGTGACTTTTGTTTTGTGTTGTGAAATACCTTTTAAATAATTAAAAACTCATAACTTTGATACCCTATAATGGGATCTTTTTATTCCTTTAGAAACCCTCCTCATATTACTACACTTAATTGGCCACCCTTGAAGGTGGGCCAAAGGCATTCATAATGAAACCTGTCATTGGGATTTTGCCAGAAATAAGTTAGAGTTAATTTTTTGCCTATCTCAATAGAAAACTCATTGGACCACAATACCTTCTCCCAATTTTTTATAGTCTAGAGGAAATACTTGTAAGTGAAATTCAAACAACATTAGCAAGGCAAAAAATCTATTAAGGGCTTATTTTATGCAACTTTTTTATAATAGCCTAGTTCTTTTGCTTGCTTCTGGATGTTTTAAGAAGATATTCAAGTGGGGAGTAAATTTACTACTGAACTCATTGAAGCAATTCAGTTTTTTTGAAGGATTTGTTCAAGCTTACACTGTGGTAGTCAAGAAGTAGTTAGGCCTGAGTTGATGAATTATAGTGGTTTTAGATAGTAGAGCTTTTTACTCTTTTCTTATATTAGTGGTTTTTTGTGTGTGATTTGGGTGTTTGGTGTGGAAGCAGCTTTCCAGTATTCTCTAGTCTTCTACAGTGCTACATTCTCACACCCATTTTTGGCTGTTTTTGGGTAACTCAAGTCTTTTCTGGTGCACACTGAAGGTGGGAAGCTCCACCCACTTTATCTGCCATTATTTTCTGTTCTAGTTTCTCCAATGCACTCCATTTTTCTCTGTTTGGCCCTCCTGACTCAATAAAAGTATTTCTGAAATGAGATGAGGCATCAGGGATACAAATTTAAACATTTGATAAATTTGTAATTGATAAATTTTGCTGGTCTATGTGCAGATATTTAATAGGAAAGAATAGAGATTTAGAGATTGGTTAGGGTAACTTTACCCACCATCTGAGTAGTGTATCTAGGCACCTTTCAATTTTTCATTTTCATCTTTACATCTCAATTTTCTAATATCTAGGTAGTCTGACAAGTGACTACTATATTGAATTTTCAGGCAGTCAAGAATTTTTGCAAAGGGGAATAAGGTAATAGAAGTCCAATTTTCTGTAAAAAGTTAATCTAGGTTTTTTTAAGGGAAAAGTGTTTTCATATCAAGTTTTTCTCCAATTTCATTTTTGAGCCAAACACCTTTCACAGTGAGAAGAAGACAATTATGTTGCTTCAGAAAATTGCATTATAATATAAAATAAAATCTAAATTTATAAAAAATTAATACATTATTTTAAAAATGAATAAAAATAATGAATCACATATTTGAGGTTGTCAATTCTGGATAATCTGCACTTAAATTATGAGCAGAATTCAAACTAATCAGCATTTAAATTTAATGCAGATTTTAAACCAAATCAGCACTTAATTTTTTTTAAAAAAGTCACTTATTTAAAAAATGGAAGTCATTTATGATCTCAAATCAGCACTTTTTTCAAAACCACTTGTTGGCCACAACATCCCTTCCTTTCCCACCCCATCACTGTCACATTTGACATACTGACCTCCATCCTCTCATGAATCCTTGGAACACAACCCTCACTGAGATTTGAAAAATTTTGACAAAGAATTTTTCACTTCTTTTGAACTAATTTCTTAAACCTCTTAATCTCTTTTCTTGTGAGCTAACAGTTTCATAATGCCTACCAGAAAATCCAACACTCAAAATGCAACTCAAAAAAATGCTTCATCACAAAAGTCTCCTTGTAAAGTAAGCCCCTCTCCTGAGAATTCAAATTTTGAACAGATAAAAAAGGAAGATTATCTCATCATCATCAACTTCCTCAAAATTAAATCAAATTATAAATATTTTTTTTGAATTTGAGAAGTCCACCCACATTGGATTTCCATATTCATCAAAGGTAAATGGCTTCTTGTTGATAGAAAATGAAGTAAAGAAGAATACAAAAGGAAGGATTAATATTGATACAAAGCAAATAAAGGAGAGGCTCAAAAGTTATCAATAAAAATATAAAATGCCTCATTTTTCCACCACTTTCACTGGATTTGGTATTGATGATGATGATATGGATATTAGAATTATTATTGTCTCTGGAAAGTTCAATGTCATTTGTCCTTTCTATAAGGAAATGGATATTCTTTTTGTTTCCCAAGTTGATTTCAACTCTTAGGGTATTCACAATACTAAAAAAGGTATAATCCCAGATCTCAACCATTCAATATTACTATCAACACACCTGTACTTTAAGGAAATCAATCACCTGCAGCCTCTCACCATATTTCAGCCAAAGATGATTCTTACTATCAAGCAGAACAATTATTACAGAGAAGATCTGAGTCCACAGAGCACCAATTTTTGATGTATGTTTGCTTTTACTTTTGCTAATTTTCTCATTACTTTTTTTACAGTCTCCTCCTACTCAAACTCAAGTTTCAAGAATAAATAAGGATTTCAGCAATGACAATCACACTTTGGAAGCTGCTTTAGATGAAATTCCTGATCCCTAAAGTTCGAATTTCCAGCTAAAGCATCAAGCATCAACTTCAATAAACTTGAAAAATCTTTAAAAAATGGTAATACTTTAACCAGCTCTTTGGAATCTGTTGATGATTATTTTAGAAAAAAGATCTTAGTAGGAATTTTTCACTATATATCTTCTTCATTAACATTTTTAATTAATTTTTCATATTCAATCATCTCTTTGCAAAATCCTATATTGAAAAAAAAGCCCTCAACTTTGAAAATATTTATTTTGATCATATGCTAATGAGAGATAAATGGGCCTTAGATTTGGAGGAATTTTTTTTTGCTTCAATGAAACTTTAAAAAGGCAAAGTTTAAGGCAGAGAAGATGTAAGGAGTTCATCTTTGCTCAGAGAGAAAAAAACCATGAATTATCAAGAGAAATGGCAAGTTGTGAATTCAAAAAGCAAGAAATTTTTTAAAAAAAAGAACTCATTATGGAATGTATAAAGAATGGAAAATCTTATGAGGACATTCAAAAATTACTTGACTTTTTTTAATTAATTATTTGTTTTTCTTGGAATGGTTAGCTTATATTTGCAATAAAAGTCTCACTTTTTCTGACTATATTCATTTCTCCCCCACTCCATATTTTCGAATTGCATATTTTTAAAAAGTCATTTTGCATTTTCTATAAGCATTTCTTCTCTACTGAATTTATTTGCTTCCCCTCCCTCTACAAATTCAAATTGCATATTTTTCCCTATTGCATAATTTCTCATTCAATCACTCTCCCCATGTCTCAAAAATTTAACATTCCCTTTATTCTAAGTCACCGAATTCCCTCAAATTCTGTTTTGGAATTTTTTAGCATGTTTTGGAGTTTTTAGCACTTTATTGATGTTTTTGGACTCTATTGGTGTTTTGGGTGTTTTTGGGAATTTTAGGCAATTCTAGAATATTTTTCTGGCATATTTTTCTATTGTTCTCAGCTGTTTCTGGTGTATTATGCAGGTATTTTGAAGGTGTTTTATCTGGAAATATAAAGGCTTTTTTTTGAGGAATTCAGGTGTGCTTTGCATGCATTTTAAAATTATTTTTTCAGGCATTTTAATGGCATTTCCGCTTTTATATTTATTGAATGATGTCTTCTCAAACTAATGAAGATGTAAAAAGTTCCTATTCATTATATTCTTTAACTTCACTCTCTTCCTCATCACTTTACTCTCTACTGTCAGTCCCATCTTCAATCAAAGAAACAAAAATTTCAGAAAATCAAATGAAAAATTTAAATGAAAAAATGGTCTCATTCTTTCTTTGGTCACTTAACCTGTATCATATTTTTTAAAACTAGTATTGTTAAAAAGAAAAAATATCCTAAAAATTTACCATAAAATATCAAAGCCCTACCAAAAAATTATGGTGATCAAGTTATAGCTGCTGTCAGTAATGGCTTCAAACCTCAATTTATTTCACAGTTTTATTGTTCCAATGGAGCTGAAGATTAATCTTTTAATTGATTTTCAGATCTATCTCTACTTTATATCAAATGGCTTTGGTTAGGCAACCTTTAAATAAGAAAATTAAGTATGAATGGATTATGATTGGTCTTGGATGTAGAGGTAGATATGAAAAAGGAATTTATTTTGGTATTTTCATTTATTCTTAATCAAATTTCTTCATTATCATCCTTATATAAATAGTTTATTTAGGTACATATTCTCTACTTATACATATTAGGGGGTGTCAGTTCTGGCAAATCCACACTTAACTTAAGTGTGGATTTCAAACCAAATCAACACTTAAATTTTGCAAAAAAGTCACTTATTTCAAAAATGGGTGTCAGTTATGACCTCAAATCAGCACTTTTTTCCCGTTTTTTTTCACAACCACATGTTGGCCACAAAACATCCCTTCCTTTCTTACCCCATCCCTGTCACATGTGACACACTGACCTTTCTTGCTACCTACCCATCAATCCTTGGCACACACCCCTTCCTGACATTCTCAACATTTTGACCAAGCATGTTTACATTCTTTTTTACTTATTTCTTCTACCTCTTAATCTTTTTTCTTGTTATGTGCCAGTTTCATAATGCCTCCCAGACATTCCAAATCTAAAAAGGTAACTCAAAAATCTGCTTTGTCACAAAAGTCTCCTTGTAAAGCAAGCCCTACACCTGAAAAATCAAAGTCAGGTTCAGGTCAGCTTAAAAAGGATGATTATCTCATCATAATCAAATTCCTTAAAATAAAATAAAATTATGTAGCATGTTTTGGATGTGAAAAGTCCACTCGTATTGGACGTCCACCTTCTTCAAAGGTTAATGGCTACTTATTGATGGCCAATGAAGTAAGGAAGAAAAAAAGGGGAGAATCGATATCAATCCTAAACAAATGAAGGAGAGATTCAAGAGTTAACAATAAAAATATAAAAAGGCTCATCATTCTGCAAATGAAACTGGCTTTGGTATTGACAATGATGATTTGGAGATTGGAATTACTACTGTTTCCGAAAAGCTCAATGTCATGTGTCTTTTCTATGAGGAAATGGATAATCTTTTTGGCTCCCGAGTTGATGTAAACCCTTGGTTTCTACACAATACTACTAAGGATATACACTCTGGATCTCAACCATCAATTAATCCTCCTGAAATACCTGTACATCAACAGGATCAATCCCCTCCACCTTCTAACCATAGTTCAGCTGAAGATGATCCCAACTATCAAGCAGAACAATTATATCGCAGCAGATCTGAATCCTCAGAGGCCCAAAATTTAAATGTATGTTTACTTTTTGTTTTTTCTTCAATTCTTCTCTGAATTTCTATTTCTATTCTAGTCTTCTCCTACTCAAATTCAATCTCCATTAAATAATCTCGATTCTGGAAATGTGAATCCCATTTTAGAAGCTGCTTTAGATGAACTTCCTTAAGCCTCTTGCTCAAACTCCAAACTAAAGCGTTGAGCCTCAACTTCAATGAACTTGAACCATCTATTAAAACGTGGTAATACTTCAACAAGCTCATTTGGCTCCATTGAGGATTATTTTGAAAAAATAAATATAAGTAATATTTGTTTACTATATATCTTAATCATCAACTAATTTATTTATTTATTTACATTTAAGTTTCTTGGAAAAATCAACTATTGCAAAAAATGCCCTTGACTTTGAGAAGATGAAGTTTGATCATATGCTAAGGAAAGATCAGCAAGCCTTAGATTTGGAAGAAAAAAAATTTGAGGCAGAGAAGATGGAAAGAGTAAATGACCGTAAATTTCAAAGAGAAATGGCTACTTGTGAATTGGAAAAACAAGAGAGTTTTAAAAAAAAATTCATTATGGAATGTGTAAAAAATGGCCAATTATAATAAAAAATTTCTATCTTTACTTTCAAGTCAATAAGTTTGCTTATCTAAATACTTCTAAGTCAATAAAATTCAATATCTCTTTTGAAAATTTGGCAATACCTCCCCTTGAATTTTATTGAAACAAGGGGTGGGTACCACCAAATTTTTCTAAGTCATCACTTTCACATGTCAGATTTAAAAAATTGGTAATACCCTCCCCTGCATTTTATGGAATTAAAGGGTGAAAGTCATCAAAATTTAATATAATTACATAAATTAATTAATATATAAATAAGATATGTCAAATTTACTACTTTTAAAGTAATGAAAATTCCTCATGCCAAAATGCAGATCAAGTCTAGAAACTAGGTTTGGGACTTTCCAGAGGTATAGGCTAGAGGAACCCCATGAAACAAATTAATGTTATCATGATTACCTTTTATACAACACATGGTCTTTGGCCCATCACATTAATTTCATAAATTTAAATATCATATTTATTTATTAAAAATTTATGGAAGAATATTAAATATTTGGTGACTCTACAAATTCCCATACTTTTTAGATCTACCTAAAGAATTTTTAAATTTATTACCATTTTCTTCTTTTTTTAACTTGTTTATTTGTTGGATTGACTTTTGACTGATCTGGAAAGTGCAACCAAAATGGGTGAGGTCTTGACAAGATTCCAAACCTGGAGGAGCATTTATGGTTTGGTGTTTATTGTAAGAAGAATTCCAAACTGTTTCGATGATTCCATTTCCTAATCCAAAATCAATTATACATCTATGATCCGGGAAATATAATCCATGTCCTTTAATTTTTGCGGTGAATCTGAAGTTAAAGACATGTTTTTTTCTACATCAAAATTTGTTACTTTTCAAATACCCAAAATTATACATTTAAAAAAAAACTCACTTAATTTAAATTAAAAAAAAATTCCTCAAAAGACGAATAAGAATTTTTTTTATTTCACTTGAAATTGACAATTTTTTTTTTAATTTCTGAAAAAAAACCAAAAAAAAAATTAAAAAAAGCTGTGACTTTTTTTTATCCCTTCCCCCACTACGCAATATAGGGGGTGGACTTGCTAGCAAGTCCTCAACCTGAACTCAGATGGAACTCAGATGGAACTCAGACTGAACTCAGACTGAACCCATACTGAACTCTACTTGAACACCCACCTAAAACTGTTCTGCTGAGTGGTGTTCATCCCTGATTGTATGGTTCCTTTATCAATAGCTCAATGTGTGTTCAATCTATGGTGAGTTTGGGTCCAAGGTTGCGGACTTGCTAGCAAGTCCGCCCCCCATATTGTGTGGTGCCCATTCCCCTCAATTCCACATCCAAACCCCCATCCCCCGTCCCACATCCCCAAAACCCTTGTACAAACCCCCTCCAACCTCCCCAAATCCCCCCTCAGATCCTCCCCAATATACCTGTTGTTGGTTGAATGATTATCAGCACCTATGCAGCCAGAGCTAATTTTTGAGATACAGCGCTACATATATCAAACAAATAATGTAACTAACATAAGCACATCATTCTGTATAACAAAGATTAAGCTTACAATTTGAAAAAGTGTACGATTTTTTACTTTTGGGTTTATGAAGACTATTGCCACTGCCACTAGCATTAGTGCTAGGGATAGTTTCAGGCAGAGGTAAAGATGGCATAGAATGAGATTACGAAGGTGAGGAAATGATAGGCTCGTTATAGGAGAGACATTCTTTCTTAGGTGAACGTTTTGAGAGAGATGTCTGACCACCTCGTTTCTTTTTCAATGCCACCACCGGGGGAGTTTCTGATCCATCAGGAGGATAAGGCGCAGGAAGGAAATTAGAATTGGGGGATGATGTTGATTTTGATAAGGAGGTTTGGGGGATGAGGAGTAAAGCTGGAGACTCAACTGAATCATTGAATTGCTGATGTGGGAGATGATGATGATGATGAGAATGTTGATGTTGATGAGGATGAGGATGAGGATGAGAAGGAGGAGGTTTTTTCAATTGATTGAGGGGTTTCGTCTTTATGACTTTCACCACTTTATTTATTGAGGCCTTTTTTCTTTTTTTCTTCATTGATAAGTATACTTGAGCTTTTACCAACCTTTATGCAAGTCTGTTTGCTGTTGAGTTCTTCTACAAGTGAGTTCTTGGTTTCCAGCTCACCCATCACTACCACACCATCAAGCCATTGATGCTTGATCATTTCTTTAGCAGAGGCTCATTTATTCAGAACAACATGAAGCATGGGTTCCAGGAATGATGTGAGCTCCTTGGCAGCATCTAATTCAAGACAGTATTTATCTGCCAAAACTGAGAAAAGTGGCTATTCCTTCAGTTTGTGAATATGTCAAAGTTCACCTGTAAAAGTTGATTGAAATTTAATCTCACATATCAATTCTATATATATATATATGCATCAAAGCTTACCTTTATGGTTAAAGATTTACGAGCTGTATTTTCCTGACAAAGCTACATACTTGGGCATTGGGCCAACAAGTTTGACAATCTGAGCTATGTGATTGTCATCTTTTGTGTACTTTTTGGAAACAGCATCAGAGCTGAAGAGATAATCTCCAGTCAAAAGCTCAAAAAACTGACACCCATTAATTTTTTTGGCAAGTCAGTTCACCACAAATGTGTGAAATTCATTGATCAGACAATTGCGATGAGGAACAACAAATAACAGAGGGTAACTCTCTTACTACTCACCATGAAACTAGCACTCCAAATATCAACAGGGGTTCTCCAGGGAGTACCCAAGATAGCTTCAGGGCTTTGATACTGCCGGGTTTGAATATCATCCGTGAAGTTCTGGTCAATCCAACTGGAATTACCTAAATTGGAAATCTTCACAGTAATCCTTTCAAGTGAACAAGGATCATAAGGGGAAGGAAGTGGGAGAGTTGTAGGATCACCAGCAAAAGGTGCCAGCCTATCTTGATTGTGAGGTAATTGGGAGAGAGATGAGATGCAGAGTGGAGGAGATGTTGACATGGGTTATTCATGAGTGGGAGTCTGAGAAAGATGGGAGTAATTAATGGCGGCAGAACCATTGGACATGTCTGAATAATCAGTTTGAGGCCACTCAGAATCCCGAATACATGACAAAGGTGCGTTATCTGTTGCATCTTTGGTGGAATTAGTTGGAGCAGTTCATGAAAGCAAAGAGGGGCCTTGATGCATAGTAGAGCCAGGAGTAGGATCAACTTTCGAGAACTTTGGCTCTGGTGTGTACTTGGAATCATTGTAAAGGCTCGTACTAAGTAGGAAGAGGGGGGGTGTAGGGGTTTTGAGGGCGATAGGAGGGGAGATAGGAGGGGGGGTTAGAGGCAGATTGAAGGGGGTTTTGGGGCAGATTGAAGGAGGGTTTAGAGGGGATTTGGAGGGACGTTGGAGAGGAATGAAAGAGGGGAGGAAATGAGGAGACCAACAAGGGGGAGAAAGGGAGAGATGAGACCAAAGAGGGAGAAAAGGGAGGTTAGAGTGAGCCAAAGAGGGGGGAATAAGGTAGCCAAAGGGGGGAAAAGGGGGATTTATCCATTCCAAGGAGAGGGTAAAGGTGGGAAAAAGCCCAGGCCAAGGGGGGATAAAGAATAGGATAAATGAGAGAAAAGAGGGAGAGAGAGAGAGAAAAAAAAGGTTAATTTTACCTATAAATTTAAAAAAAACCACTTACAAAAAAAAACAAAAACAAAAACAAAAACCCAAAAAACCAAAAAAAAAAAAAATAGCAAAAAATTAAGTAAAAAAGATAAAATGACTTACCTGGAGAGATGAGTTGATAAAAAAGAAATATAAGTGAAATTGTTTGGGTGATGTAGGAAGAGAGGAGAAAATGGATATGAGTGAAGAAAAAAAAGAGAGTGACTGAAAAAATATGTGTTTGCTGAAAATATGTGATTTCATGTTGAGTTGATGAAAGAGAACACAGAAAGATAAAAAAAATAAGACTTTAACAGCAAATTCAAAAACCAAAAATATATGCAAAAAAATTTACCATTCTAAGTGAATAACAAATGCAAATTGATCATTTAAAGAGAATGAAAAAAAAATTAAAATTGTGTTGAAAAATGTTGGAGTGTTATTGGAAGAAATTTTGCCCTTATACTAGTTGATTGAGAAATAAAAGTGTTGGATATAGTTGGAGGTGAATCAACTTGTTCATCTTCATACAGCTCTAAACGTGGCCATTTTTGATAAAAAGACAAAATCTTCTTCTAGATAAAAATCAGAATCAGAATCAGAGTCCAAGAGCAGTTCAAGAGCCATAAAAGTCATTGCTTTATGTAATTTATCACGATTTGAAAGTGAGAAAGGCATAACTCTTATATGATATGATATGAAGATGTAAATGATGTACAATGTTTTGAGTTATGAAGTGTTATGCTGCGGAGTGCTGCGTATGAATGGGATGATGCTGACAAATCATTGAAATGGGACTTGATGGTGAAATCAGCACTTTTGGTTGAGAAAGTGCAGATTTGAGTGAAATAAGTGACTTTTTTCACTTTTGAAATCCACCAGTATTGGGTCTAGTGTGTTTTGGAAATCCGCACTTAGATAAGTGCAGATTTGGTCAAATTTAAGTGCGGATTTGCCAGAACTGACACCCCCTATTATTTCTTAATAAATAAAAGAAGATTTGAAAAGGTAAAATTATTTGGGCTCTTCTTATTTTTTTTCGAAAATTTTTTGAGGAAATTATGTCTTTCTACTTTTCAAACTAATAATGAACTGGATATAAAAAAGAGAAAACCTAGTTGATCAGATTCTGAATTGATCATTTTGAACAAAAGGAATTTCTTCTTTTCTAATTCTATCATTACTTATGGAAGATATCATAACTGAATTCATATGGACAAAAATAATTCAAACTCCCTTACCTTTGGTCTCTTCTCTTACATCAACTCTATTAATGTTCTTTCAATTACATCTTCAAAACTTATTAAAGAATATGGTTTTTATTTTACTGATAACAACTGTATCATTAAATTTTGCTTAGGGGACACAATTATAGAAAAAGTACGGAATTATTCTATAGAAATCCATCAAACAAAAAGAGTTCTCCCTGATTTGAAATCATGAAATAACTTCAACTATTTTGGTCTTTCATTTCAGATAAATAAAGACTTAATAAATCATGTAAGTAAGGAAAGAAATGGATTTTCTGTTGTGAAAAATTATTTAGTTAGACATGAGAATTATGGGGTTTACGAAAGTTTGCCATTTTTTTATTTTAATGTCATAATTTAGAATATACAAGTGATTTATCCACTTCACTTATATTATGCTTTAGACCTTTAGGCCATGAAGCTGTCGTATCATGTTTGCCTTAATTTGTGGCATGTGTTCCTGAAGTTATTTGTGATTAAAATTTATTTTCTTAAAGTCTATTACTTTATTTTTGTATCTTGCTCTGAATGACTTTTTAATTGTTAATTTATGCATTTTAATTAAAATTTGGCAATCTGGAACCCCTACAAGGATAAAATTCAGGGTGAGGTATTGCCATTTTTTTGACATAATAATTTAAGAAAAAAAGCTAAAAAAAGCAATTTATCATATTTTAGACTTATAAAATTGTGAGTAATGTAATTTAAAAATCAGACAAATAAAAATTTATGCACTTACATGCATGCATTTTAAATTGAAAACATAATATTAACAATTTTCTGTATTTTTATAGTACTTAATTAAATTTTGATAACAAAAAACATCACCAAGTAAAGAAATGTTCTTGTGTATTAAATTTGGTAAATAAAAGAATATTTACTATTTAATCAGAGACCAACACCTCACTTTTTTAATAAAAGTTATATTTCAACTCTTAAACCCTTACCTAGTGCTTTAAAATTTTTTTAAATGAGTATTACCTCTTCTTCATCTTCTTGGACACATTAAAAAGAACAAGGCTATCAGCTCACTAAATAATACAGAAAAAATTGCACCCCTTGTGAAGTTTCTGATTAATATTGTGTTCAGAATACAGCAAGTCAGTGAAATAGTGTAAGGTGTCAAAGCTGTCAGTGGCAATATAAAAGATGTGTTGTCCTTGAAGTCAATCCAAATGCTTTAAAGAAGTTCAAATTGTCAAAATTTTGGACTCATGAAGAAATGAAGGAGATCAGGGAAGATAAAATTCAATAATTTCTGTTATGGATTTTATAGAGGCTCTAGAAATAAAATCTCCCAGACCAAAATGAATAACTGGATTAAAAAGTTCTCAAACTATTGAGATTTATGATGATTAATCAAGTAAAGAAGATATCTCAAGTATAGAGCCATGTGCTTTTAGATATTTCTGATAAAATGTAAAAGTGATCCTGATCAACAAACATGATTTAATAGCTAGGAAACTTTCATGCCTTATATGTTATTTCAGTACAGGAAGAAAAATGTCACAAATAATACAAGTTAGTCAAGTCTTTAGTACAAGAAAAGTTAAAGAAAGGAAAAAAAATGAGAATCAAAAAATGAAGAAGAGAAAGAACCTGTCTGGGAACAGACCAAAAATTATATTAAATTAAAATGAGGAAAAGAACATGTGAAGGTAGTTTATGAAAAGATTGAAGGTATGATATCAGGAGTAGGAAAGAATTTGTTAGATATTAGTGAATTAGTGAAAGATGAGTATTTTTAATAGGTTGATTATTTAAGAAATGAGATAAGGGTAATTCTTAAATAATTTCAAAAAGATATCAGAGAGAAAATTCAGAATGAATGATTCATACTTGTAGTAATAGTAAAATATTAAATATAAGTTAAATCTCCCAATGTGCTAGTGTGATTAGAAGAATATTTTACCTTATTCCATCATTTTGAGAAATAGAAGTGTTGGATATAGTGGGAGCTGTTTCAAATTCTCCATCTTTATGCAACTCTAACCATTGATTTTTCAAGTCAGAAAGTAGGTTATGAAGTATAGTGCAACAAAGTGTCTAGTTGATCACTGCCTCCATTTTGGATTTATTTCTAAGAGGACTTTTTAATTCTCTTAGACTAGCAAAATAACCATTAAGAATTATTAAAGAATGTTAAATATGGAATCTTGAATTTTCAAATGATTATTGAAATTTGTATTTAGGCTGTCTTCTGAAGATATTCCCCAAAAATAATGAATAACATACTTTCCATTCACATAAGCAGAGTCTTCCAGAAGATACTGATCTTAATCAATGAACTTTTCAGGTTATTTTTAAATTTTCATTCTTTTGAAGATGTAGGAATCATGAAAGGATCCAGGATAGCCAGCAAAGAAAGATATGAATTTTTTTGATGTTTCATATAAGCTGAACAGAAATTGAATATCTATAGAGTAGATATAGTTTTTTGTATTAGTATGAAAAACAAATGAAAGGAATAAATATATAAGCTACCTTTTTTTTCTAATTAATTGTTTACACCTTGAGCAGGTTTCTTACTCAAAGGAATAGTGGTACCATCAACAAAACCAATACATCCTGGGAAACCCTCTGCTTACATAACCTGAGATGATTTAAGTCTCTTCTTTTTTTGGCAAGGTGAAAAGTTGATATTTCAAGGAGTTCATGGCAGTGATGCATCATTTCGTATAAGTTTTAACAGAACCATACCCTAAATCAAATGGTTTTTTTAATCAAGGAAGCTCTATTACCATTGGAAGCTCAACAACACAGTGTTATGGCCAATTTAATTGAAGGATCATGCTGTTGTTTTTGAGAATTATTTTGAAACATGGGGTGATCCTGAATAATCTCAAGGAATTTAAGGAAACATTCTTGGGAAGTCCTTAAAAACTGTTTAAACCTGTGAACAGATAGGTTAAGAAGTGTTTGTACTGTGTACTTGGGGCCTTTTTGGAAAAAGGTGATGTTTCCTGGCCATTTTTGATAAAAACAACAAAATCTTCTTCAAGGTAAGAATTAGAATCACAATCAGAGTCTTAGAGCAAACCAAGAGCTATGAAATTCATTGCTTAATTTAATTTATCATAATTTGAGAGCAAGGATGTCATGGCTCTTATATTGTAAACAAATTCAAATAATGTATGATGTTTTGAGTTTTAAATTGGTATGTTGCAGAGTGCTGCATATGGATAGGATGATTCTGAAATATCAGCGAAATGGGACTTTATAGTGAAATCAGGACTTTTGCTTGAGGAAGTGCTGATTAGAGTGAAAAAAAGACTCATTTCACTTTTTAAATTCACCAATGTTGAAGATAGTGTTTTTTGCAAATCTGCACTTAGATAAGTGTCAATTTTCCAGAACCAAAACCCCCTATTATCAAGTTTCATATTTACCACACCAATAACTTAAGTGGATAACATAAAAATAAGGGATATAAAAATAAAATAAAATAAAAGCCCTTAAGGATAACTTTATTGTTATAAAGTGAAATTGCCTGTGGTTGATTCTTGGGCTCTGGAGAGCCTGAAAAACTCACCAGGACTTGGAACTCAAACACACTCTCAATTGGATTTATTCACAACCCCAATGTCATTTTTATCCTATAGTGAATAATGCTACTGGTCTCTACTTAAAATGGAGCTATGGATGGATAAGTGGGCTTGATAATTTTGCTTCTAAGGGTTTTTCATGAGATATTTAGGCTTTTATATCATTACTATCTTAATTTTAGTTCTTTTCTTTATTGGAAATATTTGGGACTTTATTTTAATATTAATTTTAAGTTGTTGTTTATTTTCTCTCTTTCATACATATATTAGTTTTTTATGGGCATTAAAAAGTGGTCTTGATAGTTGTTTTACTTATTCCATGCTTTCTTCACTATATTTCTATTATTATTTTGGTTTTAGTTAAATGTCTTTCTCTTAGTCTCTGTCTATTAAAGTTTTACTTTTAAGAACATAGTCTTTACTGTTGCTTTGGAAAATTTTACTCAACAATTCCCATTAGAAGATTTGAAGTAGACTTTGTCTTGGGCCTGGGAATCTCACTAGCATGCTTTGTGGGTGTCTGAAGGTCAGCTGGGAGAGTAATTAATATGATAGTATATTGAACACTATGGGGCATAGAAAGGTGTATACATGCATGATGTTTTTACTTTATTCCAATTTACAAACACTTATTAGGGGTTCTCAAATATTAGCATATAAACCATTAAAGCATGTTAAAGCTCTGGCACCAAGTAAGAAATTTTTATATGATTTAAAATTGCAGAAGGCATGTGTATTGGAACAGAATTTTTGTACCTCAAAATAATTTTTTGGGTACATATGCATCATTCACACATTGCATTTCTTGTCATGATTATTTAGCACCTTTTAAACATACATTCATATCATAGCTTAAAAATAGAAAGAATTTTACTTTATTTTAAAGACACCTAACTTCAAGTATTTGATATATCATGGTGTTTAGGAATTATGTTTTGAGGCTGAGGTCTTCCAAGTGTATATGCTAATTTTAATACCCTGTAATCATATGAAGCTAAAAGTCTTGTTTCTTTAATATATGAAAATTTAAGAAGAATATATTTTATATAATAAAAAATTAGGCTCACTTTATTCAGCTGTATCAACTTGAAAAAAAAGTACATTGGTTTTCCGAAAAAAAATTCCTGTTTTCATTTCACCATGATTTTCTAAATAAAAATCCTTTTCACATGAGATATGGTAGCTTTACTAATTTAACCATGTAGAACAAGAATACAATATAAATATAACAAATGAAGTTCTTTTATTTTTTTAATTTTTTTAAATTTGTAGATATAAAATATAATCAAATTTTAGATTAAATAGTGTAAAAAATGATTCATTAGAAGCCTAGATATTAAATGGAGATATCAGCAAACAGAAGTAGTGAAAAAAATAATAATAAACTATTACCAAAATTACCAGTGGGTGGATCCTCTTTGGGAATCCGCAACAGCTTGCATTTATTCAGTACTTGAAGCAATAAATTTTTTAAATATATTGGTTAGAAGACCATCCTCTGCTTAAGCCAAACCTTCTTGCATCTAAACAAGACTTTGAGGGTTATTGTCGGTCAGTTGTCTAGAAGATAGGAAGAAAAATGGGAAGAAGTAGAAGAGGAGAAGGAGGAAAGGATTATGGGTAATAAAAGAAATAAAAATTATAAAAATTATTTAATTTATTGAGGAGAATCAACAAATTTTTTCTTGAGAGGTGACAAAAGTGAGGTTCTTATTAAATAATAATATTATTCTAATGTAAGAGCTATGCGCGGCAGACACTGTGATCACTATCAGAATTAAAGAAACCTTTCAATTGTTATATAGAATTTTAATTAGAATTTTATTACTAATAAAAAGAATATAAACGTAATGTAAAAGTCTATTTAATTTGTTGAGTGTATAGTAAGTGATGCTTCTACAGGGGATTATCCAAGGCCCTTTTATAGGCAATGGGTCCTCTGAAGCGCTACAATTGACTATATACAAAAGAGTAATGAAGTAAAACAAGAAGATAAAAGAAGACATTAGTAACATAGTAATTAAGAGAAAAATATACAAAAAATAATAAGTATCCCAATTAAGAATGTAAAATTCCCATCCCAAATTCCCCAAATCAGTTAATATAGAATAATAAGTAACTAAACAACCATGTGATCTAAGAACTATGGGAAAAACAAATCAAAACAAGTATTACAATCCGTTTTCAGTATTTCTAAGTGAAACAAATAACATGTTTTGACACAAAAAGGTATGCAATCAATTTAATTCAGCGTAAATTTATATTATTTAATTGTTTTCACTTATGTAATTAAATACTAGTATAACTGAAACAATCAATTAATTTAATTTGAGAAATTATAATACTATTTTATAAAATAAGTATTATAATTTATTAAATTTTCTTCCTGACACAATTAAGGTTCAAAAGAAGCGCCATTAATTATTGTTTGATACTATATGAAAGATTTTATTTAATATATAAATGTAAATAATTAATTTAATTATATTATAAGTCAATTTTACACTTATAATTATAATATATCTTTTTAATTAATTAAATATAAATTTATAATTATTAAATAAATAAAAATGCACCATTATTTGTAGAATATAAAATATATTATGTTTAATTTAAATGTATAAAAATTTATATAAACAATAAAATTAATATAACACTTATATGTAATAAGATACTTATATAATTTTATTGTGCAATAAAATATTAATTTATATACATTAAATACAATTCTTATGCCCTCTTTCAGGTCCTATAAGTTAACATATCATTTAATGGGCTCCTGGAATAGCCTGGCTGACACCCCCTCACTCTAAAAAAACAATAAAAAAAATGCTAAGATTTTTTCTTTTTGTACTTTTTCAACAGAGTAGGCAGATTTGAAATCTCCTTGCCAGGTATCCATGCATCATTTTCAGATGATTTGTTCTTTTATCTCAATAAATATTCAGTACCTCTTTCAAAAGTGATAATTCTGTCATTGAGAATTTTATCAATTTCTGCTTTTTCTGTGACTTCCTGAGGGTTTTTCTTAGGTCTTCCCCTTCTTTTGGGAAATAAGTCACTGTTTCAAGTATAAGGCTTAAGCAAAGAAATGGGAATAACAGGATGTTTCCTATCATATGGAGAAGACAATACAACTTCTACTGCATTATCACCAACCATTCTTTTAACAACAAATGGTCCTACAAAAGGATCTTTTAATTTGTGGTTACCTTGTAAATTGAAATGGACAGTAGAAATCAACACTTCATCACCCTTGTTAAATGTGTATTCTTTATGGGATTTATCCCATCTTTTCTTTTCATATTCAAATGCTTTATCAATACAGCTCTGAGCATGTTTTCTGCATAGCTGTTGCATTTGCATGAAAAATTTTACACCAGTGTGTAGTTCCAACTTAGGTAATTTATTATTGAGAATCTGAGCAGGAGTATGTGGGACATAACCTAACTAAAGCTCAAAAGGCTTTTTCTCAGTGACAGAATGAAAAGTGCTATTATATGCAAATTCAAGACCAGGCAATAGAGTGACCCAGTCATGAGTAAATCTGTCATTTTCTTTATATTCTAAACCAAAGGCACAATACCTTCTAATCATATCTTCCAGAGTTTGAATCATTCTCCCAGCTAGACCATCAGTCTGAGGATAGTGAGCTGTAGACAATTTTAACTCACAGCCACAAATATCCATCAAAGTCACCGCGCAATACGGGGGGCGGACTTGTTAGCAAGTCCGCAACCTTGGACTCAAATTCACCACAGATTGAACACACATTGAGCTATTGACAAAGGAACCATACAATCAGGGATGAACACCACTGAGCATAACAGTTTTTGTGGGTCTTAAAGTAGGGTTCAGTATGAGTTCAGTATGAGTTCAGTCTGAGTTCCATCTGAGTTCAGTCTGAGTTCAGGTTGGGGACTTGCTAGCAAGTCCACCCCCTATATTGCGTAGTGAGTGGTCCAAAACTCAGAAGTAAATTTTGGATCCCTATCAGAGATAATGGCTTTTGGAAAGCCAATAATATTAAACATGTAAGACCACCATAAGAAAGCTAATTCTTTGGTGGATACATCTTTGTGGGTTGGAATAAATTTGCACATTTTTGTGAATCTATCTACTATTACCCAACAAGAGTTAAAGCTGTCTTTACCTGCAACAGGAAGACCAGTGACAAAATCCATATTAATGATTTGCCAGGGAGCATTAGGTGCTTTAATATGTTGTAATAACCCTGCTCTTTTACCTGTCAACCTTTTAGATTTTTGGCAGGAATCACAAGATTCAACATATAATTTTGCGTCTTCAGACATATTAGCCCACCAAGCAGTGTTTTTGATTCTAATCAATGTTTTTTCAAGATCAAAATGACCAGCCAATATGTCATCATGACAAAGTTTGAGGATAGTTTCTCTCATAGAAGGAGGAATTACAATTACATTAGTAAGCTTTCTTCTATAATATATATAACCATCTTCAATAGAACACTTTACTTTACTCAAAGCATTTTGATACTTTGAAGGAAGAGTTTTTATCAATGTTTGAATTGATGCATTCTTAGGATCATTTAAGATAGTAACCAATTTATTTAAATCAGAATCCTTCTCATATGAATCCAGTATTAATTGCAATAACTCTTCTTCCATATCCACTACAAATATACCATGGATATGAACAGTATCATCTTCAGGTACATAAGCAGGATTTGAGTCATTATTTGGCAGAGGCAATCTGGAGAGCATATCAACATTGGAGTGAACATTTCCAGCCCTATGAATAATTGTCATCCTTCCTCTGTATTCTTGAACAGCAAGTTGCCACCTGAACATATGCCTGTTAGGTGTCTTCAGGTTTAAGAGGGACTTCACAGCACTACAGTCAGTTACCAATTCAAACTTTTGGTCATCTAGATAGTAATGAAGCTTCTCAAGAGCCCAAACAACTGCTAAGCACTCTAATTGAGTGGCACCATATTTCAATTCACTATTTCTCAAGGTTCTTGAAATATAAAAAATTACAACCTCTGAGGATTTATCATTAATAATTTGTTTCTGGTGAAGGGCAGCACCCAGACCAACAAAGCTAGCATCTGTATATAGGACAAAAGGTTTGTTGAAATCTGGAAGAGCCAATATAGGGGCTGTCATTAAGCAACCTTTTAATGTATCAAAAGCTTTTTGACAGTCATTATTCCAGAGAAAGGCAACATCTTTCCTGGTCAGTTTTGTAAGAGGCAAGGCTATGACCTGATAGTTTTTAATATATTGTCTATAATAGCCACACATACCCAAAAAACTTTGGATTTCTCTTACAGAAGTTGGTGCTTTCAAATCTTGAATATGTCACCGGACGACCTACGCACAAGGTTGAGGATGTTCCTGAAAGTGAGATGAGAGATTTAGAAACTTCTTCGAAGCACAGAGGAATGATTCGAGGAAGTGATTAGAAGGTCACTCAAAGTAAGAGCTACAGGTTTGAGGTAGATTCGAGAAGAATTATAAAATAGTTTCAAAGGTAATAGAAATTCTTAAGATCTCACGAAGGGTTGGAAACTCAATAATCAAAGATTTAGGATTTAGAAATGAATATTGAGAAAATAAAAGAAAGATACAATAACAATGATTTAACTTAAATATTTTACCACTATTAATGTAAATACGTTTTATAATTTAATTCTAAGGAATATCGAACCAAATACCCAACCCTTTTACATCCTTTATTCCTCCTTGCATTGACCTCCCTTTCATCGCACCATTCCCATACCATTGACCATTACTAACATACACTTAGACCCTCTTCGCTAAATATCCATCCATGCTCAATTTACCCCTTTTTAATTAATTAACAAAACTTTTAATGAAAACTACTACTGTACTATTACGTTGATCCTAGCGCTGTGCGTCGCTTATTGAAAAGGAGACTAAGGCACCCTATTGGGAGATTGAATAATTTAGATTTAGAGTTTAGGCTAGCGCAGTTAAATAGTAAGTACATAAAGGGGAATCTCAGTTGCTATGGAGAATTGCTTTCTGTGCTTTGAGTATAGATTTAGGACTTGATACTATTGATTTAATGAGCTGCTTTTGCCTCAAGTGTCACGTGGCGCGTGACAGATGCCCGGGTATAAGAATCGCAAACTCCGTTGAGCTTGAGCCATCTTCTCACACTAGTTTCCCTTCTTCTATATTTTTTTCCTTATTTATTAATTTCCCTTTTATAATGAATTGCCCTACTCCCACACCTACGCCTCCACACCCTAAAGCGGATGGGGGAATGATTACGCAACAATTTTCCCAAGCTTGCACAGCTTGTGAAAGCATGGAATACTTCTGTGTTGAAAGTACGGCGACTTGAGGCCCTCGCCAGAAATGCGAGTTTTGCCGTTGGCGACAAGTGGTGTGCAATGCGTTGACGAAGAACGCAGAGATTGAACAATGGTTTACCAAGACCAAGTTTTGGGTAATCCCTAAAACAAAAGAGGTGGTCGAAGACATTTGGGATGTCTCGGTTGGAGATGAACAATCGGTGGGGGAGAATGATAAGGAGCTCAATAACGAGATCACAACCTGGGTAACCCAGACCACGAGTTCGAAGCGGGGTGTTGAAGAAGAGGTCGACAAATTGGTGGAGGAAGATGAAGATGAAGTCCCTGTTCCAGGGCGGGCACTCAAGAAACGACGGGTGGTCATCGAAGATGACGAGGAGGAAAGAGAAGCAGAGGTAGAGGTGGCGCCAAGGTTATTCTTAGAACCTGACCCCATCTTCGAAGTAAGCTTTTAGTTGTTGTTGTTTTTTTTAAGCATGAGGTTACTGATGAGTTTTGTTTAGACATCGAATACCATCAAAGACCCAATTGGGGAGCCTACGTCGCTTTTGCCAACTGAGGCAAACCCTCCGGTCATGGGTGGAAATGAATAGCCTGAAGACACACTGGACCAGGTGTGGTCGAAGAAACCTCATCAAGGTCGACAAGTAAGGTTTGCAGAAGAGTTGTGTGGGGAGGTCAACACAATTATCGACGCTGCTTCCTTTGACGTGGCAGAGGAACTCTTGGAGATTGGAGAGGTGGTTCCGGTAGGAGAGGAGGAGGTATTTGAGAAATTCAGGAAGGAGATAAGGGTAGTTTTGGAGTAGATGAAAATATTGGTTCGAGAAAAATTGAAAGAGAAAAATTTGAAATGAAAAGGAGAGATGTAAAGAAGTAGAAAAGTAGAATTGTATTTAAGTTTTATTTTATTTTATTTTACTTTATTTTATTTTATTTTTTATTATTGTAGGTGAATATTATTATTTTTATAAGATTTAGGAGAGAGAGAAGAAAAAAGAAGTTTTTTAAATAAAATTTTGCTTTAGAATTTGAAAGAAGAAAATTAAAATAAGAAAGAAAGAAGTTATTTAATTGAAGGAAGTTTTAAGTTTTTTTAAAAAGAAAAAATTTATGTAAGAAAAGAGGGAGAAAAAGAAACGGTTGGTGATTGAGATGAGTTTGTTGAATTGAGAATTTAATGAAAGAAGAATTTGTTTTTTTGCGAAAAGTTGTTGATTGATTTTTTTTTTAGGAAATTTTAGTTGAAAAGAGAGGAAGAAAAAAGAAAAGAAAAAAAACAGAATTTAGAATTTGAAGAGAATTTGAAAAGAAGAATCATTAGTTCGAAGAATTTTTATAGGGAGATTTAGAGGTTGAAGTTAAGTTTGAGGAAATGGTCGTGTTGTACAAGATTTGATGATTTGAAGGAAAGAAAGTTTTAAAGCGAGAAAAAATTTTTAGGAAAGAAAATTTTACAGAGAATTTTAAATTTAAGAAAAGAATGTATTTAGAAAATTGAAAAAGAAAAAAAAAGAAAATTTTTAGAGAGATTTAAGAGTTTTTTATTTTATTTTATTATTTATGTTTGTTCTATTTATTTTATTTTATTTTATTTTATTTTATTATTTATATTTATTCTAATTATTTTGTTTTTATTTTATTTTATTTTTATTTTATTTTATTTAATTTTAATTTTGATTTTATTTTTAGTTGGTTTTGGAGGAAATTTTATAGAAGGAGAAGAAAGAAAAAGAAGAGAAAAAAGAAAACAAGGCTAAGAAATTTAAGAGGTGTTTTAGATTTTTTACGAGAAAAAGAAAGAAAGAAAAAGAAAAAGAAAATTTAAAATAAAAGAAATTTTAAGGTTTTGGTTTTAAAGGATATTTCAAATGAAAAGATTTTAGGAGTTCAGGGGCATTAGAAACATTGATGGCTGGTTCCCAGGATGTTTTGTCTGAGTCATCGAGGAAGCCTTCCCATTCCACGAGGTATTGAAGTTTCCCCTTTCGCATTCTTGAATTAAGGATACAACTTACTTCCCACTCTAGATGATCTTCTACTTCGACCGGTTCCGGAGGGGGTTGGTTCTTGCCCGGGTATATTTCTCGAGCCAGTTCCAGGAGAGATACATGGAAAACAGGGTGAATTGCCTGCCATTTAGGAGGTAACTTGAGTCGAAATTCAGTTTTAGAGACTTCAGAGTCGATTTCGAATGGTCCCAAGCGCTTTTCAGCCAGTTTCTTTGATGGTCGTGTTGTTCAAATGTTTCGTGCGTCGAGCCATACTTTGTCGCCTGGTTTAAAGGAAGGAGCAGATTGTCGATGTTTGTCGGCCTGTTCCTTGTATCTTCGAATCGCTGATTCCAAATTTGTTTTAAGTTCTTCTTGGAGTCGTGATATAGTTCGAAGATAATGTTCCGCAGGATGATTAGTTCCTACATGGATTGAGTTGAATCGAGGATGTCGTCCATAAATGGTTTTGAAGGGAGATTTTCGTGTCAAAGAATGAGTCGAGTTATTATAAGCAAATTCGGCCAATGGTAACCATGTGGTCCAATCGTCTTGTTGGTAACTGACATACATTCAAAGATATTGTTTGAGGATTTGGTTAACTCTTTCTGTTTGACCATTGGTTTCAGGGTGATAGGCCGTGGAGAGGTTCCTCGTAATATTGAGTTGTCGACACAGTTGGGTCCAGAATGTGGATACAAACAATGAGACTCTATCTGAAATAATATCATTTGGTAAGCCGTGTTTGGAAAATACATATTCTAGAAACAATTTTGACAAATCTTCTTCTGTAGAATTAGTAGTGGTTTTAATGAAAATAGACATTTTTGAAAATCTATCTACTATTACTAATATAGCATCAAAATCATTAGAAAAAGGAAGTTGAGAAATGAAATCCATTGATAAAGATTCCCAAGGTTTAGAGGGAATAGGAAGTGGTTGAAGCAACCCATGCTTCCGGTGACGGGGAGCCTTATTCCTATTACATTCGTAACAAGCTTTTATATAGGCCTTGATTTCCCTGGTCATACCTGGCCAGAAGAAATCCCTCTCTATTAACTGGTAGGTTTTATCAACCCCAAAATGACCAGCTAATGGAGAATCATGTAGACTGTTGAAAATCCATAATTTTATCTCGTTGTTGTCAGGTATGACTACTCTACCTTCGAAGACTAATAGACCTGATTCAATACTAAATCTTTTGGCCCCTTGCTTCGAGAGTATTTTTTCTTTTAACCCTAAACAATATTCGTCCTTCGACTGAGCTTCGAGGATGTTGGATAGTGGATTTCGAAAAGATTGAATTGTCATTGAATTAAGTTGATGAGTCGTTAACATTGATTTGTTGAAGATTTATTGCACATTTTCTGGGTTCTTGTCAGCAAATGCGTCCCCCCGCTGTGGGTAAACGTTGTCCCGACGTGACAAGATATCTGGGACAATGCAGTTTTTTCCTGGGCGATAGGAAATAGAGAAGGAAAATTCAGATAAAAATTCAGCCCACCTGGCTTGACGCCTGGTTAACACTTTGGAAGACATGAAGTATTTTAAAGCATTATGATCTGTTAAAATTTGAAAAGGACTATCTAGGCTGAGAAGAAAAGAACACCATTTTTTAAGACAATGGATAATAGCTAAAAGCTCTTTGTCATGAATTTCATAATTTAATTCTGCTACAATGAGTTTGTGTGACTCAAAAGCAACAGGATGAAACAATTTTGTTTCAGGATTTAATTGGGAGATGACCCCTGCAATAGCATAATCGCTTGCATCTGTCTCAACTATTGTCAAAGCAGAAGGATCAAAATTTCGAAGAATTGGGGCTGTGGTGAACGCCGTTTTTAGTGCTTCGAATTCATTTTGTGCTGTAGAAGTAAAAACAAAAGGAATGTCTTTTCTAAGAAGAGAAGTAAGATTGGAAATAGTTTTAGAGTAATCTTTAATAAATCTTCTATAGAAGTTTGCAAAACCCAAAAATCCTTGGAGCAATTTAATGTTTTTGGGCTCAGGCCATTCCAGGATTTTCTGGACTTTTTTGTCATCCATGACTAAACCGTCAGTGGACAACGTAAAACCCAAAAAATCAATCGATTTGAGGTGGAATTTGCATTTATTATGCTTGGCGTAGAGACCATGATCTCGAAGACAATTTAGGACCTGTCGAACATGATGAATATGTTCATCCAGTGTCTTTGAGAAAATTTAAAAAATTTCATCTAAATAGACGACTACAAATTGTTCAACAACATCTTGAAAGATTTCATTAACAAAAGTTTGAAAAGTTGAAGGTGCGTTACATAATCCAAAAGGCATAACTAAATATTCAAAACTACCAAATCTAGTGCGCATTGCAGTCAGTGGTTCATGACCTTCTGCAATGCGAATCAGATTGTAAGAGCCTCTGAGATCAATTTTAGAAAAGAAATTAGCACCATTGAAAAGGGTAAGAAGTAATGACATAGGAGGAACAGGATATGCATTTTTCTTAGTGACTGTGTTGAGCTTTCTATAGTCAACACACAACCTAAGACTACCGTCCTTCTTTTTTACAAAGAGGACAGGGGAGCTGGTTGGAGATTTACTGGCTCTGATGAAACCTTTGGCTACATTCTCTGCAATGTAGTCTTGAAGAACTTGAGATTCGTCCTTCAACAAAGAATAGACAGGACCTGCCGGAGGTACTGGGCCTATTAACTCTATTTGATGGTCGTAGGGTCAATGACGTGGTAACTTATCGGCCTTGCGGATTGAGAAAACATCGAGGAAATTGTGATAGATTTCTGGTAGAGTTGATTTAATGGCTTCAACGTTGATTTGGTCGTCTTCTTCATCTTTGAGAGAATCTGTTGAGGGGATACCTGTATTGAGAGAGCAGAATTCGATTACTTCGAGGCAATTTAAATCCTCTTCGAGTGAAGTCATCGAGCTAGAAGGGTTAGCCAATTGCTCATTTAGAGAAAGATCAGATGCTTGCAAGTCATCTGGCAGAGACTTGTCCTCTAGCAGGACGTTGTCAGGCGGGTTGTTTAACTCCCTATTGACCTGCATTGAAGAATCAGAAATATACTTAGAGCGTGGGGTGATCAATCCCTTAGTCCAATCAATTTCGGGATTCCAATGCATTAAAAAGTCATGGCCAAGAATGGTATTGTCCATCCTTGGGGCGTCCAAGACTGATAATTCCCACTCGAAGGGGGGAAAGTTCGGAAAGTTGAAAACCCATAAAACTTTCTTACTTACCCAATATTTGGGTTCCTCTGATTTGACCAAATAGATTGGAGTTCGATTGATATCTGTAAATATTAGTTGAAGCTTCTTGGAAAAAGATAAACTAAAAAAAGAAATTGAAGCTCCAGACTCTATAAGACAACTGAAGGGGATATCCTCCTTAAATAGAATGAATCTCAAGCGGTTTAAGTAAACTCCAGTCCTTAAGGCATGGAGGTTCTGTGCACTGGGAGAGATAAGATAGTTTTCTTTGCACACAAGTAAACTATCTACTAGTTTTTTGACTTCGAACTAGTACCTTCTCTTTCCTTCAACTTTACACAGTCTTCCAACTTGTGCTTACCCCCACAATACATACATAACCCATTATCTGCTCGTCTCTTCCTCTCAGCTTCTTTAAGTTCCCCTTTAGGATCCAGTACTTTGCTGATATCGCCTGGGGTCAAGCCTTTTGGTCGAGGTTTATCCTTTCCCTTATTGGGTTTGGATTGAGTCGAGGAGGATTGATTTGGTTGTGGGTGTGAAGAAGTTCCCGATTTAAAATTTAGGCCTTGAGATTTGTTGGCATATCGACAATGTTGAAGTAGTCCTTGATAAACGCCATCAAGTTTGAGGGTTCAATCCATTAAATCCGTTAAAGTAGTCATCTTCTGACCGTGAAGATTTAATTGATCCAGAATCCTCGAAGGAAGTCCTTTCTTGAAATGATACTTAAGGGCAGCATCATTCAAACCTACTCAAGTTTGAAGTGCTCTGAAGTTCGAGATATATTCAGAGGCTTTACCATTATCACTCATGCGAAGAAAATCAAGTTCAATTGCTGCGTTTTCAGTTTCATTAGGGTCCCCAAACAATGTAAAAAGTTGGTCTTTGAATTTTTCCCAATTATTGATAAGTAAGTGGGTTTCTGTCGAAGAAAGCATGAGCAGATAAGGTTCAAACCATCTTGCTGCTTTCCTGGCTAGGAATGAAGAAGCCTAAACAACCTTTGATCGGTCACTGTTAAAGGTTCGAGGGTCATTATGGAACAGTAGCTTGCAGGTTTGCAAGAAGGGTCACAATCTGTTGGGGTGATCTCCGTTGAATTTGTCAGGAGATTTCATAGAAGGAGTTTTGAACTTAGATCCCTCTGAAGATGTTGGATTTGAAAGGGTTTTCATGAAAAGTCTCATGAAATCTTCCAGAGAGTTAGATGGTCCAGGTTCTGAGGATTGACCAGAAGGGTGATTGGCTGGGGCGGATGGTGCCTCGTGCATTGTATCCTCCCCTTCTTCTTCATCACTAGAATCCTCAAAATCTTGTGGGATGTCTTTTAAAGATTGAACTGAATGTTGCCGTTCCCTAAGGTTGAGTGGTTCCAAAGAGTGAGTGCGTGAAACAGACCTTGTGACTGTTGGCCTGCCCCTAGCGCGAGCTCTAGTAGTAGCGCCCGGAGGAGGAGTGCGTTGAACAGGTGCCATTTTAAGACTTTAAAAACACCTAAAAGGACGTAGTAGTGCAAAGAATGAGAACTACGGAGAATTAAATTATACTGTCACCAGACGACCTACGCACAAGGTCGAGGATGTTCCTGAAAGTGAGATGAGAGATTTAGAAACTTCTTCAAAGCACAGAGGAATGATTCGAGGAAGTGATTCAAAGGTCACTCGAAGTAAGAGCTACAGGTTTGAGGTAGATTCGATAAGAATTATAAAATAGTTTCAAGGGTAATAGGAATTCTTAAGATCTCACGAAGGGTTGGAAACTCAATAATCAAAGATTTAGGATTTAGAAATGAATATTGAGAAAATAAAAGAAAGATACAATAACAATGATTTAACTTAAAGATTTTACCACTATTAATGTAAATACGTTTTATAATTTAATTCTAAGGAATATCAAACCAAATACCCAACCCTTTTATATCCTTTATTCCTCCTTGCATTGACCTCCCTTTCATCGCACCATTCCCATACCATTGACCATTACTAACATACACTTAGACCCTCTTCTCTAAATATCCGTCCATGCTCAATTTACCCCTTTTTAATTAATTAACAAAACTTTTAATGAAAACTACTAATGTACAATTACGTTGATCCTAGCGCTGTGCGTCGCTTATTGAAAAGGAGACTAAGGCACCCTATTGGGAGATTGACTAATTTAGATTTAGATTTTAGGCTAGCGCAGTTAAATAGTAAGTACACAAAGGGGAATCACAGTTGCTATGGAGAATTGCTTTCTGCGCTTCGAGTATAGATTTAGGACTCGATATTATTGATTTAATGAGCTGCTTTTGCCTCGAGTGTCACGTGGCGCGTGACAGAATGGCAGCAACTTTGTTATGGTCTACACAAATTTTAAGCCTGACACAACATGGCCAAGGACTTTCAAAGATTGAAAACCAAATTTACACTTTTTTAAGGATAAGGTCATATTGATTTCATCCATTTTTTTGAAAACTCTATTTAAGTGAATCATATGTTCATCAAAAGTTTTAGAAAAAACAATGATTTCATCAATATAAACCATGAGCCATCCTTCAATTATTTCTTGATGGAAAGTGTTATCCATGACTTTTTGGAAAACTGAAGGAGAATTTTCAGGGCCAAATGGCATCCTAACATACTTATATATTCCCATATGAGTAGCAATAAGCAAAAAGTTTTGAGATTTTTTCTCAACTGGAACTTGATGATATCCTTTATTACCATCCAGACAACTAATAAATTTTGCACCTTTCAAGGTAGCATGTATGAATTAATTCTGGGTAAAGGATAGATATCATCAACAGTATAAGTGTTCAAAGCTCTGTAATCTCCACATAATCTAGCCTTATCTTTTTCATAAGAAATCAAGACTGGGGAGATGACACAATATTTGGGGGTGACATCTACTTTCTCAATGATATTCATTTTTAATAATGTTGCAATATTATCTTCAATATCTTTTCTTTTTGATGGAGAAGCAGGATATGGTTTTTTCTTAAGAGTAGGAGGAATATCACTCAAGTTACAGGATAAGGTAATTTTCATTTCTTCCTGAACAATTCCCAAGACATGAGAAACATGAGCAAAAGCCATAGGGAAACAGGTAATAGAGGCAATAATAGAATCCTTTTGTTCACTAGTCAACTGATCACCAAAAGTAGCAGTATTTATTTCATTTAATAAATCATCCACTTCAGTTGTTGTTCTGCCTTTACACTGGATTAGTGAGTTACAAGACTTTAACAGATGCCCCAAAGGTTTTCTAGAAGAGGAAATTTTGAATTTCCTTTTGCCATTCATTCCTAAGGTAAAGCAATTATTTGCTGGGTCCAATTACACACCAAACATGGTTAAAATATCATTTCCCATAATAAACCAATTGCTTAAATTATCATTTTTCATGAAATCAAATTCACAAATAGCTCTGACAAAACCACCATTATATTTGAAGAATACAGAGGTTTTGTATTTGCCAATAGGAATTAAGGTAGAACCATACCCTCTCCATTTTTCAGAAGTCATAGGTAATAATTTACTCAAATAATCCCTATCTACTGAAGCTAAAGCTTTTTCAGACACTAAACTTCCTCCAGCACCAGAATCAAGAACTACATCAACATTTTTACCATTAATGATAACAGGTGCCTTCAAAGGGGATATAGGTATAGAATTGTTAGTAATATCTTTAATTATCTCAGAATTTTCTACTGAAGACAAATCCAATACACATTCTTCAGATATATTATTTAAATAATGGACATCCTGTTCCAACATTAAAACATCTTTAACAGATTCATTGTCATAGGAGATATTACTTTCACAGTCACTAGAAGAATTATTGACATCAAGTTAAACTTCATCAGTGTCTTCATTTTTTTCAACAAGATGAATTTTCTTGTCACAAACATGACCCTTCTGCCACAGTTTGTTACATTTATAACAAGTATTTGTTGCATATTTTTTAGGTGCAACTGGGGCAGAGGGTTTACCAGATTTTTCTGGGAGCTTTGAAGAAGGTTTATTTTGATCATTATAAGATTTACCAAGGTAATTCTTAGGTTCATATCTATGGTTGAGTAGTACCTCATTACAGATATTAATGAAAGAAGAGTTTTCCCTTACATTCTCAGTTCTAGCCACAATCAAATACCTAAGAGAATTTGGTAATTTATACAAGATTTTATCTCTCCAAATATCATAATCCATCTTTGGATCAATTGCTCTAAGGATTTTTGTTATTTTCATAAGAAAAACAATGGGCTTTTCAATAGAGGAGGACACATATCTAGTATTCTCATCCAGTCTTTGCTGAGCTAGCCTGAATTTTGAACCACCAAACTGATTCTCAATCAAGGATTTCCAATCATTCCATGTATAATGATTGTTATCTAAAAGAACAGATTCATACCACATCAAGGCTACATTGGAAAATAAAGAAATTAGCTTAGAAACAATTTCCTCATCAGGTAGTTTATAAGATCTCTTTAAATTATCAATCCTTTGGATAAAGTGTTGCCAATCAGAAGAAGAATCACCATCAAAGGTAGGATATTGGTCCAATTTAGGCCAATTTTTCTGACTACTGGGATGGTCCATTTTCTGGTTTGAATTATTCATTATTAATAATTCCTGAATTTTAGCCAGGTGTTCAGAAATTTCATTATTTACAGAACAAGCTGGTACATGACCATCACAAGATTTTTTGCTATTAGCAAAAGATTTGACAGACTCATTTTCAGCTTTTTTAATGGCCGAAATATGAGGAAGAAAAGAGGAACTCTGTTCAGGTTCTTTTTCTTTATTTCTATGCAGCTTATGGACAGCATTCTCACTTATACCATGATTATTGATGGTCAAGGTTGAAAATTTTTCCTGCAGGTCAGACACATATTTTCTTATCCTTGGAATTTCAGACATCTGGTCATTTATTTTTGCAAGAGATAAAACATTTCTGTCCTCAGAAACTGTGTGTTTGGTACTCAGTGCATGGAAATCACTCTTTAGCTTTTTAAACTCATTTTGTAGAGACTTTATTTCACTTTTTAATGAATAATTTTCCTCAATAAGGGGTTTCAATTCACTCAAGGTCTTATGCAGATTGATATTCTTATCTGAGATAGCTCTATGGTCACTCCTTATTTGTTTTTGTTGGCTAAGAACAATATTCAAAGTGTCTTTGATTTTATAATAAGCTGTATCTTGTACAGAAGAGCTTACCTTACAATGCAAGTGCAGATTATTTAATCTATCACTCTCATGTATTAACACATCTCTTAAATGTTTGTCTTTCACAACATTAAAATCAAGGGTATCTCTCAATATTTCTTCAGAAGTTTTCTCAATTAAGGTATAGACTTCAGGGGAAACAGAATCATTCTTAATTGCAAGAGAAGGATTAATTAAAGAAGTAGAAGTTAAATGGAAAGGTTCATCAAATGACAATTTGCTAATTACATCAATAGGTCTACTAGTTACAGGAAGCTGTCTTTTAACAGGTTTAACTGTTCTTTCACCATGTTCAATAATATTACCTATAGAAGAAGTCTTATTAGAAAACATACCCAAGTGACTATCAACCAAATTACTTACCATGGCAGAGGAGGAAATTTCCCCTGAGACTGGATTTGGGATTGTGCTTGGGCCTTCTTTCTCCTGCCTTGTTGGTAGGGATGAGGAGGTGGATGGAAATTGGGTGTTCCGGATGGGCCAGGCTGATGATGAGGAGGGTGTTTCACATTCTGTTGGTAGTGACTCATTAGATAATCCCATTTCCATTGCTCTACTTCCATAGTATTTGGATTTTGGATGGAGGAGCTGGGTGGCTGTGAAGGTTGAGCCTGAAACTGAGGCTGATTGGGAGGCAACTGAGGAGGGGCCTGGGCCTGATTTTGGTTCATGAGTGCCTGAACTTGATCCCACAAGGTGTCTACTTTTGCCTTGTATTTCATGTTTTCTGTCTTCAGCTCTTTTATATGACTGGACAGGTTGCTGATTTGCTGGGGCAGAGGAAGCTTTTTTATTTTGAATCCTTTTGGAAGACCTTCTTGAGGTACTAGAGGCCTTACTTCCTTCTGTTGTGCTGGGAGAAGGGGGTTTGATTTGTTTACATTTCCTGTCATTTCCACATCCTGAATTATGTGAATTTTTCTTGTTAGCATAAGATTTTTTATATTCAAATTTAGAAGAACTCACAGTATCAGCATCATAATTAATTTCAATTTCATCCACTTGCATGTTATCCATTTTTTCAGCCAAATTGTTGGACATAATAGTGGGAAGATTAATTAATTCTTAAAAAAATTAATTAAAATCAGTTAAAATTTGCTCCAAATAAAAAATTTTTTTTACTAATTAAATTATATAAAAAAATTTTTAATATAAAGTAATATTTATAAAAAATAATTTAATAAAATGGACTGCAAAGAAAAAATTGGGAATAAACAATTAAGTTGCTTCAAACAATTAATTAAATTACCAATATTAAATATGGCAATATATATGGGACTAAGCACAAAGTACTATTTAAGTCAACCAAAATTAATAATAATTAATAATAATAAAAAATTAATTTAATAATTCAATTTTTATTAATAATAATGTTAATTCTTCTAGGACTAAGAGGATTTAACACTCTATAATGGTCAACTAGGAAAAAAAATTTTTAATAAATGAACACTTACACTCAGTGAATCAGCAATTAAGCCACAATCACTGTTATTGCAGTAAAAATATAGTAATATGAGTGAGAGGTGCAAAGGTGAACTTACTATAGTGATCGAAAAATCACCTCAAAATAATATATGAATTAATATAATATAAACCTAATATATCGAACCCAAGTTCAAACCACGGTCGCGGCAAAAGTTTCTTTTTTGCTAGGTAGTCCGTGCGTTTGTCGTTTGTCTCCAGGCTCGATCGTCGTTGTCGTTTAGGAAAGGTCCCCAGTTGTCGGTCAGTCGTCTAGAAGAGAGGAAGAAAAATTGGAAGAAGTAGAAGAGGAGAAGGAGGAAAGGATTATGGGTAATAAAAGAAATAAAAATTATAAAAATTATTTAATTTATTGAGGAGAATCAACAACGTTTTTCTTGAGAGGTGACAAAAGTGAGGTTCTTATTAAATAATAATATTATTCTAATGTAAGGGCTATGCACGGCAGACACTGTGATCACTATCAGACTTAAAGCAACCTTTCAATTGTTATATAGAATTTTAATTTGAATTTAATTACTGATAAAAAGAATATAAACGTAATGTAAAAGTCTATTTTATTTGTTGAGTGTATGGTAGGTGATGCTTCTACAGGGGATTATCCAAGGCCCTTTTATAGGCAATGGGTCCTCTGAAGCGCTACAATTGACTATATACAAAAGAGTAATGAAGTAAAACAAGAAGATAAAAGAAGACATTTGTAACATAGTAATTAAGAGAAAAATATACGAAAAATAATAAGTATCCCAATTAAGAATGTAAAATTCCCATCCCAAATTCCCCAAATCAGTTAATATAAAATAATAAGTAACTAAACAACCATGTGATCTAAGAACTATGGGAAAAACAAATCAAAAAAAGTATTACAATCCGTTTTCAGTATTTCTAAGTGAAACAAATAACATGTTTTGACACAAAAAGGTATGCAATCAATTTAATTCAGCGTAAATTTATATTATTTAATTGTTTTCACTTATGTAATTAAATACTAGTATAACTGAAACAATCAATTAATTTAATTTGAGAAATTATAATACTATTTTATAAAATAAGTATTATAATTTATTTAATTTTCTTCCTGACACAATTAAGGGTCAAAAGAAGCGCCATTAATTATTGTTTAATACTATATGAAAGATGTTATTTAATATATAAATGTAAATAATTAATTTAATTATATTATAAGTCAATTTTACACTTATAATTATAATATATCTTTTTAATTAATTAAATATAAATTTATAATTATTAAATACATAAAAATGCACCATTATTTGTAGAATATAAAATATATTATGTTTAATTTAAATGTATAAAAATTTATATAAACAATAAAATTAATATAACACTTATATGTAATAAGATACTTATATAATTTTATTATGCAATATGATATTAATTTATATACATTAAATACAATTCTTACGCCCTCTTTCAGGTCCTATAAGATAACATATCATTTACTGGGATCCTGGAATAGCCCGGCTGACAGTTATAAAGCTTCAAGATTTTGTGTTTGAGCTTCTTCCAGAAAGTTTCTATGGTATTCAGTTCAGGTGATTGTAGAGGGCAATCTTTAATATTATACCATTTAAAAGTTTATCAGAAGTTGTGAGAAATATTCTCCTTGTGAACTGGTGCATTATTTTCCATCACAAAAAGTTTATTGTTGCTGTCAAACTCTTTGAGCCAGGGGATGAGGACTCAGGAGTATACATTTTCAATGAAATAGATTTCTGTGAATTGTTTTGCATGTAAGAACACAAAGGGGAACTTGGAGGTTATGAAAAAGTGCCCCAGATTATTATTAATGAGTGCCCATGTTTAAAAGAGGATTGAAGACAATTTGGATGAAACTTTTTGGTTTTTTTTATGCCAGACATTTTTGTGACGACCTCATCCCTACTAAAATATTTGACAAGAAGGTTCATAGGGTTTCTTGTGGTGAAGTTATATTGTATTTGAAATCATGTCTAATTTATAACTCAATGCTATTTGTATAGCCCATGTTTTGGTATCTTCATTACCTGGGATACCAGAGTGGATGGGGCTTTATTCAATAAGAAAAATTGTGGGAGACATTGATTTCTGAAGGACTTTGATTTGGTTTATGGTTCATATCAGTTAATAAGTTTCAGGGAATACTTAAAGAGGAGATGTAAAGTGATGGAAAAGATATAGGTTATCTAATAAGATGAAGACTGAACTGAAGTTCCTAGAAATAGAGTTGGAGGTAACCATTTTCAGCTCTAAGCGGGTGCAGAAGAGCTTGGCTTCTAAAATGGAGCATTCCTCTGCTTCCCTGGGAAGAATATAAAAGAATCCACATCTGTGTTAAGAAAAAAGTTTGGTATACATATTCCACCAACTCACAAGAATATTTTGTGGCATATTTCTTGAAACAGAAGAAAAATCAGTGATCAAAAGACAGAGGAAGGTTTAAAGTCCAGAAAAGATTCCTTCCTAGAGTTTTATGTTTTTTTAGAGAAAAAAGTGTAACAAAGCACAGAAGATGAGGTCTGTCTTCTCAGATTTAGAAACTAGTTTTTCCATGTAGGTCATACTTTTAAAGTTAATTATGATTATTTGAAGTGAAGATATTTGATGGTAGAATTGAGTTTATGCTATGTTTCACAGCAAGTGATGTATAAAGTGTGCTTTTACCCACCAGGATGTTCCTCATTCCTACCAAAGAGAGAAGTAGTACAGGCTATCAAAACTCAAAATAGAAACCTTTTTCAACTATTTCTGAATTTTAAAATCTAACTGCTCCCAAATCTAAAGGTAGATCCTGGGATGATCCTCCTTATAAATCTGAAGGTAACCCAGCACACTTCAATGCCATCTTAAGAGGTGAACCACTATATAAAATGGTCCAAGAAATCCAAAACTTTTTCAAGAATTGTGCAATCTTGTTAGATGATGGATCCAATTTTAATTCCTAGTCATTGAATTTGGAACAAACACTTTTCATTTTCCTTCTAAACAAAAAATACCTAAATTTTTTTATTCATAAAATTTTTTTTGATCCAACAATAGACAAAAAGGCATTTGAAAATTTTGTAAAATATATTTCAGAGGTTCACACAAGGGCTATTTCAAAAATTAAACCAGCTTAAAATGCATATATGTTTCTTGTTGAAAAATATAATTTGTTTTCTTGGGACTTGATTTTATTGACACAGAGGATGAATATTTTCTCAAAAGTTGGTAAAGTATGTATACTGAAAAATATTGTCAAAAGGTGTGATATATTCCCTTAGTAAATAGAGTGGTAGTGACTCTTTATTATTTATATTTATAATTCCAACTCATCCTGAGCTTTATATATATATATTCACTATAGTACTTCCACAACTTAACCCATGCTCTGCATGTGATTCAATGTAGAATCAGAATATGTAACCCATTCTATGTGTGGTATTTAGGGTGAAATTAAAATTGCTTATGGGAAATTTTGCATGCGACTTGGGCTTTTCCCAAATGACTTAAAACCCTTTGTATTAAATGTGGAGTGATTTGGTGTTAGGTCAAAAACCAAAAAATACTTTACTAACTCATTCCGCATTTGCTGCTCAATCAGACTTCAGTAGCTTGTTTTTTTTTAGTCATTAATTTAATTTAGCAATTTTTTGAATTCAATACAGCCTGATTTGGTAAGTCATAAATCCTCATGTCACTTTTTCAAACCATCAATTATCTACTTGAGCCAGACACACTTCATTACTTACTTATCAGTTTTTTCATTCTCACTTCACATCAAATCAGTCACTAAACTTCACCAATATATTGTGACCTTCTGCCACACCCTCAAAATGACCCCACAATCTCAAGTGAAGAAATAAATAAAATTGATTTTATGAATGTTTTCTTTTTTAATGTGATTTAGAATATATGTACATAAAACTAGTTCAAAAATGCTTGCAGGATTCATGCCTCTTATCTCCTACAAAAATTGATCTTAAATTATGTTTTTGAAAGTAGATGTACCAGAAAAAAAACATGCGCACCTGATAGCAGGTGCCTCTCCCTATATTTGACTTAACTCAATTTAAGTTCAGCGTTAATTCTTCTTGAAAGACTGTCCACTAAACAATTAGCACACTAACTTGCACAACATCAAATTAAATTTACTCTTAAATCAAAACTGAATATAGGGATAGACACCTGTTAGCAGGTGCCACTTAATTTTTTGCAGTGATAAGAGATAGAAATCCAGCAGAATTTTTAAAATTTACTGTAAATTTTTCGGAAAAAGTTTTTTTTCACCCCTTAATTCTTTCTCAATCTTACTTTTCTTTATCTTTACAAAAAAAAACCACCATATTTCCAACACCTTCACTCCTTCTCCTCTATTCTGACTCCATTACATCTCAGCTATAATTAAGTTGGTTTGTTTTTATTATCTCATTAGCAAATATTTTTCATTCTTTTAAAATTATAGTTGTTTTATCAATTTGCCCCAATATCTTAGCCCACCTCAAGACCCTGAAATTAGGAAAATGGCACTAAAATGAAGGTCTTCATCATCAGGACGTTTATCTAGAGATAAAATTTTTCAAAGATTACACGCCAAAAGCACCTCCTTTTCCAATATTTTTTTCTCTAACCTTTCTTATTTTTGATTAAAGTAAAACAATCAAAATTGTGATTCAACATGGATGCCTCAGAAATCAACCCAAGCAAGAATTTTTTAAATTGGTACTCATCCTCATATCCAACTCATGCCTCTCCTCTAATATTTTCAAGGAAATGATTTTGTCAATTTTGAGACAAATTTAAGCTTTAATTTATGTTTCTGGGTATCTTATACAGTGGTTACCACTTAGAAAAAATAGTGTTTGTCTCTTTTTTATAAAAATTATTATTCTATCTTATTGGGGCTCTGTAATGGCATTACTAAAACATGTTGAGACTACTGTGTTCTGTTTTTAAGAATCATATATGTAAAAAAAACCAATAAATCCAAAAAATGTGACTAGGATTGTTGCATTTTTAGATTCATATTTATTTTCTTGAGGCTCTAGTTAATTATGAAATAAATTTGAAATAAAACCCAAGTGGTAGTATGAGAGCAGTAAAAAAATTATGGCACTGAAAAAATATGTTACAGGGTACTTTAAAGTGGGGGGAAAAAATGAATGGCCACTTTTTTTGGAGTACTCTTAAATGTTTCACACAGCCATATGATGTAGATCTTCATGTTCACTCTATGGACTTGGTGGATCTCAAATATAATCTCAGAATTTCATCTCAAAAGAATGTTTCTTTACACTCTTGATACTTCAAAAATATTTTTTTTCAATTTTCAAACCAGAGAGCTCATCATAATGGGCCCCTAAGAATCTGAAAGCCCTATCTTCATCTTGAGAATTTGTCAAAAAAAATGAAAAAAGGGAAAAAAAACTATTTTTTGTCATTATACATTTAGTCAGAATGAAACAATAATAAATAAACTTTAAAAAAGTAAAGGATCTAATTAAAGTCAACCAAGATTTTAAAAGATTAAAAATTAAAAAATATTTACTTGATGAGTTTTATGAAGCCAAAAAGACAAAAAAAAAGAAAGAAAAAAATTAAAAAGTCAGTTTTCAGGTCAGTGATGATAACATTGAAACTGGTCAAAACATAACTTGTAACAAATCAAACATATGGAGAAAAGAACAAAATATTATAAAATTCAAATAAAGAAATAAATGATGCGTATTGAGTCCATTTAGATGGGTCAGTCAAGGGTAATGTTTTGCATCAGTTGGCTGGAGATTCCCTCTAGAGAGGTGAAATTTTAACTATTTTTGTCACATGAATTCAAATAATTCAGGTTATGATTTCAATATAGATTTATTGTTTTTTTAATGTTTTTCTTTTGATCTGTGCCTTCCATTAAGGGGTGAAAGGTCATTTTCTACTTCTGGAAACTGTGATTGATGATCCAAAGTGGCAAAAAAAATATTTTTTTGTTTGAATCAAGTTTGCTAAAAACACAAAGAAATGAAGAAGAGAAATATTTGAGATAAAATATGGAAAGGTGAAGGGCCATTGGGGGGAGTATTGAGCATATTGGAGCTTTAGTGGTCATAAGAGAGAAAGATGAATAGAAGCAATATTGAAAAAGGAGGTACTGCTATCGTGTACTCTGTGACAAATAATATCTCCAGATAAGAACCCAGGTGATGAAAATCTTCATTTAAGTTTCAATTTTCTTAAGTTCAGGCTCTTGAACCACAAAAAATTACCTGGAACCTGCTAGCAGGTGCAAATCCCTCAATTCACTTGTGACACAGGAATAACTCAGATTTGATGCCACACACACTTGCATGCTCAGTGTTAAGTGCACAGTATTTCCAGAAGAATAAAACCTGAGCTAAAAATGAATTAAGTTAAATATAGGAATTGGAATCTTTGATCAGGTGCCTACATTTTTTCTGGTGTTGAGCTGGGCTAGGATATATGGTAAAAATGAAAAACCACTATAGTTTTTTAAGAATAATAAATAAGAAATAATGAGATAAAAGAAAAAAACTAACTTAATGATAAATGAGATTTAAAAGATTCAGAATAGACAAAAATGAGTGCTGGTATTGGAAAGATGGTGGTTAAATGGTTTAAAGAGGCAAACACATAAAATAAGATGGAATTATTAGGTGGTAAAAATCTGTTGCTTCCCACTTTACATAAAATGAAATACCCAAAATTCCACACAGAGTGCCTCTGTACTACAACCTAATACTTAAGGAATGTAAAAATGGAAGTGATGAATATTATATGTACAGTAGGAGGACATGTATTCTGTCCACTTTATATGCATAATTGTAATTTTTGTAATTTTTCTTCATTCTCTTATAAAACTACCAACAATGATACCCCCACCAAAAATCATTCTTTGGATCTCTGAGATCTACTTTATCATCAGGCAAGTACATTAGATACATCTTTAAACATTTTAAACATTTTTTTCTTTAAATTTTTCCTATTTTTTTACTACTTTTAGAGTCCTAAGATTGCCTGTATCTCTCAAAAGAAGCAGCTCAACCCAGGCCAAAGAGGCCTAGTCACAGTAATGGCTTTCTCCAGTTCAAATGCAACCCTAATTTCCAGCCATTTAAAGATCCGTAAAACCACTTTCCACCAAATGATTGAAAATTACCAAAAAAATGGGATACTTGAGAGTTTTCCAAAGCCAGGTTGTCCCTACAAAACTACACTGAGAGACATGCAATAAATTTCAAGAAAACTGTCAGCCAGGCTACTAGACTTACCCAGTGAAATAATTAATTATTTACTGGATGAAGCCGCACCTTATCATTTTAATTATTATTTAATTATAATTTAGTTACATTAAAATTAGTTATAATAAATTAACTAATTACAGAATGATAAAATTAAATAAATAATTAAAATTAAAATATAAAATTGTCCTTTATATTTTTCTCTAACACTGTGCTCATTTGACAGGTTGGAAAAAATAAAAATTTATATTAAAAAATAGATATTAAGTTAAAATAAGATTTTAACATTCAAATAGTATTAAATATATACAAAAAATTCAAATTTCTTATTTAGAATTGACTTCTACAGTAAATATTAAATAAATTGATGTATTTCTGACATACTCTGTAAATACATCTTTTTGAAGCCTTCTTTTTAGAATAACTTTATTATTTGAAAATACTCCTTCTAGAATATTCTTTTTTCTCTCTCATACTACTGTTTTTAGAATTTAATTGCCGTGCTTTGTCTCTCCTTTGCCTATATAAGGGCCCTCTTTTTGTTGTCTTTTAATCATTCCTTTACTACATTACTTTATTACAACAATAACAAATCAAAAACTTATTCTTATAATCTATACCATTAGTATTTACAATACGTAACTCTAATATATAATTTATATCGATATTTTAATCATACCTCTTTAAATTGAGTAAAATAATCATCCTTGATTTAAGAGATACGTACAAATTTGTTGAGAGTCCATTTAACCCTTTAAAATCCTTATAAAAACTTCATATCAAGACTTCTAGACCAAAAGCGCACCTTGACAATTGGGAAACTTTCCAAAATATCAACAGCGCAACATTAATTGAGGCATAATCGAGGGGACCATCGTTGTACAAGTACCTGTAAAGGACGAGAGAAGGTGAGAAAACGACGAACGTCATAGGTCACGTGACAAAAGTTTTTGCTGCAAACAGGAATCGAACCGCGCTCCAAAACTTAGGTTCATATACTGACTAAACGTTGTATATATCGTGGTAATTATTGTTATTACTATTTGTGGGTCACTCTTTACTCTTCATTTGCTACGTATTTCCTTTTACTCAGCACTCTGTAAGTGGCATTAATTTGCTCATTTTGCAGGGGGAGGTGTCTGGTAATTGGAATTTATTTTTATTATTATATTTTTTTTATTTTTCCTGGTTGACCATAATAAAGCAATAACTGTTCTTTGTCCCAGAAGTAATAAAATAATTATATTTTAATATTAATTATTATAATTTTTCAGTTGACAATTGTCCTGATTAATTTAAATTGTAATTGTTCCAGTTGACAAATTGTCCTGACAATAATATTTTTTTTAATTAAATAAATAGTTCATATTTAATTACTTCAGTTGACTATGAGTCCTGGTAGTTCAATAAATTTTTTTAATTAATAAAACTCATATTTAATTACTTCAGTTGACATTAAGTCCTGGTAGTTAAGTGATCAGTTTAATAAAATTTTAAAATAAAAAATTTATATTTAATTACTTCAGTTGACATTAGGTCCTGGTAGTTAAGTTATCAGTTTAATAAAATTTTTTTAAATTAATAAAGTTTCATATTTGATTACTTCAGTTGACAATAAGTCCCGGTAATAAATTAGTTGATTTAAATCCTGAAAATAAATCATTATTAATAAAAATTTTAATTTATTTCTACAGTTGATTATATTATAATCCTGGTTTTAAATTTTTTTTTACTAATAAATTAATTTTATTTAAGTTGATTTTTATCCTAAAAAGATTTTTTTATTATTTTTATTTTATTTCTGTTAAATAAAAATTAAAAATAAAAGACTAATTAATTTGACTCTTTTTTTTCATTTCAGTTAAATCTTAAAATGACTGACCAAAGTGGTTTTGCTGCACGTGAAGAAGAACTAGACTTAATTGATTATGATGAGCCTACTTCTGTAAGTTCTCCTTTAATAAGAAGAATTTCTCAAACTAATAAATCCTTGCCCCAAACAGGATGTAGAAATGGAAGAAGTAGAAATCCTAGTGGACACAACTCAGGATCAGAAGCCCATGATAAACCCACCAGAAGAGCTTCCAAAAGGCTTCAGGATAAAAAAGATGCCGTTGTCTCAGCAGGTAAAGAATCTGTCTACTCACATAAAGGAGTTAAGGACAGACAGCTTGAGACTAAAGGTAAGGGTAGATGCCTTGGAAGAAAAGGTGAGAAGAACAGATACTTTTCTCCAAGAGAAGAAGAAACCTCTTCCTCCTAGTGATCAACAACAATTGGCTCCCCAGTCCCAAGAGAAGGTGGAAGTGTCCAAGTGGCGGTGGGACTGGCTCAACACTCAGTGGGACTACTTGGCTCAAAACCAGCATCAGTTACCTCAGGTAGGTCTATCAAGGCCCACCCAGGTCAACCCCACTCCTCCCCACCCTTATCAAGGAGGCAAAAGAAGAAGGAAGCCCAATATGGTGATACCCAGCAAACCCTGGTACGTCCCACTATTGATTCTCAAGTGCCTTTTCTTGTGGCTGACTCTGTTCCTTCATGTAAATCTGGAAGGCAAGATGAAACTTTGAGACCTATAGAGGCTGGGAATAGTAAAAAGATATCTCATGTATCTAATCCATTACTTTTAATTGCTACCTCAATGATTAACCCTGATATGGCTGTGATTGATGAAACTCTTGACCCTGAGTTCTATGAGATTCTGGAAAGTTACTCAGTTTCCTTATTGAGAAACACTCCAGATGTAGCAAGAATTAATGATGAGCACTTGAGAGATATTATTTCCAAGCAAAATCATATAATGAACAATATGCAATTGACTCAGAGATATAATAGTTTTTTAACTGATCAGGGTTATCAAGCATTAAGATGTGAAGCACAGAGAGTCTCTGATGAATTGTCACATTACAAAGCAACCCATGAAAAGAAAGTTGCTTTATGGCAAAATATAAAAAATGATTTGTCTAAACTAAAAGATACTGTATCCGCCTGTTGCCAGGAGGTAGAGATAGATAAGATAAATCTGAAAAGATTGAATGACCATTTGTCATCTTTTCAACATAAAAATCAATTATCTTTTGCAACTATCAATGAGAGTTTATCTAGTCTTCCAAGAATGAAAACAAGACTAACAACCATTGAAGAAAAATTGAACTCATTGTTAAATGACCAAAAATATTCTGACATTTCTGTGAAGGAACATATAGTGCAGGATGCTCAAATAGTACCTGTGGCTAGTTCATCTAAAATAAAAATAGATCCAGAAATACCTTTTGATAACACTGAGTTTCCATCAAAAACTGATGATGCACCAGGATCTGCAACAGAAGGCTTAAAAAATGAGATTTCAGCCCAATTAGAGAAATTACAGCTGCTTCTTACTCAGAAACAAGCTAGTACTAAGGAGACTCCTTCAAATCAAAAGAATTGGCCAAAAATTGACCAGTACCCAACATTTGATGGTGACTCTTCCTCTGATTGGCAACAATTTATTTTCAGAATTGATAACTTAAAAAATTCTTACAAACTCCCAGATGAGGAAATTGTGTCCAAATTAATTTCTTTATTTACTAATGTTGCCCTGATGTGGTATGAATCTGTTCTCCTGGATGGGAATGACTACTCATGGGAGGATTGGAAGAAATTAATTAAAGCACAATTTGGTGGCTCCAAGTTCAGAATGGCTCAAAAAAGGCAGTATGAGGAAACTAGATATAGCTCTTCTACTGATAAACCTATTGAGTTTTTAATGAAACTTGTAAAAATCTTAAGGGCAATGGACCCAAATATGGAGTTTGACTTATGGAAGGACAGGATCCTCTATAAATTACCAATGTCTCTGAGAGACTTGATAGTGGCTAGGACTGAGTTCTCCAAAGAACCCTCTTCTTTCATTAATACTTGTAATGAGATACTTCTAAACAATAAGTGTGATGCCAGAAGATTCATTCCTAGGACCCCTTTGGAGAAACCCTCCACTTACCAACAGAAACCTCTGTAAAAGGTTGGTAAACCTTCTGCCCCTGTTGCACCAAGGAAGTATGCAACAAACACTTGCTTCAAGTGCAACAAGCCTTGGCAGAAAGGCCATGTTTGTGACAATAAGATAAATCTTGTAGAACAAACAGAGGAGCATGCTGATGACACAGTGGCACTGGATGATACATCAAGTGATTGTGCCAGCAATATTTCATATGAATCTCAACAAGAAATCTTGATGCTGGAAGAGGATATTCATTATTTAAATACTATTGACATTGATAATAATGCTTTATCTACAGTTGAAGATGCTGAGATCATAAAGAACATTGAGGATAGCTCAATTATTATTGCCCCTCTTAAGGCACCAGTCTTGATCAATGGAACCAGCATTGAAGTTGTTCTGGATTCTGGAGCTGGAGGAAGTGTAGTATCTGAAAGAGCACTTGCTTCAGTAGATCAAGACTATAAATCTAAACTGATGCTTATCATTTCTGAAAATTGGAGAGGGTATGGCTCTGTTTTGTCCCCCATTGGTAAATTCAAAGCCACAGTGTTTTTTAAATATAACCATGGTTTTGTAAGAGCAATTTGTGATTTTGTTGTCATGAAAAATGATAACTTGAGCAATTGGTTTATTGTAGGAAATGATATTTTAACCAAGTATGGCATAAAATTGGATCCTTCAAACCAATGTTTCACAATGGGGATAAGTGGGAAGAGAAAATTTAAGATTTCCTCCCCTAAAAAATTAGTAAAACCAGAATTGAACACATGTAATTCTGTGGTTCAATATAAAGGAAGATCTACAAAGGAAATGCATGCCCTTATGTCTGAAATTGACAATGCTTCCTTTGGAGAACAACTTTCTGGTGAGGATAAAGATTCCATCATTAACTTGATAAAATCTTTTCCTATGGCCTTTGCTCATGGGTCACATGAGCTGGGATTAGTTAAAGAGGAAATTAAACTTTCATTGTCTTGCCCATTAACTGATATACCACCTAGTTTAAAGAAGAAGCCTTATCCTGCTTCTCCCACAAAGAGAAAAGATATTGAAGACAATATCTCTACCCTTTTAAAAATGAATATTATTGAAAAGGTAGTTGAAACACCTAAATATTGTGTTATCTCACCTGTCCTAATTTCTTATGAGAAAGATAAAGCCAGATTATGTGGTGATTATAGAGCACTAAACACTTATACTGTTGATGATATCTACCCTTTGCCTAGAATCAGCTCTATACATGCTACTTTACAGGGTGCTAAATATATTGGCTGTTTGGATGGTAATAAAGGATATCACCAGGTACCTGTTGAGAAAAATTCTCAGAACTTTCTGATGATTGCCACTCATATGGGTATTTATAAGTATATTAGGATGCCATTTGGCCCTAAAAATGCCCCTTCAGTTTTCCAAAAAGTAATGGATAACACATTCCATCAAGAAATAATTGAAGGATGGCTGATGGTTTATATTGATGATATCATTATATTCTCAAAAACATTTGAGGACCATCTTAAACACCTGTGTAAAGTATTCCAGAAAATGGATGAAATAAATATGACACTTGCTTTGAAGAAATGTAAATTTGGTTTCCATTCTTTAAAAGTTCTTGGTCATGTTGTTTCAGGCTTACAGATATGTGTTGACCAGAACAAAGTGGCAGCCATTCAACAGGTGAAGGCTCCTACAACAGTGAGAGAGCTCCAAAGTTTTTTGGGAATGTGTGGATACTATAGACAGTATATTAAAAATTACCAAGTCATAGCTTTACCCCTTACCCGATTAACTAGAAAGGATGTTGCTTTTGTCTGGAATAGTGAAAGACAAAGAGCCTTTGACACTATGAAACACTGTTTGATGTCAGCACCAATTCTTGCTTTACCTGACTTTGATCAACCATTTGTTTTGTACACTGATGCCAGTTTCATTGGTCTTGGTGCTGCCCTCCATCAAAAACAAGTGATAAATGATAAAGTTTCAGAAGTAGTAATTTGTTATATTTCAAGAACCTTGAGAAATAGGGAATTGAAATATGGTGTTACTCAATTAGAGTGTTTAGCTGTAGTATGGGCTCTAGAAAAGCTTCATTATTACCTAGATGACCAGAAATTTGAACTTGTCACTGACTGCAGTGCAGTTAAATCCCTTTTAAACTTGAAAACACCTAACAGACATATGTTCAGATGGCAGATGGCTGTTCAAGAGTACAGAGGGAGAATGACAATTATTCATAGGGCTGGTATTGTTCACTCAAATGTGGATATGTTATCAAGGTTACCTTTACCAAATGATGACTCTAATCCTGCTTATGATCCTGAGGATAAAATTATTCATATTCATGGGATATATGTGGTTGATATGGAGGAAGAGCTATTACAGCTTATTCTGGAATCATATAATAAGGACACTGACTTGAAAAAGTTATGCACCATATTAAATGATCCAAAGAATGCTACAATACAAGCATTAATTAAAACCCTTCCACCAAAGTACCAAAAAGCTTTGTGAAAAGGTAAATTTTCAATTGATGAAGGATATCTATATTATAGAAGAAAGTTGAGTAATGTTATTGTTATTCCTCCTTCTATGAAAGAAATCATCTTGAAAATTTGTCATTATGACATATTAGCTGGACATTTTGATCTTGAAAAAACAATGATCAGAATTAAGAACACTGCTTGGTGGGCTAATATGTCTGAAGACACAAAATTATATGTTGAATCTTGTGATTCTTGCAAAAAATCAAAAAGATTAACTGGTAAAAGAGCAGGATTAATGCAACATATTGAACCTCCTGATGCTCCATGGCAAATAATAAACATGGATTTTGTAACAGGATTACCTATTTCTGGTAAAGACAGTTATAACTCTTGTTGGGTTATTGTGGACAAATTCACAAAAATGTGTAAATTTATCCCTACGCACAAGGATGTTTCCACTAAAGAATTAGCTTTCTTATGGTGGTCTCATATGTTTAATACTGCTGGTTTTCCTAAAGCCATAATCTCTGACAGAGACCCTAAATTTACTTCTGAATTTTGGATGTCTCTGATGGATGTTTGTGGTTGTGATCTGAAACTTTCTACTGCCCATCACCCTCAGACTGATGGTTTAGCTGAAAGAATGATTCAGACTTTAGAGGACATGATAAGAAGATATTGTGCCTTTGGCCTTGAGTATAAGGATAATGACAGATTCACTCATGATTGAGTTACCTTACTTCCTGGGTTAGAATTTACTTATAATAGCACTGTTCATTCTGTTACTCAAAGAAAGCCTTTTGAGCTCTGGCTTGGATATGTTCCTAATACTCCTGCCTAAATTCTCAATAACAAAATACCTAAATTGGATATACATCCAGGTGTAAAATCTTTTCTTCAAATGCAACAATTATGTAGAAATCATGCTCAAAAATGTATTGAAAAATCATTTGAATATGAGAAGAAAAGATGGGAAAAATCCCATAAAGAATACACTTTTAAAAGGGGGGATGAAGTGTTTATTTCTACAGTCCACTTCAACTTACAAGGTGATAACAAATTGAAAGATCCATTTGTTGGTCCATTTGTTGTAAGAAGAATGATTGGAGATAATGCAGTTGAAGTTATTCTGTATTCTCCATATGACAGAAAACATCCTGTTTTTCCAATATCTCTTTTGAAACCTTACACATCCAATAGTGATTTATTTCCAAAAAGGAGGGGTAGACCAAAGAAAACCCCAAATGAAATCACTGAAACAGCAGAAATTGAAAAAATTCTAAATGACAGAATAGTCACTGCTGAAAAAGGTACAGAATACTTATTGAGATTCAAGAATAAATCATCTGAATATGATTCTTGTATACCTTGGAAGGAGATATCTAATCTTCCTACTCTACTAAAAAAGTATAAAAAGAAAAAATCATAGCATTTTTTTATTGTTTTTTTAGAGTGAGGGAGTGTCAGCCAGGCTACTAGACTTACCCAGTGAAATAATTAATTATTTACTGGATGAAGCCGCACCTTATCATTTTAATTATTATTTAATTATAATTTAGTTACATTAAAATTAGTTATAATAAATTAACTAATTACAGAATGATAAAATTAAATAAATAATTAAAATTAAAATATAAAATTGTCCTTTATATTTTTCTCTAACACTGTGCTCATTTGACAGGTTGGAAAAAATAAAAATTTATATTAAAAAATAGATATTAAGTTAAAATAAGATTTTAACATTCAAATAATATTAAATATATACAAAAAATTCAAATTTCTTATTTAGAATTGACTTCTACAGTAAATATTAAATAAATTGATGTATTTCTGACATACTCTGTAAATACATCTTTTTGACGCCTTCTTTTTAGAATAACTTTATTATTTGAAAATACTCCTTCTAGAATATTCTTTTCTCTCTCTCATACTACTGTTTTTAGAATTTAATTGCCGTGCTTTGTCTCTCCTTTGCCTATATAAGGGCCCTCTTTTTGTTGTCTTTTAATCATTCCTTTACTACATTACTTTATTACAACAATAACAAATCAAAAACTTATTCTTATAATCTATACCATTAGTATTTGCAATACGTAACTCTAATATATAATTTATATCGATATTTTAATCATACCTCTTTAAATTGAGTAAAATAATCATCCTTGATTTAAGAGATACGTACAAATTTGTTGAGAGTCCATTTAACCCTTTAAAATCCTCGTAAAAACTTCATACCAAGACTTCTAGACCAAAAGCGCACCTTGACAAAAACTGTCAACCAACTATCAGTAAACTATAAATGATATCACTGAAAGCCTTATGACTAAAATTTCTTCAAGAACTGTTTTTCATCATGCCAATGACCTGGGATTTTTCGACCATCTCATTGCAAAAAAGCCATAATTTAATTTTTCATATGAAGAGTAAAGACTTTAACTCACCAAAGCCCACTGAACTGTTGATGACTGGAAGAATTTCATATGTACTGATTATTCAAGCTTTGAAATTTTCAAAGTATCTAGTCAGGTTTCTGTTTGGGGCCAAATAAATGAAAAATATAAGAAGGAATGTCTTCAACCTACCTTCAAGAGTAGATGATCATTGGTGATGATCTGGGCTGAATTCTTCAACACAACCAGGCACTGCAAGTCTTCACACCAACAAATAAAAATTCCCCAAAGAATTTTACTGATAATGTCTATGTTAAGTTGCTTCAATGGCTTACAAGATTTGACCCTTATAATCAAATCTTGTAAGCCGTTGAAGAAAGAAATTTTTTTTCAAATTTTTAGTTTTTATATTTTTTTTCTGGTGATTTGCAAGTAAAATAGGAGCCCTTCAAATGGTTAAGCTCTTGTGGAAATAGCAAAAGTTATTTACAACTTCAAAATACAATAAAAGTTAAAAGATAAAATTTTAAAAAAATGACTATGTGAAATGAAAAATTGATGTTATATCTGTGTTCTATAAAATAAGGAGAGTGAGATGAGTATATACATATGTGGTAGTTGCATGAAATTTTTTTGAGTAATATCACAATAAAAATTGTCCAGAATAAATATCCTCCTGATGTACAACTGATCCCACTACCAAAATTGTTTGTTACACCACATGGCATAACATTTGCATAATGGCTGTGTAAAAAATACATAACAATTGTTATATATTGCTAGGAGAAAAAAAATTATGGATTTATTATTCATCCATTACACTGCTGTTGAAAATTTGTTTTACATTTTGGCCTAACAAATGATGTTGGTAGTGTCCTGGAAAGCTTTCAGTTGTCTTGCCTCTCATCTCCACCATAAGAATAGATCAGATATCCTGTATTCACTATAAACCTAGTAAGATATCTCTGATAGGAATATTGAAGTAAAGGACAAAACATCTAATTTAAATAAAAGAAAAGTAAATGCAAGGAAAAATAAGCATAAGAAATTTATTTTGAAGCCATGAAAAAAAAAATCAAAAAAAAACAGTAAACATTAAAAAATTAAAAAAAATCAAAAAAAGATGAAAAGATGAAGAAGAAAAGAAAAAATGAAAATTGAGAAAAACAAAAAAATAAGAAATGAAAAATTTTGAAATATTAAAAAAAAAAAAATAAAAAAATAAAAAAAGAAAAATAATCATAAAAATAAAAATAAAATAAAAATAAAATAAAAATAAAATAAAAATAAAATAAAAATAAAATAAAAATAAAATAAAAATAAAATAAAAATAAAATAAAAATAAAATAAAAATAAAATAAAAATAAAATAAAAATAAAATAAAAATAAAATAAAAATAAAATAAAAATAAAATAAAAATAAAATAAAAATAAAATAAAAATAAAATAAAAATAAAATAAAATAAAATAAAAATAAAAATAAAATAAAAATAAAATAAAAATAAAATAAAAATAAAATAAAAATAAAAATAACATAAAATAAAGATAAACTAAAAATAAAATAAAATAAAAATAAAAAGTAAAAAAAATAAAAATAAAAATAAATTAAAAAAGATAAAGAAAGACAAAAAAAAGAAAAAAGAAACAAAAAAACAAAAAAACAAAAAAAAACAAAAAAACAAAAAAACAAAAAAACAAAAAAACAAAAAAACAAAAAAACAAAAAAACAAAAAAACAAAAAAACAAAAAAACAAAAAAACAAAAAAACAAAAAAACAAAAAAACAAAAAAACAAAAAAACAAAAAAACAAAAAAACAAAAAAACAAAATAAACAAAATAAATAATAAATTAATAAATTAAAGGAAAAGGAAAAGGAAAAAAATGAAAAAAAAATGAAAAAAGAATGAAATGTAATATTAGGAAAAATTGCAAAAAATGTAAAAAACAAATAAAATGAAGTAAAATGAAGGAAAAATGAAAATAATAAGAAGAACATAAAAAATATGAGAAAATATGAAAAAGGGAAAAATTATGAAAAAAATGAAAAAAATAAATTTAAAAAATATAATAAATGTAAAAAAAATGTAAAAAAAAAATAAAAAAAATGATAAATATGAAAAAATATAAAAATATATAAAAATGTAAAAAATGTGAAAAAAGAAAAGAAGTAAAAAAAAGAAAGAGAAACAGAAAAGAAGGAAAAGAAAAAATAAATATAGAAAAAGAAAAAAAGAAAAAAAGAAGGAAAGCCAAGCAAAAGCTAGAAAAAATAGAAAAAATGGAAAAAAAATGGAAAAAAATGAATACATGAATAAAAAGAATAAGAATTAAAAAAATGAATAAAATGAATAAAAATAAAAATAGAAATAAAAATAAAAATAAAAATAAAAATAAAAATAAAAATAAAAATAAAAATAAAAATAAAAATAAAAATAAAAATAAAAATAAAAATAAAAATAAAAATAAAAATAAAAATAAAAATAAAAATAAAAATAAAAATAAAAATAAAAATAAAAATAAAAATAAAAATAAAAATAAAAATAAAAATAAAAATAAAAATAAAAATAAAAATAAAAATAAAAATAAAAATAAAAATAAAAATAAAAATAAAAATAAAAATAAAAATAAAAATAAAAATAAAAATAAAAATAAAAATAAAAATAAAAATAAAAATAAAAATAAAAATAAAAATAAAAATAAAAATAAAAATAAAAATAAAAATAAAAATAAAAATAAAAATAAAAATAAAAATAAAAATAAAAATAAAAATAAAAATAAAAATAAAAATAAAAATAAAAATAAAAATAAAAATAAAAATAAAAATAAAAATAAAAATAAAAATAAAAATAAAAATAAAAATAAAAATAAAAATAAAAATAAAAATAAAAATAAAAATAAAAATAAAAATAAAAATAAAAATAAAAATAAAAATAAAAATAAAAATAAAAAAAAATAAAAATAAAAATAAAAATAAAAATAAAAATAAAAATAAAAATAAAAATAAAAATAAAAATAAAAATAAAAATAAAAATAAAAATGAAAATAAAAATAAAAATAAAAATAAAACTAATAATAAAAATAAAAATAAAAATACAAATAAAAATAAAAATAAAAATAAAAATAAAATTAAAATTAAAAATAAAAATAAAAATAAAAATAAAAATAAAAATAAAAATAAAAATAAAAATAAAAATAAAAATAAAAATAAAAATAAAAATAAAAATAAAAATAAAAATAAAAATAAAAATAAAAATAAAAATAAAAATAAAAATAAAAATAAAAATAAAAATAAAAATAAAAATAAAAATAAAAATAAAAATAAAAATAAAAATAAAAATAAAAATAAAAATAAAAATAAAAATAAAAATAAAAATAAAAATAAAAATAAAAATAAAAATAAAAATAAAAATAACATTTAAATTAAAATTAAAATTAAAATTAAAATTAAAATTAAAATTTAAATTAAAATTAAAATTAAAATTAAAATTAAAATTAAAATTAAAATTAAAATTAAAATTAAAATTAAAATTAAAATTAAAATTAAAAAAAAATTCAAATTTAAGTTAAAATGAAATTTAAATTTAAATTTAAATTGAAATTTAAAATTAAAAATAAAAATAAAAATAAAAATAAGTATAAAATAAAATAAAAATAAAAATTTGAAAAATATTTTAATGAAAAATAAACATTTAGGGTATTAAAGTTAGATATATGTAATTATATAAAAGATATTTCACAAAAGAAAAAGAAAGCCTCATACTTGATATTATTTCTTATTGTAATGGTGTTTTTGGGGCACAATATGGCCTATTTCAAAAAACAATCATAGTTTATTTGATGGAAAAAAGATTTATTTTGAAATGGAAGATTTCTAACTTTGATACCCTCTAATTACAGAAAAACATTGAATGTTCAAAAATATTTTTCTTAAACAAGTTTTTTTATCACCCTTATTGTTTTATCCAATATTTTACTGTCTTTATGTCCCTCCACAGAACATCTTCCACTCACACTTGAATATTTCCATAAGGGATATCTTACCTTGGGCTCAGAGTTATTGAGTGGAAGATGAGGATGCCAAATTGTAAGCCAAGGGACATAGGTTTTTTCATGCTGAGTTCAAGTACCGAGACGTGAATAGCTTGATTAGTCAGTCTTATAGAAGAATATAATGGTCCTATATGAATACTGTAGTTCAAATCCAATAAGTATTAAAATATAACTCAATATAAAGGTCTTAATAATTTTAATCTCACTAATGATGATGAGTTTAAAATTTGTAGTTGGTAGAAAAATAGAGATAATAATTCAAACACTATTCAAGATTTTTAAAATTACTAATGAAATATATTGTAATTGTGATGGTTATATTGTTTAATTTTAATTATAAAGTATTTACAAAGTATGGCTAAAAACCCCCCGCTTTTAACCCCAACAATCCTTCAATATTTTCTTCTGGTTTACCAATCCTATACATGGCCAATGACACCTCAATCTAGCTAACACACCTTCCCATCAGCATAAGGAATGACCAATAATACAATTAGAACAATATCACCTTTCAAAATCCTGGAGTAATAAGGATAATCCATCAAAATAAAAGAATAAGCTAAAATGATAGTATATGCTTGTATTACTTTAAAACAAAAGACTAAAAAAAGAATAACACTAAATACAACATATAATTAAGGGGGATTAACAGTAAAAATGAAGGGATATATTATTCCAATTTATTATGTGAAATCTGCATCCAATTACGACCAATATTGACTGAGAAACCACTGAGAGACCCAATATAAGATGTGAAATGTGTAGTAACTGAATGAAGTCTGTAGGTAGGCACTTTCATGGGTAAATCCTTGACTAAAATAGGCAATTTTAAGCATGGTAGTGAATTAGAGGCGCCAATCTGGAGGTTGTTAATAAATATAGTGCATATAATGAGGTCAGTGGACTAATAATTAAATTAGGACACTAAATAAGCACTTGTCACTTATTTTAGCATGTTTCCACATTGTGGGCATACAATGCAGAGTGATTATAGTGTGAAAATGCCAAATTTTCTAAAAATGAAGCTATTCATCTGGGACAAATGCAGGCAGTATGTGGCCAGTACACAGAAGCCATTTCTGGCATAAAAACACCAAATTTGAAATATGTTACTTTTATGCATTTGAGTAGCCAAATCTGTAGTTCTAATTAAGACAAATTGATCTGTGAAGGCAAATTTTTAATATTATTTAATTTATAGCACACATATTCAACTTTTAAGTGATTTAAAGCGCATTTCTTGTTTTTTCCATAAAACAATGAAAACAACAGCTTTAGGTCTACTTAAAACCTATGTAGCCTTATGTTTAAGGTTCTTAAGATTACCCTGGCATATTCCAACTTAATATTAGGTATATAAGACTTATAAAAGGTGGATATATGCTTGTATATAAGGTATTATGATGGGATATTTTGTGTTTAATCATTAATTTCATTTATGTATACAACTTGCATACCTTTATTTATTATTCCCATGTGTTCTACATGTGTTTCACATAATTTATAAGAAATTTTTACTCAGTCCTGGGAATATTCAGGTTGACAGGTTAGAAGTTTGGGTTTGTCTTAAAATTTTTAAAGGCTGATTTTTACTTCTGTTGATTTTTTTTGTAATTTTTGTAATTTTTGTTTCTAGGGGAAGAAAAATGCATTTTTTTTTGTGAGAACATTTTTTTCACACACCATCAAAAAAGTTATGGAAAAAAATCAAAGATATATCCAAATAGCTTAAAATATACCTAACCCAACCAAGAATATACCCATTGGGTATATTTCACTTTGGTTGTAGTGATTCATGATTTTGGCTGGGAATGAAATGCAAAACAACTGCAAGCTTTCCAAGATTAGTTGTAACTTGTATTTATTTGAATTTTTTGCATACACCAGGAAAAAAATGTGGGCACCTGCTATCAGGTGCCAACTTTTTTTTCTAGTGATACGGGTGATCAATATTGCCATCATGTAATAAATGGTGTCTGTAAAATGCATGTAACTAACGAATTTTTTTTATCATACAATTTCGCCCAAAAAGGGGGATGAAGGAAGCTGAAGCAATATAGGTGACTAATTACATGAGGAGGAAATACCAGTGTTGGAAGAAACTGCGAAATTAATTTTTGCTGGAACGGCTGTGAATGCTCTAACCTCAATTAACTTACACTACCAAAATTGTTTGTTACGCCACACGGCGTAACAGTTGCGTAACGGTTGTGTAACAAGTACATAACAATTATTATTAATTGCTAGGGCACATAAAGATTGTTATGTATTTATTATGCAACCGTTACACAACTCTTACTTAGCTATTTTGATTGCATAAATACTTGAAATTTTTGTTGCTGAAGGCTAGTTGAGCAACGAGTGATGAATATTATGAGAAATTATGCAAAATGGCCCAGTTCATCGACACGGCTGCGGAGGCCCTCATCATTTAAAATGCTGTCATTGATTCCCTTTTACCAGCTGATGCTCTTACCTCATTATTTATCATTCCCCTCATTTGTGAAGCCATCATTTTGGCTGATTCGTGAAATCACGCCAAAATTGATGGTTAGGGAATCTTTTTTAGTCATACCAAATTCATTAGAGCTAAGCATCTCATCTTTTTCTCACCATACCTTACTTGAGCTTAACATGCAAATGCATATATCACCTAGAATCGATGTAGATTCTGTTGAGGGTGGAAAATGCATGCTTAGAATATAATTTACGACTTGCAAGAAGTGTAAAAAAAAATTAAACGTATAATGAATACAAAATTATTCCAGATTTTGGAATGTGATGATTAAATTAGGTGAAATTCAATAAATAGTCCTTTTGTAAGCGGAAAATTCTAGGCACACATCGGGTGTTGACAAAATTTTCCATTTTGGAATGTGATGATTAAATTAAGTGAAATTAAAGAAATAGTCCTTACGTAAGCGGAAAATGTTAGGCACACATCGGGTGTTGCCAAAATATTCCAGATTTTGGAATGTGATGATTAAATTAGGTGAAATTTAAGAAATAGTCCTTTTGCAAGCGGAAAATGCTAGGCACACATCGGGTGTTGACTTATGCCCACATTGCTCAATCTTCAATTGCTGGCGACGACAAATATCGAATTACAGATCTAATTGTTGCTTTTTTGTTACTCAAATCTAGACTGTTGGGTCATCGGCAAGCTCAGCCAATTCAGCTGCTAGAATTTCCTCAGGTGTAAAACGTCTTCGTAATCCCGTAAGCTCCTCTTTGAGTTCACTTTCTTCAGCTGCTAGAATTTCTTCAGGTGTAAATCGTCTTCGTAATCCCGTAAGCTCCTCTTTGAGTTCCCTTTCCTCAGCTGCCTTGATCAGGGCTGCAGAAAGTTCACGTCTTCTTCTCTTTGCAGCTGCCACATTTGTAGCAGCTTTAGCTTTAGTAGTAGGTACACCGGTTACAGGGGTTTGTGCAGCGGCAACAACTGGAGCTACAACGGCAGCTGCTCCCGCGCCTCCCGCAACATTCGCGCCGTTGGCTTGAGTGAAAACCATGCATCCTCCGAAGGGGCCAGCTCCAGCCGCCTGATAAAAAAAATATTTATTCAGCAAAGCCATCTCTATCATTCAGTCTAAAAACAAAAAAATTCTCACATTCATACAACGAGCAATACATGTTTTTCCATCAGCCCCTCCTGTGCAAGTCATTCCTGGTGGCATTGAAGCGACGAGAGGGAAATCGGTAGCTTTGGCATTGTTTCGTGAATTTTTTCCGGGAATGTTCGTGTCAACCGCTACATTTTGAAAGTTGTCACCTGTTGCAGTAGTATCAACCTGACAGCTATAGGGTCCACCACCTGATAAATAAAATCCATATGAGAAACCATAACCGCAGTAGTAAAATAACAGTCATACACGTATATATACATATATAATCACATACCATCTGCGTTGATTTGATGACCTATCATTCTGATTTTTCCATCAGGTCCAACATCCGGAAGTCCACTGGCTTGGGCTGGTATTTAAAGAAGACAACATAAGAGAAAGAGACAAGTAAATCAACTTAAGCATTTGTCAAGAGTAGAATGTGTATGTACCAGCTGCCACACCCGCCGCGATATCATTAATTCCACCAGCTAGGGTACGGCCACAGGGAGATGCTTTACCACTAGAAACTTCAGCTTCTCTTATAATTGAAGTATCTGTTTGAAAAGGTGCTTGTCTGAAAAGAAATACTCTATCAATTGATGAATTCAACATTTAGAAATCACACTTTGACTTGCCTGGTACCATCACGTGGAGTAGTAGGCACAATACCTATTCCCATACCCACATTACCATTAGTGGCGCCCTCCATGGAGACCAGAGCTAGATGTGCTTGGACATTTGAAAATGTTAAATGGGCCAAAAGGACAAAAAATGATACAGACAGCATCCTGAGCTTTAACCAAAAATTAAGTCAACAAACTAAAACGAATTAAAAGTATTAGAGTAAGTAATAATATTAAATTATAAAAATTATTATAATTAATAAGTATTCAAGAATTAATAATTTAGAATATTAAAGTGTTCAATAATCAAATAGTGCTATTAATGAACCCCAAGTAAAGAAGAATAGTGGGTGCACCAGGCTCCTAAAACAAAAGAAAGCAAAAAAACAGATTATGTGGAAAGAAGAAGATGGAGATGGAGCTGTTGCAATACAAGATATTGGGGTGAGGCACAAAAACGTAAGAGAAGCCAAGTAGATATAGGGAGCAAAATACGTTGCACAACTCACATATTTTCTCTCTACCGCTCATTCCAAAATTGCCCACGTAGTGTCATCGTCAATGGTCAAGAATCGATGAATTGCTCAAGTTTCTGCTAACTGGCCAGCTTGGCATCAGTAGCTGGTCTATTTAAAACCACCTTGTAACAAGTAACGGTAAATTTTCAGAAGAAAAACACGAGTCAAACGTTAAAAAAATATTTCCCATTGAAAAATAAGCCTATGACTGATGATGATTTTTCATTTGAAAGGATATAAAGCACAATTTTTTCATTTGAGGTCCAGCGAAATAAACTTTCTTTGTAACCAGCACTCTTGCCTAATAGATGTGGTCGGGAAGTTACAGATTAAATGAATATGGAGTACGAATTGATTAAAATGAAATTGAAAGTGAGAAACAGGTATATGCTGACGGTCATACTATTGGTGGTTTCTCAGGTATGAGTTGGTTTTTACTAAAATCAATGCTTTTCTACTACGCATATATTTGTCTTACACGTATGTGTGATGCTGCGGCGTGGTCGAGACCTAGCACATTCAAGGTTAAGACACTATAGCACATGTTTGTTTCGCCATGGGGCGCAACAATTAAGCAACAGTTGTGCAACAGTTACGAAACAATTGTTTTTTGCCCTTAAGACCTACCTAAGACCTTTTAGTGCCAAAAATAATTGTTATTTAATTGTTGCGTAATCGTTGCGACATTGTTGCTCCCCAAGACGAAACGAACATTTATTGTAATTAGAGCATGTACAGCAAGAACAATAACTTTTGGCCCTTTTGTCACTTTTTTGTGCACTTTTTATACTGGCGTGGCATTTTTTTTGTTAACTGTATCACCCTTAAAAGCCTACAACCCTCTATTTAAGGCCGAAATAGTGCTGAGCCAGGCAAAAAAGTAGTAAAATTTTTTGGCAAAAAGGCCAAGCATTTATAGTGTTGCTGCACAATCGTGCTTGAAAAATTAAATTAGTAAATGTCGCGCGACATTAAAAAAATTAGGCTAATAGGCCAGTTTCTGCAACTGTTCAAAATAGTATTCAATATGAATTTGCAAATGTGCGCTAAAGCTGGTGTTCCACAGTTATGTCTCATTAACTCCTTATGTCCCCGCTCTCCTTGGGTCACTTTTGTAGTGAAAATGCTGCTTTGTAAAGAGCAACACCACTAATTTGAAATAGTGATATTGTTAATTTGAAATAGCATTGTTGCTGTAGAAAGAGAGTTCTATAATACTAAGCTCTAGACACAATCCAAGATGGTTTGGCTCTCCTTTCTAAAGCTAATTTAAAAAGAAGCACCTGTCACTCTAATTTATAAAGACAGTGATAAAAAGTATGTAAGTGTGGTGGGAGAAAAGAACAGTAGAAATTATTTTCTATAAGATGTGATTCTTACCAAATCCTTAGTGCGTCAAGGTCAGTAAGTGAAACTAGCTTAGTGTTCATTGCAAGGAATGATGCGCTTTATATATGCACTGAGATACAAGAGAAAAGCAAAGAATACTAATCCTCATTTAGTAATTATATTTGAGAGAATTGTACAGATTTTGAGTGATAAAAAGTATTATAGAATATAGTAATTATTATAGTAAACTAACTATTTAGTAGATAATGATTACAAGAAAGAAAAAGTATAAATTAATAAATAAGAAACTATTACACTATTATTTCCTAATCCAATCAACTAAGATGTAAGAACCACACCATACCCTCCCAGATTTCAGAAGTCCTTGTCTGAGTTTGAGATTTGGTCATCTGCATTCATGATTGTTTCATTTTGAGAATTGTACAAGAGTTTTTCTTTGTTTTGCAATGCTTGTTGGTATAATGTTTGTTCAGTTAAGATGTTTAGTTCTTCAATTATATCATTTTGTGTTACTATGTTATCAACTTTATTGGTTAGGTCAATATAATATTGAGAAGAGACCCCAGGAGATATCTCTTCAACTTCAAATTCTTCAGTTTCTCCAAGAAGGTCCCTATCTTCTAATAATTTTGGGTCTGTCCTCTCTATTATTGTATAGGCAGCATGTTGCATATTCTCAATCCCATGAAAAAGTGTTGCCAAATTTTTTAGGTCAAAATTTTGTTCTAAGTGTAAAAAATTCAGCCATGATTCTAAGTAATGAATGAAAGAAAGTCTAAAATAAGGGTCAGAATGTCCATTAGGAGTGCATTGTTCATATTGATTATTTTCTATCTCTTTGTTGTTGAATAGTCCTTCTGGAATTTCGGAAGGATCATGTCCATGTGTTAGCAACGGAAATCCATGTTCATCTACTTGTTCTGTCATATTCCCGGTATCCAGAGCTATTTCTGGAATTTCAGTCTCTAAGTCAGAGTTGCAAACTGGTATGATGTAATTGAGCTGAATTGCCATGGAATAGTTTTAATGGTGAGCCATTTACATTTGCTCTTAGTATATGCCCATTCATAGTCTTCAATTCGTACATACCATGTAAATCACATTCTTGGATGATGAATGGCCTGTCCCATTTTGGATGAAGTTTTGATGGTCTTCCCTAAAATTTCCGTAAGACTTTGTCGCCAGGTTTAAGTCCCCCTTCAGCATATGTTTCATCAGTTTCTGCATACTTTTCTTGAGCAGAATTGTTAAGGTTATTAATCCTATCTTCACCATCAACATGCAATCAACAATTATCTAGATTTCATTGTTGGTAAATTGACACCATGTCAATATTTGAAATATCTGGAAGAGTAATACCTGAAAACTGTGAGTAAGAAGGGAGTCTTACCTTTATTCCATAAGTCATGAAAAATGGTGTTGTCTTGAGAGCTCTTGAGGGTGAGCTTCTGTAAGAAAACAGACCTTTGTCAAGATAAAGGTCCCAGTCATGTTGATTGCTGGGGGACACATATTTTCTTATGGTGTTTTCAAGGGTATCATGAAATTGTTTGACTACGCCATTTGATTGAGTATGGAATGGAGTTGTCTTGATATGGCATATTTTTGTTTCTTTAAGGAATAGTTCAAACTGATAAGAATCAAATTTGGAGCCATTTTCAGTTAGAATTTCAAGTGGAAGCCCTTGATTGAGAGTAATAAAATTTACCATTTCAATTTCCTCCAGAGTTGATGTTGCCTTTATGACTTTTGCATAAGCCCAACCTGCTCCATAATCAATAGCAGTCATTATGTGCTTATTGTAAGAACAACCAGTTAATTCATATTTCATTTATTCTTTATTTTTATCATTTTATGGTTATAAGGGTAGATATTGATTCAACTCTCATAGAAGTGGCATCACGTTTTTATGTTTTTATTTATTTATCTTATATTTTTCTCACGATTCTTGTGTTGTTCATATAGTATGCTATTCACTCATCCCTGTCTGTATTGAGCGAGACACTAACTTAAATACTGGGCCTTGTTGTTCCTTTTTGCCCGTCTTTTTCTTCTCGCTCAATAATTATATTATTTTATCTTTAGGTCAGGTCTAGCTATTTATGAATGATTACTCTTTTGTTATTAATTTTCTATTCATTTCATGTACATAGGTAACAGCGGCAAAGACCACTTCTTAGGGCAGATTTTTTATTAACGTCTGTTTCATTTTTACATCTAAAAGGTTAGAATTGTATTCAGCTGTTATCTTTGTTACATCCGGTCTTTTTCTTCTCGCTCAATAATTATATTATTTTATCTTTAGGTAACAGCGGCAAAGACCACTTCTTAGGGCAGATCGTTTATTAACGTCTGTTTCATTTTTACATCTAAAAGATTGAGTTGTTTCACTTATTTTCTTTCTTAGTGAGTGGAAGCAGGCCAAAAAAGTCCATGGACAATTTGAGGAAAGTCCTCTAGTATAGGGAGGATGGGAAGTTTATCTTGAGACAATTGGTCATTATTAAATTGACAAGGTAAGCAACTTTAAATACAGTTTTTTACTTTGTTGAACATGTCCGTAAACAGGTATCTTTCTTTAAGAGTACTTACAACATCCTTTTAATTTCTATTTTCAATTCATTGTGGATATTCTGGAAAATTGCTTCAGCTTCTCATTCATCCAATATAGCTTTAACAAACATCTCATTTTTGTTTAAAACCAGGAAGCAATAGAGTTGTCCATCTTTGAGTGCATAATTCTCTAGATGGTTTGGAGATGGGTTATTTTGTAAGATGGGGTCTATTTTGTCTAGTTGATTCCATGGGTCTTTTTCATTTATATTGAAGAGCGGTGTAGCAGTTTCTGGAGGTTCAGGGTCAGTGGGTGCTTCTGGTTTCTGAGAAAAGAAGTCAGCCGCCTATTGAGACTTACCAGGGAAATATACAATGTGAACATTAAAGTGTTTGATTTCATCTATGAACTGTGTGAGCCTTTGATTTACTTATCTCTGTTTTTTGAAATGTTTTAGAGACTCATGATCTGTTCATATCAAAACTGGAGATCCCTCTATGTATCCTCTAAAGTGTTTGAGAGAATGTAATATTGCCAATATTTCCCTTTCTTGAGCCAAGTACCTTTGCTCTATGAGAGATAGTTTTTGGAATTCATAGGAAATTGGCCTAATATTCTTGTCCTTTACAGTCTTCAAGTAGTTGAGTGGGTTGAAGTTATCTGGGTCGTAAGTAGTTTCTATGTCTTTTTAAAGAACTGCTCCTATGTTAGTTCATGAGGTGTCTGTATCAAGAATAAAAGGATGAAATGGAATTGGGTGTTTAAGGAGGATTGTTTTAGTAAGAGAAATTTTGAGATTTTTAAAATATTTTTCTTTCTCTTTCCCACATTTGATTGGAGCCCTCTTTTTTGGCAAGTTTTTTCTTAATTTGTATAATGGAGAAGCAATGGATGAGAATCCTTTAACAAAAAGTTTAAAATATGTACGAAGGTTTAAAAACCCTCTTACCTGAGTGATATTATTAGGGGGTATCAAAGTTGACCGTTCTGCAATTAGGGATCAGACATTATTAATTGTGGATAAGGAATCCATGATAATGAATTATCCCACCTCTTATACCCCAATTTCCATTCCTAATTCCTGATCCCAAACTAATCACATCCATGATAGATTTTTAAGAAAATCACATGACTTATAATTGCTGATTCCATCCTTAAGTCTTTCCTCACTCTATGCTACTTAATGTTGGTGGAGAACACTTAAAGCATTTTTCTATCTACACACCCCAACTGCACATTCAGTGGTGAATTCCCACTTTCCTCATCACATAAGCCTTCCACTGACAACTATGAAACACCTCTCTACTAGGCAGCTACTTCACTCAACTATGAACTCTATTGCTTTAATTTTAGTTCTTTACTATAAAACAGACTCTGATTTTAAAGATGCTTTGGCCTATGTCTTTTCTTTCCAAAAAGTGTTACATAAACACAAGGGGGCCAAATCTTTATCATAATCCCAGATATGATCTACACTCCATTCTGTACATTCCTCAACTAAACTTCACTAAACTATTTCAAACTTCTCCCAATTCTTTCTTCAAACTTTATCAACTCACCTCCAAACATCCTATCTTTCATAAAAATTCTCAAAATAAACAGCATAATCCTGCTATTCAACTTGCTGTTGCACTATGTTGCTTTGGCTCAAATGGTAATGTTGCTGCTGTAAGATATTTGGAAAATATTTTTACAATAGGATATGGGAAAGTAATATTATACACCAAGTGTCAGTATAGTCTATTATATAAGTATGATATAATAGTGTTTATTTATGGTCCTACTACTTATTGATAAATGATTTAGTGATTAAACCTCAGGGGAAGACTAATAAAATAGTTATACTCAAATAAAACTCACAATACTTGGATTTAAATGCGTGCTAGTGGTGAAAAATAGATGTATAAAATATAGTTATAGCTTATATAAAGATAATATCAGTTTATGATGGCTTTATAATACATTTCTAAATGCTAATAAATGTATTGTAGTGTTTGTTTGAGTTGTAGTAATTGAATGATGATAAATAACTGTCAAAATCCCTCCTTACTTATACCCAAATCCACTGGAGTGCACAGACCTTCAATCCAGATGATGTCACTGCTATCCCCAGCAATTACAGCACTGTGAGGGCCCATCACCTCCCCATGGCGTCCACTTCAAGCAGATTCAACACCCATACCTCCAGTAAGGACCCTCCTTCACTATTAATGATACCACAGATTAATACCACAAATAGAAAATCCAGATAAAAGCGGATACCATAAAGAAACAGGTAAAATAAATAATCAAAAAGAGATTTAATGAAACCAAAAGCATATAAAGGAAAAAAATAAAATTTCCAAGCCCCCAATAACACCCCCAAGCATTCACATTAACCCAGAAATGTCCTTCCAACCCATAAATCCGTGAATAACCATCCAAGGAAGTAAATTAAGTTGTCCAAACTGGGTGTATGCACCTGATATAGGTGTCTATGCTTCTTTAGGCGTTGTGAGTCCACTGATTTCGTCCATATGACCTAAAATAAGCAGAAAAACAAAGGTTAAAGGCTATTAAGGGGCTAAAACCCACTTATATACCTAAATATACATAATATACTGCATATTTCACTGAATATGAGATTTATGTATACATATAAGCTTATGTATGTCAATAATTACTTCATATCACTTAAGATAAGTATATTATGACTCCATTAACACCTTAAAAAGTATAATTAGGCTATGGATAAGCTATTTAAACTACTATAAGTTGTATAATAGAATAATAATTATATATATATATAATATAATAATATATATTATTATTTTAACCTTATTTTAAGATATAAGCTTAATTTACTTAAGTTTATCTTATTTTTAGCATAAGAAATACTCAGTCCTAGGGATATCTAGGCTGACACCAAGTGCTGTATGATTGACATCCTTTCCCTCAAGTCTCAAACACCTGCTTGGCCAACTCCACAACAGCAACTTGAATCCTCTCAAGTAATGAAAGCTGAAGGTTTCCCTGGCTGTGTAGTATTTGTTGATGGAAAGACTATACCTTTGAGTCAAAAGCCTTCTCATGATGGCAACCATTATTTTGATCTCAAAAAAAAGGTTTCTTCAAAATTATCTCCAAATTCACATCTTTCATAAACTGACTTTTTATCTTTTTTCTAGATACTCTATTGCTGTTCAACTTGTATGCAATGTCAATAAAAAATTTATTGCTTTTCACAGTGGCTGCCCTGGATCATGTCATGACTCTTCCCTCTTCTAAAGAATGAGGATTTCTCAAACTCCTGACTCATACTTTGATGAATCTCAGTAACTCCTTTCAGACTCAGCATATGCAAGACAAAAGTAAATCATACCTGCTTTCCATGGTGAAAATTTAGAAAATGACCCCAAAACCACCTTTAATTATCACCTGGCACAATCAAGAGTATGTATTGAACATGCTATTGGGATTTTAAAGGGAAGATTTTTTAGTCCCTGGGAGCTCAGAGTCCAATTTCAAAAAAAATTGGATATCAAAACAGCAAATCATTGGATCATAACTTGTGTTATACTCCATAATATCCTAGCTGATTTGAACAATGAGTGAAATTATCTTTATGAAGGATATGATCCTAAACCTGCACCAGCTCTCCCTGCCCTTGATTCCAAAAACATTCTTTCCACCGGCATACACTCTATCATTATGCCTATTTGTCAGCCTGTATATCCCCAGGACTGAGTAAAAAGTGCTTATAAGTTATGTTAAAAACATGAACTATACATGGGAACAATAAATGAGAGTACACAAACAGTATACATAAGTAAAATTATGATAATACACATAAAATGCCATTATAACACCTTATATACACGCATATATCCACCTTTTATAAGTCTTATGTACTTAATATTAAGTTGGAATATGTTAGGGTAATCTTAAGAACCTTAAGTATAAGGCTACATAATTTTTAAGTACACTTAAAGCTGTTATATTCATTGTTTTACACAAAAAACAAGAAATGCGCTTTATTTCACTTAAAAGTTGACTATATGTGCTCTAAAATTGAGAATATCAAAATTAAGCTTTGACAGATCAATTGGGCTCATTTAGAACTATTGATTTGGCTATTTAAATGCATAAAAATAACACTTTTCAAATTTGGTGTTTTTTATGCCAGAAATGGCTTCTGTGTACTGGCTACATACTGCCTGCTTTTTTCCCGTGTGAATAGCTTCATTTTTAGCAAAGTTAGCTTTTTCACACTATAATTACCCCACATTCTACGCCCACTGTGGGGAAACACACTAAAATAGGCAACAGGCGCTTATTTAGTGTCATAGCTTAATTAATAATGCATTGACCTTGTTTATATGCACTAATTTCATTAATAACCTCACTCTTGGCACCTTATTTCATCACCACGCTTAAATTCGCCTAATTTTATTCAAAGATTTACCCGTGCAAGCGCTTGCCAAGGACTGCATGTAGTTACCCCACATCTCACGCCCTTTTTTAAGTTTTTGGGTGGTTTCTCAGTCAATTTTGGTTATTTTTGAATGGGAATTTCACGTAGTATAATGTCAGGATTATCCCCTCCATTTCTACTGTAGGTCCCCCTTATTATTAAGCTATAATTAACCTTAAAAAGTCTCCTTTAACCTTGTTATAATATTGTTTTCCACGCATATACTCTCTTTTTGTCTTTTCTTTAATTTTGATGGATCTCCCTTATTATTAATAGGATTTTAGTGGTTGTTGTTTGTTTAATTATGTTATTGGTCACTAGAGGCGTTGATGAAGAGCTCTATAACTTTTTTAAGGCGTCATTAGCATTGTATTGGATGGTACATCAAGATGTTTATTGGGAAACTTAGTGTGTATAAGAGGAGGGGGTTTTTGGTCTTGTTTTCGGCATTCTTTATCATTTACAATTTACCAATATAACCAAATAAATTACAATACATATCAATTAGTACTTTTATAAGACTTTTGAATAGTATCTGAATTATAAAATCTATTTTTCTACCAACTACAAAGATTGTAAGCCATATATAAAAATAGTGAGAATTATATTACTGAGACCTTTAATTTTGATTATATTTTACTACTTATTGGATTTAGATCACAGTATTCATATAGGACCATTAAAATCTTCTAGACAACTGACCATTCAAGCTAGTTCACGTCCTTGTACTTGACCTTAGCCTGACAATTGGGGACCTTTCCTCAAGAATTCTGTTATAATCCAGTAAGTGAAATTTTCAAAAGAAGGTGCACGTAAATAATATCCCTATAGAAATATTTGGATAATTACAACAGGTTGGGGTCACTTATATAGTGATTTCAGAAAAAGAAGCCCTGTTATATAATAAAATTGTGATATTGAATCAACAATTTTACCACTAATTTAACATAAAATTGTTCTTAGTGGGAGTCTGTCAATAGACCAATTAAATTTGTGATCTTTGCAGATAATAAACCAAATAAACTGATTAATTGTTTTCTTTTAACAGGACTCTTAATTTTTTCTTTTTATTGGTTTGTAATGTTCATTAAATATTTAGAGAGAATCTTACTAACAGTTGTTTCTTTTAAATATAAAAACACAGCTACATATTGTAGACCAGTTAAATTAAGTGACCACATAAAAAGCATATTTGACTTTTGGCACTTAAAGATTCACTTCATACCAATAAGTAAGCAATAAAATTGTCTTCAGTGGTATTGATAAATACTGATAAAACTCCTTTTTGAAGTTTTCATATCTAAATTCTCAAATTCTTTAAATTCCACATGAAAATGTGTGAAACAATGACATTGTAAGTAATAAGGCAAAAACTTATAACTTAAGACCTAGAGCTGAAAGACCTGTTATAGGACATTCACATGGAGGGCCAGGACTCTCCCATAATCAACAACACTCCTCTAATGTCTCTGGAGGAAAGGGAAAAGCTTCTAAAGCAGGTTTCAATAAAGAAGTCAAAAAATACATTACAAGAACAAGTTCACTCCCTATCCACCCTAATGAACACCTTGACAATAAGAGTCAACAACATAGTGGACCAGATAAACAATCTGGAAAAGAGAGCAGCTCAAGGTTTCATAGAAGTCAACCAAGCTCTAGTGGACATAAAGACTCAACCACCAACAGTGGCATCCAACAATTCCATAGCAACACCTCCAGCCCAAGAGGAGGACCAAAAAATTACAGTAAGCAAATGGAAATGGGATTGGTACGCCCAAAATTACAACAATCCTCCTCAACAAGGATCCAGCAGTCACCCTTACAGGGGAAAGCCAAGGAGAGGCAGGGGAAATGAAGTAAGACCTTGGTGAGTCATCCAACTTCTTATGAACAATTACATCAACCTAACAATGAATTACTTATAGGTAATGAGATTGATAAGGAAATATTGGATATAATTGATAATTATTTAAAGGATTATTCATTTGAAAAAAATATGTTAAACTTGTCTTTGCACAAAGACAATGTAGATAGTTTTATTGATCACCAGGATAATGCTATTAATATTAAATTGGAATCAAATGATGAGTCTTCTGAGTTGGACACAGAAAAAATAGAATATTTTTTAAAAGAAAATCCAATAGAATCAAAGATAATAAGTAAATTATTATTGAGAATTGAAAAATTGGAAGAGTTCTCAAAAGAGTCAAACAATAATACAGAAAAGGTATTATTACAGCTAACACAATCATTGAGTGCAATGGCCAATAGATTAAAAATTATTGAAAATTCAAATAATGAATTAGTCAATGAGAATAAGGGCTTAAAATCTGAGATTAGAGATTTATAAAATAAATTAGAACACTCTCAGAATATTATGGCTACCATTGAGGGACGTGTTAAATTATCTTTTTCAAATGTAAATGACACCCTAACTCATGTACCAGTAATACAGGATAGGTTACAAAGAGTGGAAATAGAAGTAGCAAGCATGTTGAAAAATACTGAAAGAATAAAAAATAATAACACTTCTTATGTAGCAAGAGTACCTGTTTTCATGAAACATGCAAATGAAACACCAATGATGGAACATGAACATAGTATCATGGGCTCTGAGAATAATAAATCAGTGAAAGATGAAATACATGATCATCTTTCTAAAGTAAGTGAATTACGAAATATTCCTCAGGTTAGGGAAGCAAAAAATAGCCAAAAGAACTGGCCTAAGTTAGATCAGTACCCATCTTTTGACAGAGATTCAAAATCTGATTGGCAAAAATTCATTCAAAGAATTGATAACTTAAAATTTTCATACAAATTACCTGATGAAGAAATTACTTCAAAGTTAATATCTTTATTTACAGATGTGGCCTTATTATGGTTTGAATCTGTATTGAGTGAGGGAATTAATTACTCCTGGAATGAATGGAAGGCACTTATTGAAAGGCAGTTTGGTGGCCCAAAATTTAGAATCACTCAACAAAGATTGTATGAAAAGGCCAGATATAATCCAAATGCTGGAGATAAACCTATGGTATTTTTAATGAATTTAATAAAAATCATGAAAGCCATGGATCCAAAAATGGATTATGAAGAGTGGAAAGAAAAGATAATATACAAGCTACCTATATCAGTTAGAGACATTATTGTAGCTAGAACTGAAACCATAAGAGATACCTCTGGGTTCATTAATATATGTAATGAAATATTATTAAACCACAAATATGAAACCAAGTATATTAATTACAGACAAAGTGTTGACGTGGTAAAACCTACTACAAGTAAATTACCAGTGGAGAAGAGAAAACCTTCAGCTCCCCTTGTCCCTAAAAGACAAGAGAATAACACTTGTTATAAATGTAATGAACCTTGGGTTAAAGGTCACACGTGTAAGAAAAGAATAAATGTTATTGAAACCTCCCAGAATTCTGAACCAAGTAATAATGAAGATGAAAATATGGAATCCAGTGAGGATTGTAAAAGTAACATATCTTACAGTGATGATGAGAATGAGATATTTGTATTAGAACAGGATATAATGTTCCTGAATGATGCTATACCTCATACAGATACATCTTTAACTTCCATTGAAGAAGCTGAAATAATTAAAGATGTATCTCATGATACTTACAAAATAACACCTATCAGAGCACCTGTTATTATATGTGGAAGAGAAATGAATGCCATTCTTGACACTGGGGCTGCAGGTAGTGTAGTTTCTATTAATACATTAATGAAACTTGACAGTAAGTATAAGGAAAAACTAGAACCTGTTCAGACAAAGAACTGGAGGGGTTTTGGCTCAATATTAAATCCAATTGGCAAATACAAAACTGCTGTATTCTTTAAATATAATAATGGATATGTAAGAGCAGTTTGTGAATTTTTAGTAATGGATAATAATAATTGTAGTGATTGGTTTATTATTGGCAATGATTTATTGACAAAATTTGGAATTAAACTAGATCCTGCAAACAGTTGTTTCACCATAGAAGTGAATGGTAAGAGAAAATTCAAGATATGTTCTGAAACTTCAGTGTATGCCATTTCTCCTAGAGAAGAACAACTACAAGGTGGAAGAACCACCAATGAAGTGGGTGAATTGGAAAATGAAATCCAAAAGGCCTCTTTCAGTCCTCAACTCTCAAAAATTGAAGAAGAAAATATTTTGAGATTGATTAAATCATATCCTATGGAATTTGCTCATGGTTCAAATGAATTAGGATTGGTCAAAGACCATGAGATGAAAATCTCTCTAAGCTGTGATTTGGATAATATTCCTGGAAGCCTAAAAAAGAAACCTTACCCAGCATCTCCTGCAAAAAGGAAAGATATTGAAGACAATATAAAAATGTTGTTGGAAATGGGTATTGTTGAAAAGGTGGACACAACACCTAAGTATTGTGTCATTTCACCAGTATTGATCTCTTATGAAAAAGATAAGGCAAGATTATGCGGTGATTATAGAGCTCTGAATACATACACAGTAGATGATATTTACCCTCTACCAAGGATAGCTTCTATCCATGCTACTTTACAAGGAGCAAAATATATTTCCTGTCTGGATGGAAACAAAGGTTACCACCAGATTCCTGTGGAAAGAAATTCTCAAAATTACTTATTAATAACCACACATATAGTTATATATAAGTATGTGAGAATGCCATTTGGCCCAAAGAATGCGCCTTCAGTCTTCCAAAAATTGATGAATAGTGTTTTTCATCAGGAAATGGTTGAAGGATGGCTATTGGTCTATATTAATGACATCATAGTGTTTTCAAAAACATATGATGAACATTTAAGTCACCTGAAAAGAGTCTTTCAAAGAATGGATGAAATTAATATGACAATTGCATTAAAGAAATTTAAATTTGGATTCCAATCTTTGAAAGTACTTGGACATGTTGTATCTGGATTACAAATTTGTGTTGACCAGAATAAGGTGGCAGCAATAAAAAACATTGGTATACCTAAGAATGTAAAAGAAAAATAAAGTTTTTTAGGTATGTGTGGATATTATAGACAATATATAAAAAATTACCAATCTATTGCAGCCCCTTTGACAACATTAATCAGGAAAAATGAAACTTTCATTTGGAATAATGAAAGACAACACGCCTTTAATAAATTAAAGGAATGTTTAATGACAGCTCCAATTTTGGGACTGCCTGATTTCACCTTACCTTTTATCTTATACACTGATGCAAGCTTCATAGGTTTAGGTGCTGCTTTACAGAAAAAACAGATAATAAATGGAAAATTATCTGAAGTAGTTATCTGTTATATATCCAGAACCTTAAGAAAAACTGAATTAAGGTATGGTGCCACACAGTTAGAATGTTTAGCCGTGGTGTGGGCTTTGGAGAAGCTTCATTACTATCTGGAAGACCAGAAGTTTGAACTTATAACAGATTGCAGTGCAGTAAAATCATTGCTAAACATGAAAACACCTAATAGGCACATGTTTAGATGACAACTAGCTGTACAAGAGTACAGAGGAAGAATGACAATCACTAACAGAGAAGGAACATTGCATTCTAATGTGGATTTATTATCTAGAAGTCCTTTTCCAAATGATGCTGACAACCCAGCTTATGTACCTGTAAATGAGGTTATACATATATTTGGGATTTATATAGTGGATTTAGAAGACGAATTTATGCAAACTATATTAGAAAATTATTCATCTGATAAAGATTTGTCTAAACTATCTACCATTCTTAATGATCCAACAAATGCCTCCATGAGTGCATTAATTAAAACCTTGCCTCCAAAGTATAAAAATGCATTGGAAAAAGGTAAATTATCAATTGAAGATGGATATATATATTACAGAAAAAAGTTAAGTAATGTTATAGTAATACCACCTTCTATGAAAGAGTTAATGTTGAGTACCTGCCATGATGACATCTTAGCTGGTCATTTTGACTTTAACAAAACATTAACCAGAGTTAAAAATACAGCCTGGTAGATAAACATGAAAGAAGATGTACAAAAATACATTGAAACATGTGACTCTTGTCAGAAATCTAAGAGATTAACTGGTAAGAGAGCTAGGTTGTTACAACAAATAGAGCAGCCAAAAGCTCCATGGGAAATTATAAACATGGATTTCATAACTGGCTTTCCATTAGCAGGAAAAGAAAGTTTCAATTCTTGGTGGGTAATTGTGGATAGATTAACAAAAATGTGTAAGTTTATCCCTACCCATAAAGAGGTATCTGCAAAAGACTTGGCATTATTATGGTGGACTCAGATGATGAATACTGCTGGGTTCCCCAAAGCCATAATCTCTGACAGAGATCCTAAATTTACTTCAGAGTTCTGGACATCCTTGATGGAAGTATCAGGTTGTCAATTAAAATTGTCTACAGCACACCATCCACAAACTGATGGGCTGGCTGAGAGAATGATACAAACTCTAGAAGACATGATCAGAAGATATTGTGCCTTTGGATTAGAATACAAAGACAATGAGAAATTCACACATGACTGGGTAACATTAATTCCTGGCCTTGAATTTGCTTATAATAGCACAACTCATTCTGTAACAGAGAAGAAACCATTTGAACTCTGGCTGGGATATGTACCAAATACCCCAGTAAATCATTTAAATAAATTACCAAGGTTAGATATACACCCTGGTACTAAATCCTTTATTCATATGCAACAAATGTGTAGAAAGCATGCTGAAGAATGCATAAAAAAAGTATTTGAATATGAAAAGAAAAGGTGGGACAAATCTCATAAAGAATTTGAATTTAAAAAGGGAGATGAAGTCCTCATATCAACACTACATTTTAACTTACAAGGTAATGTTAAATTAAAGGATCCCTTTGTAGGACCTTTTTTAGTAAACAAAATGGTTGGTAATAATGCAGTGGAAGTCATATTATATGCTCCATATGATAGGAAACATCCAGTTTTCCCTATCTCATTATTAAAACCTTACCATGCAAATGATCCTGACTTATTTCCAAAAAGAAGGGGAAGGCCTAAAAAGCAACCTGAAGAAATTGTGGAAAAAGCAGAGATTGAAAAAATACTCCAGAAAAGAATCCTTACTAAAGAAAAAGGAACTGAGTATTTACTAAGATTTAAAGGGAAATCAAATGAATTTGATAAATGGATACCTGAAAAAGAAATTTCTAATTTATCCACCTTTCTTAAAAAATTTAAACAGAAATAAATTTCTGTTCAACCAGCTGAGGGGTTAAAAAACCAGTACTCATAATATTTTATTATGTTTTATTTCTTTAAAGTTTAATCTTTAATGCTACAGAATTATTCTGAATACCTGAAAATTACAAATAAATAAATAAAATGTATAACTTATCATTTTTTTAATTGTTTTTTTTGGGTGGGCAAGTGTCAGCCTGTATATCCCCAGGACTGAGTAAAAAGTGCTTATAAGTTATGTTAAACACATGAACTATACATGGGAACAATAAATGAGAGTACACAAACAGTATACATAAGTAAAATTATGATAATACACATAAAATGCCATTATAACACCATATATACACGCATATATCCACCTTTTATAAGTCTTATGTACTTAATATTAAGTTGGAATATGTTAGGGTAATCTTAAGAACTTTAAGTATAAGGCTACATAATTTTTAAGTACACTTAAAGCTGTTATATTCATTGTTTTACACAAAAAACAAGAAATGCGCTTTATTTCACTTAAAAGTTGACTATATGCGCTATAAAATTGAGAATATCAAAATTGCGCTTTGACAGATCAATTGGGCTCATTTAGAACTATTGATTTGGCTATTTAAATGCATAAAAATAACACTTTTCAAATTTGGTGTTTTTTATGCCAGAAATGGCTTCTGTGTACTGGCTACATACTGCCTGCTTTTTTCCCGTGTGAATAGCTTCATTTTTAGCAAAGTTAGCTTTTTCACACTATAATTACCCCACATTCTACGCCCAATGTGGGGAAACACACTAAAATAGGCAACAGTCGCTTATTTAGTGTCCTAGCTTAATTAATAATGCATTGACCTTGTTTATATGCACTAATTTCACTAATAACCTCACTCTTGGCACCTTATTTCATCACCACGCTTAAATTTGCCTAATTTTAGTCAAGGATTTACCCATGCAAGCGCCTGCCAAGGACTGCATGTAGTTACCCCACATCTCACGCCCTTTTTTAAGTTTTTGGGTGGTTTCTCAGTCAATTTTGGTTATTTTTGAATGGGAATTTCACGTAGTATAATGTCAGGATTAGCCCCTCCATTTCTACTGTAGGTCCCCCTTATTATTAAGCTATAATTAACCTTAAAAAGTCTCCTTTAAACTTTTCATAATATTGTTTTCCACGCATATACTCTCTTTTTGTCTTTTCTTTAATTTTGATGGATCTCCCTTATTATTAATAGGATTTTAGTGGTTGTTGTTTGTTTAATTATGTTATTGGTCACTAGAGGCGTTGATGAAGAGCTCTATAACTTTTTTAAGGCGTCATTAGCATTGTATTGGATGGTACATCAAGATGTTTATTGGGAAACTTAGTGTGTATAAGAGGAGGGGGTTTTTGGTCTTGTTTTCGGCATTCTTTATCATTTACAATTTACCAATATAACCAAATAAATTACAATACATATCAATTAGTACTTTTATAAGACTTTTGAATAGTATCTGAATTATAAAATCTATTTTTCTACCAACTACAAAGATTGTAAGCCATATATAAAAATAGTGAGAATTATATTACTGAGACCTTTAATTTTGATTATATTTTACTACTTATTGGATTTAGATTACAGTATTCATATAGGACCATTAAAATCTTCTAGACAACTGACCATTCAAGCTAGTTCACGTCCTTGTACTTGACCTTAGCCTGACACTATTACTCTCCAACATTTCTCTTCACCACCCTTTCAAATTATTTTTTTGTACTCCCCAATTTTCAAGTTCCTTGTTTTTTTCATTTGTGTTATTTTCATGTTCCATGTTTTATTCACTTGTGTTGGTTATTTTTTTTGAACAACTACAATTTTGAATTAGCTGTCAATTCTCTTTTTTGGATGTCTCATTTGTTTCATTTTATCAGCTCAACATGAAATTGCATATTTTCTGCAATCACATAAATTTTCACTGTCTCATTTTTTCTTTCATCCCTCATATCCTTTCCTCCTCTCCTCAAACATCCCTTACACAATTTGGTTTTACTTATTTTCTCATCTCATCTCTCCAGGTAATTCATTTTTTGATTTTTTGATTGCTAATTATGTTTTTTTTGTTTTTTTTCTGTTTTTTTCTTCTTTGTATATAATTTTTTTGTAAGTGGTTACTTTTGATTTTTATGGTAAAATTAACCTTTTTTTTCTCTCCCTCTTTACTTTCTTTTTTAGCTCCATCACCCTACTCTTCATCTCTCCCTGGCATGGTCATCATCTCCCCTTCACCCTATTTCACTTTTTTTTGGTTCCATGTTATTAAAACCCATACATTTCTCATTCTTTATGCATTTTACTTACTCCATATTCAATTTCCACATAATTCCAACATCTATCTTTCTCACTCTATTTTTCCTACTTTTCAATAATGCTAAGTTTCATCTCCTTTTTTCATGCCTATATGATATCTCATTCCTTCTATGAAAATTTAATACTTAAATATATGTATGACTCTTATCTGGATAACAGTGAATTTTTGAAACTTCTTTTTTTCTCATCCCCATCACCACTTTTCAAGTTTTTCTAAAATTTTGAAAATCAGATTTGTAATTGGGGTTAGGTTTATTGAAATATAATTTCCTTTTTACTGAAGATTCTCATGAAAACTTCCTCTTATTTCCCACAAACAGATATGAATTTGGTTTTGTGGTTGCTGAGATATTAAACGTTAAATTTTAGGCTTTTGTTTTCCAATTTAATTTTTTTTTTTCATTTTTTTGTGTAACAAATTAGGGTTAGGTTTATTTAAATCTTATTTCCTTTAACTGACAGCTCTCCTGAAGCCTAACTTGTATTTCCCATAAATGGATTTGAATTTGGTTCAGTGGTTCCTAAGATATTAAACTTTAAAGTTGAGCCTTTTTTTCAAATATCACTTAATTTATTTTGTTTTTTTATATTGCATAATTAGAGAATAAGGCTTCTGAAAGTCTTATCTGATGATTATCTTGGGTTTTTTCTCCCAGATCTTAGGATCACTCAATTATTTCTTAACCAATAACTTGAAAAAATTATATATTTGTGCATTTAAATCTAATCATAAATTGGTCATGAAAGCTGGACTTCCCAATCGTAAAAATATAGAATGGGTTGAAATCAGTAATGATTATATATTTTATTCTAATGTTATCATCAACTATGGAGGATCTCATAGCCAGAGCCATGTTGAAAAAACTGATTCTAATATGCTTACTTTTTGCCTTTTCTGTTATATCAATCCTATTAATGGAAGACTAATCCCTTCACCTGCTAAAATCAAAGGCCATGGACTATACTTTCCTGATCATAAATTTATCATGGAATTCAGATTAGGAAAGAGGATTATGGAAGAAATTTGGAATTATTCAAGAGATAATTATCAAACTACTAAGGCACTTCCTGGATTGGAATCTTGAAAAAAGTTTACTCATTTTAGATTTTCTTTTCAGATCAATAAAAGTTTGATAAACTAGGTAAGTAAGGTAAGGGGTGAAGGGTACATAGCTATCAAAATATAATGGAGGTGTAGTAGATCTTTCAAGTATGGTAACTAAAATATTATAAAATTTTTTCTATCATTAAATATTTTCATCCATTTTTTTTCTTTTTTTTTCTCATTTATTAAACTTTTTATTAAACTTTTTTAATTTTTCCTTTTTATATTTGCTTTTCTCAATTTTATTTTTTCCTTTAAATTTTTTTGCATTTGAATTTGGATTTTTCTCTTCAAATTATTTTTTAAAGTTATGTAAATATAGTTTTCTGGTTTTATATGATAGTGCATTTGGCCTTAGTTCATTCTACTGGCTATTATATAAAATTGGAAAGCTTGATTTGGACTGGTGAAAATAATTTTTTGATAAAATTTTCATTTTCCATTTAAATTTGAACTTTTCTCTTCCAATTATTTTTTAAAGTTATGTCAAGATAGTTTTCTGGTTTTATATGATGGTGCATCTGGCCTTAGGTCATTCTACTGGCTATTATATAAAATAAGAAAGCTTGATTTGGACTGGTGAGAATAAATGGTTGATGAAATTTCCATTTTTAATTTTTTTCATTTAGTTTTGGATTTTTTTCTTCCAATTATTTTTTAAATTTACGTCAAGATATTTTTCTGGTTTTATATGATGGTGCATCTGGCCTTAGGTCATTCTACTAGCTATTATATAAAATTGATAAACTTGATTTGGACTGGTGAAAATAATTGGTTTATGAAATTTTAATTTTAATTTTTTTTTTCCATTTTATTTCTTTAATTCAATAATTTTCAGGGGGAGTTATTGCCAAATTTTCATATCAGACTTAAAAAAAAATTTGACTTGAAAATTTGGTGATACCTTGCCCTTAATTCAATAAAATACAGGGGGGGGGTATTGCCAAATTTTCATATGAGACTTTCAAAAAAAATTGAATTGAAATTTTGGTGATACCCACTTCAATAAAATGTGCTTGAGACTTTTATGAGGAACGACTCACTTCTCTTAAATAAAAATGCACCTTACCAACTTCATATTGGAAAAGTGTCCAGCACAAGTTTGGCCAAACTTGTACCGGACACTTTGGACAAAACCAGTGACTAAAAATTGTAAGGAAAACCAAAAATAATAGGCCATATAATGAACATAATTGATGGCATCAAATTTTTTTTGGTAAAAGTGTCCAGAACAAGTTGGCCCAAGCTTGTGCTGGACAATTTTATGAGGAACACCTCACTTTTCTTAAAAAAACATGCACCTAAACAACTTCATATAGCAAAAGTGTCCAGCACAAGTTTGGCCAAACTTGTGCTGGACACTTTGGTCTTGTAGAGCAACTTATTACTTCAAGGAAATTAAAAAAAATAGGCCATTTAATGAACATAATTGATGGCATCAATCTGTTTTTTGGTAAAATTTTCCGGCACAAGTTTGGCCAAATTTGTGCTGGACACTTTTGCTATATGAAGTTGTTTAGGTGCATTTTTTTAAAGAGAAGTGAGGTGTTCCTCATATAAGTGTCCAGAACAAGTTTGGGCGAACTTGTGCTGTACACTTTTACAAAAAAACAATTTGATGCCATCAATTATTTTCATTTTATAGCCTATTTTTTTGGTTTTCCTTGCAATTTTTAGTCACTGGTTTTTTCCAAAGTGTCCAGCACAGGTTTTTCTGAACTTGTGCTGGACACTTTTCCAATATGAAGTTGGTAAGGTGCATATTTATTTAAGAGAAGTGAGGTGTTCCTCATAAAAGTGTCCAGAACAAGTTTGGCCAAACTTGTGCTAGACTCTTTTACCAAAAAGCATTTCTTCATTAATTTCCATAACAAACTTTCAAGTTATACACTTTTAAGATTTTATGTACAATTAATTATGAACAGTTGAAGTGTGAGATAAATGAAACAAACTACTCATCAAAAAAATTCTTTAAAATTTCAATTTCCTCAACAGATTTATTAGCTTTAACACATTCTATCATGAAATCTTTCTTTTTAAAATTTTCCTCATGATCATGCTTATACTTCATCTGTTCCATGAGGTTTTGATGCTCAAGTGTTTTCTCCTCTTTCTTTGATTTTTCAATACTTAGAGATAACTCGAGTTTTTCTCCTCCAAGTCTTGTTCCCTATCATCCTTCTGTAAAGAGAGTTCATACTTCTTCTCCTCCAAGACTTGTGCCCTATCATCCTTTTGTAAAGAGAGTTTGAACTTCCTCTCTTCCAAATCATGTACCCTGTCATCCCCCCTTATAGAGAGCTTTTATTTTTGCTTTTCAAACTTTAGAGTCCCTTTAGAAACTTCCACTTATTCTATAGTGATAATAAATATTAACAAAAAGTAGAAGAAAAGCAGAGTAAAGTATTAAGAAGTATGGTATCCCTTACCAGCATCAAGTTCCTCCAAAAATTCTTTGATAGAAGAAAAAAAGGGTTTGAGATGAAGTATCACTTTTCTTCTTCTTTGAGAGAGGAAATTTAGACTACTTGAAGCCCTTTAATTTGTTTTCAAGGTCACATTTTTCTCCTCATCATTGTTTCTGGATTCTGACTCATTTGATTGTGGCTCCTGCGTTTTTTCTTCAGCCTTTTTATAAATAAGAAAATGTAAATAAAAAAAAGAACTGGTAAGATAAAAGAAAAAAAACATACTTGTGCTAGATCAGGTTGGTTTATATTGCCATAAGTATCTATTGAAAAAATATCTTGATTTGTGGAAGTTAAATGAGGGGAGAATTGAGTAGAAGAAGAAGGAAAAAGATTTGTTCAAAATCATTTTTGGAGATAGCATCTTCAACATCCTACATGTTTTCATGATTAACATCAGATTTCTCTCCAAAAATATCATCCATCTCTTTAAAGTAAGGACATAAAGAATCAAGTTTATTGTCTATGGATTTGATGCCCTTACTAATATCAAGGTCAGTAATACCAAAACCACTAGAAGATGAAAGAGTCTTTGCCTTCTTGTATTTGGCTCAATAATTCTAGAAGCGTCCAGACATCTTTTTAGGTAAAAGATATATTTTTCCCTTGGTCTTATTCAATAATTTTTTGGCCATTAGAAGATAACCATTGACTTTTGATTATGGGGGCTGTCCTAATTTAGTAGCATTTTCAGTACCACACCAAGAATCATAGTTAGATTTACTTTTCAGCCAGTTGATAAGAATGAGATAATCATCTTTTTTTAATTGAATGGTATTTGATTTTATGGCTGAGTGGGGGAAAGAGGTAGTAGTGCAATTCAAAGAACAACTGGGAAAAGCCTGCCTTTGAGAAGATCTATGATGATGGGGAATGTTAAGATAATTAAAGATGAAAAGGAGAAAAAACAAGTAGATGAGATAGTGAGGTGTTTTGAATGGAGAGAATAGACAGAATGAGATGAGAATGGGAGTGCGCAGAAAGGTAGAAGGCATATACAGAGAGTAGTCAAAGATGTGGTTATGAATAAAAGTAGGCCAAGATGTGGTTATGAAAAATTGAGTAGAAAATTTTTGGATAAGAGGTCAACTTTGACACATGGTAGACAATCCTATAGTACTAGCTATAGGCCTTGACCAAGGGAGTTGGAGAAAACTCAGAGAAAATCCCCTGTCCCTTTAGAAAAATAAAGTGAGATTTACCTGCTACAGTAAATTGGTTCATGTTTGCTAAAGCCCCTTTTCCAACACACTTGACTGCCTGATCAGCCAAGAAAGTAGTCTCCAGACAGACTACCAAACCAAGGAACTGAAATTAAGACCAATTTCCACACCAGAGAAAGCAATAATACTTGATGTAGGTTGAAAATCCACACCAGAGACAGAAATAATACTTGATACAGCTTGAAAGACTATACCAGAGAAACTAGTTGCTAAGTTAAGTTAAATGAAGAACTCACCTTGCAACAAACACAGCCAATTGTGGCCAAATAAACAGTGAAAACTGAGTGAGGAACAAGGATATCACCCCCGGATGGTTGTATGATAATTAAAGTTGCCCTAAACTGTCTTATTCACAATGTACACACAGACCACTATCTAAGAGCCCCTTCACAACAACGAATTTGGTGTTTTTGAGCCCCAAATTGGATAAAACTCCTCTAGAAACGCTTCCAAGACTTCTAGCACCAAGGCAGGCCGTCCGCCTGACATCAGGAGGCCCGCCTAAGGTGGCTGGACCACCCTGAAGCCAGAAAACCACCAAAAACCTCCAAAAATACCCAAAATACTTAGAAAAATCTACTACAACTACTAAAACCTTTTAAACACATAATTAGGCTATCACAACATTGTGAAATGAAATATAGAGAAAAATTAGCCCATTCTAACGGTACTAAGAGCTTAACCTTTAGACTTAAAGTTAGCCCTTAAAACACAAAAACAAAATCAAACAGCTATCTCTTTTAAATAAAAAATGAGAAATTATCCTCTTAATACTAAAAATCTGAAAAATGTCATCAACACATAAAATATATAGAGATCCCGGGGCTATCCAATGGTAGTACCCACATCCTGGAAGTCCCAATATTTGCCAAATAATTCCATAAAAACACCCAATTATTAAATAATGCCATTTAAGACATATCAAAACAACGCCAAAAAGACCAACAAAGGGCTCCTCCAATGTCTAAAGACCACATCCTCCCTCCAATAGAGAATTTCCACATTCTCCTTCATCACAACCACCATGTTCATCTTTCTTTCTAAATCTGCTACTGATATGGGTCCTTGCCAATATTGCATTGACAAAAATCTCATCTGTACCATCACACCACTGGCTCATCCCTACAGAACCTCCTGTGATGCCTGTCACTCTAGGAAGAATACTTGTTTCAGACCTGGTCCATTGTCCTCTTCAACATCTTCTCCTCCTCCACAACTTGATCCACCTTATACCAGCACCAAAAGATCCAGACCATCCATCCTGATACCCAGACTGGTCAACAAAATACACCCTTCAAAAAAGAGTTCCAACCCCGCTACAACCACTAGCTCTACCATCCTTGGTCCTTCTGATGGTAATCCCAATACTTCTTCATACTGAAATTTAATCTGACAAATTTCCAGTTCATTTCTATTCAGAGAGTGATGATGACAATGTGGGAACAATTGAAGCACCCCCAACTAATCCCATGCCCACCATCAAAGAGAAACACCAACAACATTCTTCTCAACAGAAGCATCTCATTCTAAATAACTTCCAATCCACTCCTGCCAAGAATCCACAGGACCTTGAGAAAAGGAAGAACCCCATTCACCAGTTCAAAGCCAATGCTGAACATTTTTTTACATCTCTTGATTCTTTTCTGTAATTGCTTCTTGCCTGAAAATCATGATTTAAAAATAAAAAAATAAAAAAGTCTCCTCAGTTTAAAGTCTTGGGGGACTAATCCTCAGTTTTAAGTCTTGGGGGACTAACAGCCCTCATTTTATAGTCTTGGGGGACTCAAAACCCTCAGTTTATTGTCTTGGGGGACTAAAAACCTAAATCAAATAGATAGAACCAGAGATCAAAACATTAAAGACCAAAGAAACAAACTAACATTCTGGGGTAGCTTTTCTAAAGAGCAGCCAACTCATCAGTTACCCCCACACTTGCCTTAACTAAATTCAGAGACTCCCCCTTTGGATGCCCTCTGCCAGAATTACACCAACATCACATTATCAGTTTATAGTCCTGAAGGGCTCAACCATCAAACCATCCTCAGTTTATAGTCTTGGGGGACTGTAGCATTCTTTAGTCTAAAGTCTTGATGGAATGACCACAGTGTTCAGTTTAAAGTCTTGATGGAATTCAGAACCCAGTGTTCAGCTTAAAGTGTTGATGGACTTCAGAACCCATAGAGGATTCAAGTTCTTGAAATAAAATTGTAATAAGCCAGTTTAAAGTCTTGGAGGACTAGTAGATCCAAAAAAGCACAAGCCAAATTATTGATAAAATCTTGAAAACCAGCCAGTTTAAAGTCTTAGAAGACTAGCAGATCCACAGTAGTAACAAAATTAAAAATCTTGAAGCAATCTTAAAAAAAACCAGTTAGTTTTAAGTCTTGGAGGACTAACAGAATATCTTGAAGTAGTATCCAACAGTTCTTGAGTTCCACTAGAACCTTCATCCTGTCTCAAAAATAATAAAAAATAAAAAAATAACAAAATGGTATCCCCCAGTCAGTTGATGAGCTGATCCCCTGATACCATACCCACATCCAAGTGCACCTTGATGTGCTCACACCTAAAAAATTATTTTATTTATTTTGACTTCTTCTTTGCTTCCAAAAAATATTTCCAGAGCCCTATCTTGAGCCTTTGAACAAACATAGCCTCCATAAAAAAATTAAAAGAAAAAAAGAGAAAAAAGAAAATAATCTTGAATACACAACTTTTACAGCCAACACCCTAAAACCACATAACAGAGCCAATTCCAGGTTCATAGAAAAGATCACTGGGTGGGCTCCCTCCAATAAGTAAAAATGATGGGAGACTTCCAGTGATCCACCACCAATCCAAATAAACTAAAGATAAAGAAGCCAGTCCCAAGCCATTTTAAAGTCATAGTGGACTTGAAACCTGAATAACAGAAACCAGAACTAGGATTCAACTAGGACAAACAAAATAATTGAAACAGACATTATGGGGTAGCTGCTCTACAGAGCAGCCAGCTCATCAGTTACCCTCACACTTTCCAAAATAAAATCTAGAAGCCCCCCCTGGGTACCTTCTAACAAAAACACAACATCCAACACAATAAACCAAAATCAATTAGCGTGAAGAGTATGGCACTTGAAGAACAAAAAAATTTCCAGTTTAAAGTCAAAGAGGACTAAAACCTGTGAAGAAAACCAATACTAGGGTTCAACAAAATTAAGAGAAGGGGTTGGAAATAGAAAATATGGGGTAACTGCTATACAGAGCAGTCAGCCCATCATTTACCCCCACACTTTCCAAAATCAAATATAGAAGCCCCACCCTTGGATACCTTCTAACAAAAGGATTTTCCAACACAAATCTTCTCCCATAAAAAACCAAAACCATTAAAAAACCATTAAAATTCTTGAAAGCCAGAAAATCTTGAGAGAGAACAGATAGTTGATAAAAAACATGAAGAATTATTGCAGAGAAGAGAAACATTAAAAAGAGAAACTTGAAAATCCACTTGGTATATCTCCAAGGGAGCTGACCTACTACAACCTGGGATTTCCTCATCTTGGGGAGAGGTTGTAGCACTAGGGCAACCAGCCCTCATCACTCATAAAAAGAAAGACTCCCACTAAAGCCTGAGTCACCCTCCAAAAAACCAGAGGCAGCACCAACTTCTTTTCTTCTCCTACAACAATCCATGCACTGGCACATTGAAGAAAAGCCAGGCCTGGTCTCCCAACCATCATCTCCAGGAGATGACAACCTCATGTGAAGTCTTCTTTCATCTTCACCAGTCAACTCCAAACTGATTCCCATATCAAAATGATAACCAATTCTTGCCTAAAAATCCATCAAGAATGGTCCACTCAAAACAGCTTTTACATTACCTTTGGCAATGTAAAAATGAACTTTCCCTGAGGCTCCACCAACATCCAGCTTCACAAATTCAGCTGTTCCAATCAACTCAGTGACATGGCCACCAATCCCTCTTAAATTTCCACAAATTCCTGTTTTGATGGGGAGGCCCAGATGAGTAGCCTCAAAAAAAGAAATCAGGTTAATATGAGAACCTGAATCAGCCAATGCCCTAGCCTCCCTGCAATTCAGAGTGACATTGACATAACCCAGAGGTTTCAGAAAAATGAGTCTCCAACCCCTCACCAAACTTCTCAGCAGAATCACAAATGTATTCCATCTCCCCAGAAGAAACCCTTCTCCTGGTCAACAACTTTTTCTGTCTATCAGCCAACCTAGGACTGATAGAATACAACTTCCCATAAGAAAGGGAAACCTGACCCTGATTCATCCTTTCCAGAACAGAGTACATAACATAAGATTGGTCAGAAACTACTGGCCTCTCAAAGTGAGCCCTTGGCTTCACTACCTTGGTCCTAGAAGATTCTTGAGGACCAGAACCACCAAAAGAATTAAAACAGATCCCTCACCAGAACCTCTAACTCCAGAAGGCTTTGGCAATGAAGCCAAAGGGACATCCTCCTCAGAGTCAGAATCAACGTCCATAGGCATTGGCTCACCATTCATGTCCAATGCACCAAATCTAGGGGGGCCCATAATAGCAATCCCCTTCTACATCTTGTACAGCTCATCTTTGCTGTTATTCCTCCTAGCTGCACTCAGCTTAGATTCCAACTTTGAAGCTTTAGGCTTTGGTTGGGCCTGAGAACTGCTCTTAGGCCTTCCCACCTTTCCTGCTTCTACATCATAAACACCAGCCAAGAATTCACCACTTGAATGTCCACCACAAGAATACAACTCCAATTCAACAAAGGAAGTAGAAAAAGAGACCTTATTAACCTCCTTACCTTTTCCCTTGACATCATCATCTTCCTTACCAGAAGACTTCCCCTGATCAGGAATTTCCTCAAACCTTGGCCTCCTCTGATTGAGACCACTCCTTCTCCTGACCAAATCAACAGGCTCCTGCCCCTCAATAAGCTTCACAAATGAACCATCAGGAACCTTGAACACCCTGCCATCAAACTCCACCTTTCCCTCTGACACATCTCTGTTCAAAGCCCAACAATCATTGGACTTGTGCCCTCTCCTGCTGCAATAAGAGCAGACCCAAGGATCACTCCTACCAGCCCTCCTATCAAAATCTCTAGGCTGAGAAGGAGCCTTATTGGCCTTCTTAGCCTCCTGAACAAAAATATGTAGCTGTTTTGTTAGATCAGCCAACTGCTCCACAACTGGGTCCCTCTCCTGTTTGGGAACCTTCAACATATTCTTCTCTTCCTTCTTCACTCTATTCTCCTCTTCAGCCAAAGCATCACTGACTTTTCTGAAATATTTGGCACACCCCTCCTGATAGGTGTCCACAGCCAATAGCTTCAAATGGGCCTCCACAGCCTCCTTCACCTTGTCTAAGGCAGGCAACTTCTGATCCCCATTGGAAAGAGTCTTCATAAAGTCCTTCCTTGACAGCTCCTTCAACACATCCATCCTGACATCTCTAGCCAAGGCAGACCAAAAAACATCCTTGGAAGCATTTTCATGTGCCAGCTCCTCCACTTCCACCAAATATTTCACCACAGGATCAAACTGTAGCAGAAACTTCCTGTAACTGTGCAAGTTACCAACACCACCATAAGACTGCCATTCACTGAAAACCTTGTTCAGATCCACCATAGTGAAACTGACACCCCATCTATCCACCATCTCCCTACACAATAACTTCCAGTACCTCTTCTTGTAGCCAGACATGGCCACAACCTCCTTCTCCACTGCCCTATCACCAATGAAGAAAATAATCTGCTTCACCATGTCCAGGTAAGAAGAACCATCCACTCCAGAAGCAGTTTCATACTTCTCCAGAAACCACTTCACATCTTCACCATTAAACTTGGCAACATCCCAAGATTTAATCCTAACACACTACCTAACCATCACAGCAGGAGAACCTTCCCCCCCACTGACAGTCACCACAGGAATAGAAGAACCAGAAGCCATTCAAAGACAACAGAGATTCCAAAGAACTAGTAGGTTCCACCCCATGTTGGGTGCTAGAAATGTAGACAATCCTATAGTACTAGCTATAGGCCATTACCAAAGGAGTTGGAGAAAACCCAGAGAGAAAATACCCTGTCCCTTTAAAAAAATGAAGTGAGATTTACCTGCTACAGAAAATTGGTTCCTGTTTGATAAAGCCCCTTTTCCAACACACTTGACTTCCTGATCAGCCAAGAAAGTATTCTCCAGACAGACTACCAAACCATGGAAGTGAAATTAAGACCAATGTCCACACCAGAGAAAGCAATAATACTTGATGTAGGTTGAAAATTCACACCAGAGACAGCAATAATACTTGATATAGCTTGCAAGACTCACTATGCAATATAGGGGGTGGACTTGCTAGCAAGTCCCCAACCTGAACTCAGATGGAACTCAGACTGAACTCATATTAAACCCATACTGAACTCTACTTGAACACCCACCTAAAACTGTTCTGCTGAGTGGTGTTCATCCCTGATTGTATGGTTCCTTTGTCAATAGCTCAATGTGTGTTCAATCTGGGGTGAGTTTGGGTCGAAGGTTGTGGACTCGCTAGCAAGTCCGCCCCCCATATTGTGTGGTGACTATACCAGAGAAACTAGTTACCAAGTTAAGTTAAATGAAGAACTCACCTTGCAACAAATACAGCCAATTGTGACCAAAAAAACAGTGAAAAATGAGTGAGGAACAAGGATATCACCCCGGATGGTTGTATGATAATTAAAGTTGCCCTAAACTGTCTTATTCACAATTTACACACAGACCACTATCAAAGAGCCCCTGCACAACAACGAATTTGGTGTTTTTGAGTGCCAAATTGCATTAAACTCCTCTAGAAACGCTTCCCAGCCTTCTAGCACCAAGGCAGGTCATCTGCCTGACATTGGCCTGAGGCGGCCAGACCACCCTGAATCAAGAAAACCACCAAAAACCACCAAAAATACCCAAAATACTTAGAAAAATCTACTACAACTACTAAAACCTTTAAAACACATAATTAGGCTATAACAACATTGAGACATGAAATGTAGAGAAAAATTATCTATTTCTAACGGTACTAAGCTCTTAACCTTAAGATTTAAGGTTAGCCCGTAAAACGCAAAAAACCAAGTTAAACAGCTATCTTTTTTTAATAAAAAAATGAGAAATTATCCTCTTAATACTTAAAATCTGAAAAATGTCATAAAGACATAAAATAGAGAGAAACCCAGGACTATCCAATGGTAGTACCCACATTCCCACAGTCCCAATATTTGCTAAATATTTCCAGAAAAACACCCAATTATTAAATAATGCCATTTAAGAAATATCAAAACAACACCAAAAAGACCAGCAAAGGGCTCTTCCAATGTTGGAAGACCACAACATAAAATGTATAATAACCCAACTATTAGCAAAAATAATTGCAGAAGATAATTGGGGTATAAGGATTTTTATCCGCATTTTATTTAATTGTGGATTGGTGAACTTTTATACCCCCTATGAGGTATTGGACAGTTAATTATTTTATCTATCTTAATCGGATTTGTTTTTAAACCATCCCTTTCTACAATATGTCCTAGAAATAGTAGTTTGTCTTTTTCCCATTTGCACTTCTTGACCAATAAGATGAAGTTCTTTTGTTCCAGAAGCTTAAAAACTGTGTGGATATCACATAATTGTTGTTTTACATTAGTAGAATATATTATGATAATGTCCAAATAAAGCAAGGCCCATTTATCAATAACTGATTTCAATATTTGTATCATTACAGATTGAAATGTACTGGGTGCATTACATAGACCAAATGGCGTTACAGTCCAATGATAATCACCACACAATATATTGGGGGGACTTTCTAGTAAGTCCTCAACTTGAACTTAGATGGAACTCATATGGAACTCAGACTGAACTTATAATGAACTGATACTGAAATTTACTTTGAACTCATCTTGAGCTCTTAACCAATAATGGATGAGTCTTTTCTAGAATAATAGTGAAAGTTTAATGAATAATTTATAGAAATAATAACAAGGGAAGATTAAGAATCTGATCCATTCACAGAATTTTTTTCATGAAATACAATTTAATTTTCATTTTGGATTTCACTTTATCATTAAAAATACTGAAAATTATACTATTTATTTAAAAGCATCACTTTTAACATCTCTAATGATTTTATTTTTTTTTTTGAAAAAAAATATAAAAAGATCAGTGGTTCTTTTTATTGATAACTCCTTTTAACCAAGATTTTAAAGATTTAATTTTTTAATTTAAACCATATTACCTGATTTTTTTTGTATTTTTATTATTTCTGATTATGCAATATAAATATTTTCAGTTTAATGGACTTATTTATCAAACATATTGAGCCATCAGAATTCTCAAGTATTTTATTCTATAATACTGTGAATAGACTCATAATTAAAAAAATAAAATATAGCAATATGTTTTCTTAATTTCTGTTTCAATGAAGTCCTCTCCTAGATTCTTTAAACTAAGCACTAATAATAAATAAATTGTTTTATTATAATTTCAGAAAGAAGTATAATTCTTATACCAGTGGATTTTAATCAATTTTTTACATTTTTATATGCAAGAAGATGATTAAAATTAAAAGAAAATATATTTTTGATCTTTTTTTTGCTCTATTGAATATTCAACTACTAAGAATTCTTGCAATATCAATTTATTCAATGTAATACATATATGATATTCTGGAACTTTTCATTATTTATTCCATAAAAATTGCATGTAAAAATGGTTATTTGGTAGAGTAATCTCATGAGTTGAAATAATAAATCACTACTCAGTAATTTTTTCACATGAAAAACTGAAATTAAAGCTAGATGTAAAAATTTAAAGATAATAAAAACAAAGTAGTATAAATTTATTTAAACTTTAATTTTAGTGCTTGATTTTGCTTCAATGCTGTATTGTGGGATAATTTCAGTGTCAACTTGGGAATAAGCACTATATGTTTCACAAACTGTTATCATGTTAAAAAATTTTCTTCTGATAAAATTTTTGATTGTTTTATTGTTCAAGAACTGAATTAATTAGGTGGAAGTGGTATTTTGTTATAATTCTATCAGTTTCAAATTGAAAAACTATTATATGATATTTATTTTGTAAAAAAGACACAATAGGTACTTTATATTATGCCCATGTAGCAAAGCAGCTGTAAAGGCAATCATATTTTTATTAAAAATAATATTATTCCATATTTGAAATGAATAGAAAAAATATTTCAATTCTTTGGTGCTGAAAAATAATTTAAGTGATATTTTTCAGGTACACTTTTTTAGTCTTTAGAATAAAAGTTTTGATAGGAGTAATTCACAACTGAACACTTACACATAATTTTAAAATTAAATATATGGGTTCAGGATCTATCAATGATTTATTGGAATAATGATATTCATGCTGATTGGTAGATTTTATATGATGTTTCTATTCAATTTCTAAGTGTATGAAAAACAATCCCTTTGATATTTTATTTAAACAGAAGAATTTATAAATCTTCTTGAAATTGACCTTATCAGAAAGCAATACTAGAATGAGTATATTTTTATAAAAATAAATTTAAATAGCATTATTTCAAATCTTCATTACATATTTAAAACACAAAATAAATATTAAAATTTGACTTTTTATAGAAATATATATTGATTTAAAAGATATTTACTTATTTTTTTTACAAAACCACCAAGTTTATCCTGTGATGCTTCCCTTCAACTTATAAATATAAATCAAAAAGATTAATATGATGCTCTGATGACCCTATATGATGTGTGCCTTAAGCAATTTTTTCAAGTACTTCAAATCTAAGCAAAAGAGTTGATACTTTTTTTATATAATATAATTGTATAGAATTAATTTAGGTTATTTTCTTAATCTGCCATATGGAAAGAACTCATATCATTATAATATATGATCAACTTAAAACTATTTTTAATATGATATTTATCAAAATGATTCTTAATTTTTACTTATTTTTCTAACTTCAAAGTATTTAATAAAAATATTTTGATATACACCACACAATATGGGGGCTGGACTTGCTAGCAAGTCGGCAACCTTGGACCCAAACTCAGCACAGATTGAACACACATTGAGCTATTGATAAGGGAGCCATAAAGTCAGGGATGAAAATCACTCAGAAGAACAGTTTTAGGTGGGTGTTCAAGTAGAGTTCAGTATGGGTTCAGTATGAGTTCAGTCTGAATTCCATCTGAGTCCAGGTTGATGACTTGCTAGCAAGTCCACCATCTATATTGCATAGTGATAAAAATATAATTATTTTTAAATTTATAAATACATAATAAAAGTTCTAAAAAAGTATAAATTTTTTCATGGCTTGACTTTGCTTGAACAACACTTGGAAACAGAATTGCATTGAGAGTTCAATCTAAGTTCCACCAAAAACACAATAAATATTTTTTTTGAAAACATATTTAGTCATTGCAATGAATAAAACTAGTAAAAGAAAGGACTCTGAAATTTTTTTCTGTTACTGAATAGATTATCATAAATATTTTGAGGCAGATAAATTATTAAATTTTCTTAAATTTGCAGTTATTACAGTCAATTATCTAGTTATATATAGTAATCACAAAATAAGAAATGGAGCTAAATGTTTAGATATGTAGATAGATCTTTTCTTCAAGCTTTACTAGAATTATTTAATTTAATTCAAAGATATTTTTTATCCAACAAACATATTTTACCATTAAATTTAAAAATAAATACAATAAACTCATAAAATACATAATTTGTCAGCTGGCAGATTCCACTGGACTACCCACTGACAATATTATAAATTATTATCAAAAATAACTTGACAAATAAAATAACAGAAAAATCTTGATATAGTATTTAAAATAATAAAAAATTATTATTATATAAAATAAAAATAAAAATGGTATAATTATTTCTAGAAAGGGATAGAGTTTGGGCAGAATTTGTTATGTCCAATTAAAACTCAATACAAGAAAATAGTTAAAATAATTATCCACAAATATCCTTGGACAACTTAACCCCATGGAGCGCCAAACCACACTGGATATCAATCTCTACTCAACAACAGGGCACCCCAGGATTCTGGAAAATCTTACTTGGGCCCCTTAATCTCATTCCTGGACCACCAATGGACCCCTCATGGCGCTTTTACAAGACTTTGTTGGATATATTTGATTTTTTATCTAATAATTAGTAAAATAACCTTTTTCTCAGTTTTATACATTCTTTTGATCTTATATTCCTTTTATATTTTATTCCTTTTATTTTATTTCCTTTTATTTCTTTCCCTTTCAAACTATACCTATAAAAAAGCTGTGATTCCTTATCAGTCACATTAAAATAAAAATATAGCTTAAAAATATTTAATACCTCATTATTACTATGTTTTTTATGGCGCTTCTCAGCCCTTTTTACAAAAAAAAACTGTCTAGAAAAATCTATATACATCTCTTTTTCTTATCAGTCATTTATCTGAGGCTATTTTCACTTTATCTTATCTTAAATATTGGTTTCTCAACATTTATTACTGTTTGACTTCCATTTATCTCATTTTCTCTTTTGTTAGCTCAGTGTGTCTCAGGCTTGAGAAAAGTTGTAAGCACATGGTGTGGGAGGCCAAAAAGGCTCTTGACTCATCTCATCCTGAGTAAGACTGAGGAATATGCAGTTACCGCAGCCTGAGGAACTGTTGGTACACTGCATACAGGGGGGGTCTGAAAGCCAGATAGTGGAGTCAAGGGTTTGGAGGCCTCTACTGCGCTGTGGGGCAGGTAAAGGTGAATTTTACTATATATATAGCTTTTTTCTGTCGAGTAAAAAGTATCTTTTTACCTCATATAAATATTTGCTAAGTTTCCATTTTCCAAAATAACTGCAGTAGAAAATAACCTTACCAATTGGATATAAAGTAAGTCTTATTGTTTGAAATTTTATTTGTCATTTTCGCCTCTTAAAAAATAATTATTATATTGTTATTGGGTCGAGTTCTCACTCTCTATAAGTGTTAATTGTGGTATTAAATTATTTTTTATTATTAAATTTTGTTATCATCTTTAAAAGACATTACAATATTGTAATCTCTTATAACTTTCCTTATAGCTATTAGATTGATCTCTTATCCATCTTTTAACTCCCTTACTTTATTAAGTGCTAGTTATTAGTTGTATTGTGATAGTTCTAGTAGTTATACTTAAGATTCAGATTATTTGTGTAGTGCTCCATTAGTGGTGTAATACATATAAATTTGTACACCTCAGCAAAACCCCCACTGATTCAAGGCTCATCACCCTGTTTCAGTGAGAAGAACAGCTGGCATTCCATTATCACTGTTCTTTTTACTCTGCGCTACTCTCAATTGCCTTGACTGCAACCCCTTAACAGCTATATCTCAGTAAGCTGTGTGGGAAGATTGATACTACAGAGACTGTAGTATTAATTCTTATTTTTTCTCAACTCACACCAATTAAGTTGCATGTGAAGGCCATATTCTACAGAGACTGGTAGACCTAGCCATATATATATATATATATATATATATATTTATTCTGAATCTTCTTTGTTCACTATTTTCATTGTGTGAACTATTCAGTCCCCACAGAGACTTGTGAGGAGCTGACATAAGCTCATTTGTTTGAATTTCTTTAAATGTTTTGTTTTGGTTTTCAACTTTTTACTACAATTTTCCTATTTTATTATTTATTTATATCATGTATACATATCAGAAGCATACTGTCAACTCTCTTGTAAAAAATTAAAAAATTATTTTGTTACCAATTATTTTATTATATTACTTTCTTAGTCTTAAAGTGCATGGTAAATAAAAAATGTTAAATAAAGATGTATAAACTATAGGTTTAAGTTTGAAAATATCAATAAAAGATAATTATAAATCATTTTTCATATTGGCAGAATAGAGCTTTAGATTGAGGGGGCAGACTCTGATGTTTGCCTGAAGAATAGAGTACACTCTCCATTTTTTCTACCTCAATTGACAACCTCTCAATCTCTCAACACAACTTTCTCTACCTTTTATTTCTTTTAATTCTATTACCACCCCCCACCCTGTTATTGCCCTTCTGATACATTTGCTACACCCTCTAAGCTTCAAAATCCAAGTTTAAGCCCTCCTCAATATTCCCCTCCACTCTATTTTCACTTTTAACAGAACTAAACACCTTTTTCTACCACCCTCATCCCTCATCCCTCACCACTCACTTCTTGCCTGTCCCTACCTTACCCCACCCCTTTAAACCTTACCCTATCTATTTTTGCCTCAACACCACCCCACTCCTTTTATAACTAATTAAAATGATTTCGCTTTTGACCCCCTTTTTTTACTCTTCACTCCAGACATTCCCCACCCCACCCCAATCCACCCATTCAATTTTTATCCAACCTCTATGGCTTTAAAAATCACCCCCTTTTCTGCCTATAGTGTAAAAGGGGTTAGAAGCGGAGCAAAAGGAGTAATATCAAGAAATTTGGGGTGGAAAGTGGTGAAAAGGGGAATAAATAGGGTGTTAAGGGGAGCAAAATAATTGAGGAGGGGTGTAATGGGATTATTAGGGGTGGAGAAGGGGGAATAAGGGTTTGGGATGGGACAGTTCTTAGTAGACTTAAATAAAATGTAATAGGGAGAAATTTTAGTTGGGAAAAGAATGAGATTTGAAGTCTGAGGGAGGAAAGTAATTGTAAGGAACATTTTAAAACAAGGTAAGCACAAAAATTATATAATATATGTTGAGACTTTGAAATCATAATAGCATGAAACATCCCAAAAAAAACTAAAAAATATTTTTCAATATTTATTAACCATAGATTTTATTCTCATAAAAATCGGATTTTTTATTCTTTTGATATAATGAAGATCATGATAAGTTATATTTTTAATAGAATTGGGCCCATTTCCTGTTTTGACTTATATAAATATGGGATGTAAATCAATCTTACAAATTGTTCTATTGACTAAATTTAATATTAAATTATTTTAAAGAGTGTTTCAACTTCCACAAATGTTCTGAAAATGGATAAATAAATAATTATATTGATATATATAATGGGAAAAGGTATTTACTTCTCAATTTTTTACTGATAAAAATTTAATGAAATATAGAAGTTCAATAAATATTTCTTAATGAATAATTTCTTAGAATATTGGATGTTTTATCAATATATTTATAGGGTGAATACCCTATAAATTTTTGTGAAATCTCTTATAATTTAAAGAATCTGAGAGTTTTATTAGATTCAAAAAATAAAAAAATTTACAATTTTTCAAAATCTTATGAAGTGATAAGGCTAGATTGATAGTGGGGCTCATTTATTTTTTATCCCTTCAACAAATCCTCTAATTCAAGTATAAATATTTTTTGAACTATTAATCAACTGTGGTTCAATGAAGGTTCAAAATAGTTTCAAGGTGTTTTCAAAGTAAATTCAATATTTATTCATGATTGTCTCATCACCGACTCAATGTGTGCTCAATTAGATATAAATTAGGGTTCAAGGTTGTGGAATCACTAGCAAGTCTGCCCCCCATATTAAGGGGTATCAATGTTCAGGGATCTGCAATTAAATTAATTGTGGATAAAAATCCTTATACCCCAATTATCTTCCGCAATTATTTTTGCTAATAATTGGGTTATTAGACACTTTACGTGTCAATGTTCAACTCTTATCTGACATTTTTCTACTCAATTTTTCATAACCACATAATGGACAAATTTCTGTCATAACCACATGTTGCACAACTTTCTGTCATAACCACATCTTGGACTACTCTCTGGATATGCCTCATGGATATGATGAGTTTGGGATCAGGAATTAGGAATGGAAATCAGGGTATAAGAGGCGGGATAATGCATTATTGTGTATTCCTTATCCACTAGCCCCGGAGCTAGTGGATAAGAATCTTCCGCAATTAATAATGTCTGATCCTGGGAAAATAAATTCATGATCCCTAATTGCAGATCCCTGAACATTGATACCCCCTATTATGTTGTGATATGCACCAATCAAGTCCCTTACTACTATTACTACCTTATTATTTACATATGGGTACTTCTAATATTTTAAAGTAATAATAATAATAATCTCCTACCTTTTCATTGAGTATTAAAATATAAATAAAAATACATACTTCTTTTTGAAATCTTGACTTTTCCTCACCTTCCATTGCCGTTGGACCTCTGTAAAATGTTCTAGACCAAAAGCATCCCTTGAAAGTTGTACTTGTTTAATATATTTTCTTAAGTAATTAATCAATTATTTTATTTTATTTTATTAGTCCAATTGTCAGAAAAATGGAGTTCTAAATAAATTTGTCAAGTTTTTTTATTCCTATGGTTTAATTTACATAATAATTAATTCATTACTTTATAAGTTGATGTTTTTACATATAATATTTTGTAATTAATTAATTATAAATTTAAAATCATCAAGTACATAAAAAAATACTAATCTTTTTCTAGAATATAATTTTATTTTGTATTTAAATGAATATACATTATATATAACAATAAAATTAATATAACAATTTATTTAAAAAATATTGTTATATAGTTTTATTTTAATATAATACTTAATTTGTATATATTTAAAGCAAATTTTTCTTATTGTATTTTCACATAAGATTTCACTTGACCTTCAATATAGCCTGGCTGACAAAACATATATAATGTCTTTAAATTTTTTCAAAACATTTTAACAATGAATAAAATGGTAAATGCTGTAAATGATAAGCTTTATATTTAAGAAAATATGTAACTGAAAATGAAAAGACCTATTAAACTAATTTGTATTCAGTTTTTTTTAAATGAGAGTTATATAAGTGCACTTTTCATGATAAAGTATTTTATTTACCCCTATATATATTGATAAACAGCTTTCAGCCTTCAAGGCCTATCCCTAGTTTATATTTAATGCATTTGTATATCTTTATTCTTTCAACTACATTGAAAAAACCTAGCTCATGAAAAAAGTTAATTTTTTTAATAATGTTTCTTAATGAGTTAAAAATTACTTTAATTTTTATGATGCCTTTAGAAAAAAGATTTACTTTATTTTATTCCATTTTATTTGATATTATTTTACTTTATTTTATTCTATCATACTATATAATACTGTATTAAAATAGGGGGTATCAAAGTTAGAAATTTTTAATTCTTTAAAAAGTATTTCAAAACACAAAAAGAAATCCAAAAACTCAACATTAACTCTCAGTAAAAAGGTATTTTTGTGGCACAATATGGCATATTCTAAAAAATAATCATTTTCAATTTGGTGGAGAAAAAAGGTATTTTGAGCTGAAAGGTTTCTAAATTTGATACCCCCTAATGAGTATATTAAAATATAATAAAATCAAATCAATTTAAAAAATTACATAATATAACATAAAATCAATTTAAACTGATTTTTTTTAAATATTTTATTCAATATAAACTTTAATATTTATATGCAATTTATTTTTTTGTATGCATATTAAATATGATATTGAATATGAATATGCAATATGATTTTCTATATGCATTTTCAATATAAATTTTTTATGCATATTTTCTTGGTCAAACATTCAAAATTATTTTCATTATATATATGAATGATAATTTCACATTAACATATTGAATACCACTCAAAAAGTGAATATTCAATTTCACTTTTTGTGACTCAAAATAATGTTACATGACTAAAAAGTATCAAAAAGTGAATGAAAAAATTCAATTCATTATAGTTCTCTGTAATGTGTAGTTTTGAAAATTCTGGTAATTTTTTTCAAACAATATTAAATATTTAAATATGATTTTTAATATGTTTCAATCTATTTTAAATAAGTAATAAATTAGAGTAAAAATATCACTTGAAAAATTGAAAGTTTTAAATGAGTTTTCAAGTTAATCTTGAACTATAATTTGAAAATACTGAGTTAAAATTATGTGCCTATGGTGTACAGTGTTTGGAATGATTACTGAAACTTTTTTCATTCAAAATTTAAGATGAGTTAATTTCACTTTCATTATGATACCACAAAAGATTAAGCTAGGTTTTTACAATAGTTAAAGTTGTTTTCAAGCACATTTCAGTAGGAATACCATGAAAGTTCAGTCTGAGTTCCATCTCACTTCAAGTTGAGGACTTGCTAGCAAGTTTCCCCAAAATATCATGTGGTGAATAAAGTTTCCCTCAGAAAATTTATCTAAAAGATTGACTTTTGTTTTTTTATGAAGTTTTGTTTATATGAACAGAGTTTATAAATGATTCCCTGGAGTAGAGACCTTTTCAATGATACCCTATAAGTATTTCTTTATGAGTTATTTAATATTAATGATGAGTTATATAAAAAAGTGTTATTTCATAAGGGTATGAAAAAATATGAAAATTTTATGTAAATGTGATGATGGTAGTTGTTAATATATCTTGTTAAATATATTGGGTATCCCTACTAATTTTGAGTCTACAGCCTTTATATTCATATTCAATTCTTGTGCCCCCCTTTTCCCTCCAGAGTCCATCCAGAGTATCCCAGAGCTTGTATGGACTTCCAGATTCAAATAGAACCTTAAAAAACTAAAGAAAATCTGCAAAAGTTACAGATGATAGCTTTACATCTTGAGAGCCTCACATTTAATTTTGGTAGCCAGAACAACTGTATTTACTGAGCTAAAAAACATTGAAGCTAAGTATACTCTTAAAAATCAGAAATAATCAAAAATAATTTATAAAATTATTAAAAATATAGAAAATTTTTAAAAATTCGCCAAAAAATTTTAAAGGCTCTTGAGACTCCAGAATTTCATTTCCATGCACTTTTAAACCTATACTTGCATTTCTTAACCATTAAATAAATGTTTCATCTTGACTTGTATAATTGACCCATTTTTTCCAATATTACCATCCATTATTTTAATTTTAAAAATTATATAAAAATATATTGGCCTTTCCAATCTCTATAAAATCATAAAAATTTAATAAATATTATTTATAAGTGCCATACTAAACTTCAGACTTCCACAATGTGACTAGACTATGCATATAGAAGCTGTAGATTTGAATTAGAAAATAGCATACAACAGCAGGGAAAAGCATAAAAAACAATACAGTAATATAATGTATAAAAACCATCTTTATGATAACATTTTACAATTTGTAATATTATTATAGATATAAATTTTTTTACTTAACACTCCATATATTTTACACAACAACTTACAGATATAAACTCATAGGGTATCATTAGAAAGGTCTCAACTCCAGGGAATCATTTCTAACATCTTCTCAAAAAATTAGAAACTTTATAAAAACATATAAATTCAATCATTTAAATAAATTTTCACTTGTACAAGTTTTTTTTGTATTTCTTCATATTAACATAAGAACACCAATTCTAATATCTCAAAACCTTTAAAAATAACTGTTAAAAAAGTCATTTTCTTATCAAGTAGACATTTTAGCTTAGTTTATTGTGAACTCCTATTTTACTTATAGGGAAAGGTTTTTCTCAGATTTATACAACTCCCTTGGATTCTGCTTACAGAAAGGTGGATGTAATAGTATTTCTACAATGTAAAATATCCATGAGATCAAGGGCCTGAGCACTAGCAGTTGTTTGAAGCTTTTGAAAAAGTGAAAGACTCATTTTAGTGTTTAAGGAAAAAATATATGCGCAGGAGTAATAAAGGATGGGAGGAATTAAGGGTTGGAGTATGGTTTTAGGGAGGACTTAAGACTTAATTCATGGTGTACTGTGTGTGTATAAATAAGCCCCTAAGGATTAGGTGAAGAAAAATTTAAAGGTATGAGGGAGTGTGTACCTAATTCTGACTAATCAAGTAAAGTAGAAGAGGTGCTTGAAAGGCCTGGATGTACTCAAAAGTTGGCCTGTTAATGAAAAACAGGCTTTTGAAGTATACCCTTATTTATCATAGTAGGGGGTGACAAACATTACCATATAGGCCTGGAAGACTTCAGTCTCAAAACACCATTCTAAGAAGCCACCATAAATGGCATACTTGTGGTTAGACATGTCCGAAATTTGGTCAAATACTTCCTATTCTTGTGCCATAACCCCAACCAAAATTCAGGCCATGACCTGTTTTGCATGCAGAGAATTGTTACTTGAAAAGAATAAATGAAACAGTTTTGCCTGAAGTATCATTATACGACTCAACTAGGTGAAAAATCTTAGAGATTACCAAATAAGTAAAACATAATGGATCATATTTTAATAAAAATCTAATTAAAAATGATGAACATCAGAATAAGGAAAATAAATATTACCTAGCAGATAAGAAAGACATAATGTTTACCAGAAGCTGCAATTGATTCATCACTTTTACCCAAAGAGAGTTAAGTGTGGGAGGAATCAGGGATGGGATGAGTTAAGTGTTAGACTATGATGTTAGGGGAACTTAAGGCTTGATACACCATAATACTGTGTGTGTATAAATAAACTCATGCGGATTAGGTAAAGAAAAATTTTAAGGTATGAGCGTGTGTGCACCTAATTCTGACTAATCAAGTTAAGGGTAAGAAGTGCTTGAGGGGCTTGGATGTACCCAACAGATGGTATCTGTAGGTAAAAGCACACTATTAAAGTGTAACAGTTAATGAGGTATTTAACTCAAATTAAAATGACTTACTTGGTACCTTGTTTTAGGCTTGTTTGAATGGCATATATGTTAATGTTTGACACATTCTAATATTTTTCCAACTTTTGGTTGTCTCTTCAGATAAATTGCATCTTTTGTTTCTGAAACAATAGTTTTTTTTAGCCATTATATATTTTTTACATCAATAAATATTTATCTTATTCACACATCACTAATTAACCAGATTCATGTCATATAAATATAAAATAAATACTAATACAAATATCTATATAAGTATATGTCATCTACTACAACTTCTAGCCCTATAGTATTGTTTAAACTATCCTGGTCATAACAGATAGTATACATTGATTGAAACATTCATTTCTTATTTACCATCTTTGTTTTCTCCAATCAATCGCCAGGTAGGGCCTTATTTTTATCCTCATTTAAATTCAGTATAGTTAGCTCATTATACTTGATACAATCTTTTTTTCTCCAATCAATAACAAGCCTGAGACCTTTTTTTCCACTCTTCAATGTGGTACACATCTTGAAGTAACACAATAAAATTCTCAGGAGCCCAGCAAAAGTCTCAATTCTCTAAAGTGCAACAATGGGGCTTCTAAGAAGGATGGTTACGGAAGCACAACTAAGGGGTTTAAAAGCGCAAGAAAAGATAGACTCTCTGCGCACACTTTTTTAAGGGATGTATGGATATACAAGCCATGGAAAGTAAAGAACAGAGGGAAATGCATACTGAATTATGGGATAAGAGGACATGGGATGTACTTGTGAAAGCTATGGTTAGTTCTAGACGCATAATATGGAGTTAGGAAGCATCAATAAGCAATGGTATAAAAATCATTATTAGATAAGTGCAATGCCTTTTTGGGAAAATATGCATCCTCCCAAGGAGATGGAAAAACAATTCAAAGAGAAAAGGTAGCTCTAGGAAGACAAATAAATTGTGAGTAAGACTCAAAGAAGGGTTAAGCAAGTAATATCTGAAATAGGTAAGTCATTTGCTTAGCACGGACTTTTTCACTATTAGTAGGGATTCATGTGGTGAGCATGGGTTATAAAATAGGTATGAAGGTGGTAAAGTACCTATTATTAAGTCAGGATTCTCAAGAAACATAGGGTATTTACAGGAAAGTGGTGCATCAGGAGCTAATAGTTGTTCTTGTCTAGATGTTTCAGGTGCTATTAGAACCAAGAATTATGCTAACAAATTTACATAGCTTATTGAGATACATAGTTAGTGTTTGATATTTTGTATTAGCGCTAAAATTGTGTAAGAAAGCCAGTAGGGGAAGGAAACATAGGAAAGGGGCTCTGAACATACAAATGTATATAAGATCACTCTCTTTTAAAAGTGAAGGAGGAAGAGAAAAAAATAGAGTAGATATTTTTGATATAGATAAAAAATATAGAGTAGATATTTTTGATATAGATAGAATAGAAATAGATATATTTTATTTTTTTACATAATGGGTGTGCATACCAGAAGTAGCGCTGTAGAGTTATGTTATTGCTACAGTAAGGATAGTATTAGATATAGCTCTTCAAAGGGGAGTGATTGAGAATACTAGCACTTACTGTGAGTAGATATAGGCACCAGATTGATTAATTATATTAAAGTATATTTCCCCTTTTTCATTTAAAGATCTCTACAAACTTATCCTACTTTATTCTCCAATAAATTTAGATAACCAAACTTATAATATGTGCTTTCACTTTCTTTAAAATTAGAGTGGCAGGCACTTTTTTTTTATTCTTTAAAAGAGAAGAACCAACCCATCTTGGATTGTGTCTATAGCTTAATATTATAGAACAGTTTCCTTCTACAATTGGTGTCCCAACAGTGGCAGCCATATTTTAAGCTTGGTTATTATTTTGTTTTTCAGGGTTTTTTCAAAGAGGATGTAATCAAGCCAGTGCTTCAAAGGAAGAGTCATAGGGTCTGCAACAATTGGATCAAGCTGTTATCAGAGGATAGCTTAGGGCTGTATTAGAGAATATAGTCAGTATAATCTTTTAGTTCTTATTTGGTTTTTTTATTGTTTTAGTAGTTAAAAGGTAGAATGGAACCTACAGCTCCTACTTCTAAAGTCACTTGGGAGAGGGATATATTTCCCAATTCTACAGTGTTAATAATGCCTAAGGTTTCAAAAATTATTAGGTGCAAGGATTAAAGCTTGCGGTTTACTGGAATTAACACTCAAAAGTGTTTGAGGAGATTTGAGCATGCGGTGTTGTAGAAAGACTCTGAAAGTTTCCTTGCTTTAAGCAGAATCCAAGGGATTTGGATAAACCATAAAAATATCTGTCCCTTTAAGTAATAAAGAGTTCACAATTATCTAAGCTATAACCTCTACTTTATATAAAATTACCAATTAACTATTTGTTATTAATGGTGTTGAGATGGAGAATAAGTGTTCTTTATAATGAGGTTGGAAAACACAACAGTGAAATTTTATTTTGAAAAGTTATATAAATGATTGAATAATATTTTTATGTAGCTTTTATTTGATAAGATTCAGTTGTTAAAATTTGATCCCTGTTTATGAGACCTTTATAATGGTACCCTAAATGTTAATATTTATGATGATAAGTGAATTCAATATATTGTTATGTAAAAGTGTTATATTTATAAGAGTATTACAATTTTATAATTTATTATGAAAATAATAAATGATTGTTATAATATATATTGCTGTGGTTGGTTGTTGTATTATGAATGTAAAGATACAAGTTTTTTGATCCTATTATGTCTAATTTTGAATCTACAGGATTTATATGCATAGTTTGTCATGTGCCCTACTTTCACTAACTGGAACATTATGGAGCTTGTCTGGAGATCACTGGAGTTTGTACAGAGCTTGTACGGACTTCCAGACTCAATTAGAACCTTTAGAATATCAATAAGAAATCTAGAAAAATTACAGATGATGTAGTTACTTCTCTTTTATATTCCATTATAAATTTTGTAGCCTGCGCAATCCTTATCACCTAGTAAAAAATTATCAAAGTCAAGCAGATTATGAAAAATCAAAAATACTTTATAAAATTATTGAAAATAGTAAAGAAATAGTAAAAAATCCACAAAAACTCTCAAAGGTTCTTGAAACTCCTGAATTTAATTTCAATTCATTTCCTGTCTAGTAATTAATTTTTAAATCTTGACCCATAAAATTAACCCTTTTTAACCACTTTTAATACTCAATTTATTTAATATAACTATTTTAAAATTTGATTTGAATTTCCAATCTAAACAATCATTCACCAAAAATCCATTTTTACTAAACTTAAGTGCCCTAATAAACTTAGACTACCACAGTAGAAGTACATGGAGCATCAGATTATGATATGGTGCACCAAGTGTTATTTTTTGTCACAGATGAATGTAAAGACAATCTAGAGGAGCTGAATGTTTATGAGAAACACAACTTGATGGCTCTGAAAGTGCATATGTTAAATATATGGCCTAAACTTACTGAGGAAACTAGGTATACAATCAAGGATCTAGATGTCTTGGTAACTACGGCAAAAGCTAAAGGATGTGTGAGAGACCCTAAATATTTTAAAAAAATTTGACAAGAATTTGATCAAGTAGTAGATTATTTGGTCAGTAATGAAGACTTTAGTGATACTACTGCATTTTTACCTTGGTTTTGTGAGGTGCTAGTTCCTGAGGTTGAAGATTGGGTGAAAAGAAGCCTTGATAACAAAGGAAAATTGCTTAGGAAGAGGAACAGGGATTATAAGTATCCAGGGTTAGAGGAAGTGGAAATGGCTTTTGAAGCAGAAATGAAGTTGTGTAAGGTAGAGCTCCAAGAATCAAGGTTTTCTTTAGAGAATTTAGAGGTAATAGAGGTTTCTCCTAGTACTGGATCACCTTTATCAGTGTCAACTCCAAAAGAAAAGGCAATGTCACAGGATTAAAAATCAGTGATGGCAAGAATTGAAGAGTTGGAGAAGAATTTGAGTGAAGCAGCTAAACCCAAGCCTAGATTAACTCCTAAACTGTCATGGTTTTCTTCTATGATATGTCATTATTGTAATAAAGAAGGTCATACACAGATGAGGTTTAATGCGCTTCAGAAAGACAAAGTTGACAAGGCAGTCTTTGAGGTTGGTACAGATTTAATTTTAGAGGATTTAAAAAAGCTTGTTATGGAAAAGGATTGAGGGATGCAAGATAAGTTCATTTATCATATTAACAAGAAATCTATGGAGGTCAAGTCTAGTAAGGGCAAGGAGCCTGCGGATAAAAACTCAAAGTCAGTAAACTTTGGAGTCACTTGTGCAGTATTGGATTTCAAGTTCAAAGAGGGGGCAGTTTCAGCACCACTCACTACAGCGCGGTTGGAGATGTTTTCAGCCAAACATAAGAAAATGGCTCCACCAACTGTTAGTAGGCCAAGAAGGGCTGGCTACAAGTATTAAAATCCAGTGGAAATGGGGGAAGTAGGGTATACTACATGAGAAAATACACCAGTACCACCTGAGGATGTGGAAATGGAAGATGAATCTGCAAATAAAATGGATCATTATATTGATCACTATATTGAAGAACAACTGTTAGAGAAGCCAGAGGTAGTTCAGAAAAGAGCAGTACTGGAAGAAGGGATGCCTGGAGTGAAGCATAATACTCCAAAGAATTGGTCAGGTAGGGCCAAAGCTGGAGAAAAGATGACTAAACTAAAATAGAGGATTCAGAACCCAGTTAATGCAAAATATCCTAGGGTAGCTGAAGATTTAATTTCAGAATGTCTTAAAACAACAGTTTAAGTGCCATTAGGGGTGTTAATGGCACTAGTGCTAGACATAGCAAATGGCATAGTAGATAGATGTAGGAAGAAAAGAGTTGTGAATTGTGTTTAGTATGATTTAGAAGAACATTAATTTCAACCAGTTGTGGGACTATCAAAGGTGCCACACTATGCAGGGCCATTAGGGTTTTTTATTGTTATCATTAATGGGAATCAGATCAGAGTAATAGTAGATACTGGTTCTCAGATAAATGTAGTTTCTGCAGAGGATTCTGTGGATTAAGGTTTTTCAGTAAAAGATGGTGAAGGAACTGTGGCAGGTATTGGAGGTGGTATGTTACCCATTATAGGGGTAGCTGAATATGTGAAGACGTGAGTTACAGGAGCGTCAAGAGATATACACTTTTATGTTCCTATGGGTGTAGTGAAACCAGTTTTGGGAATGCCGTTTTTGATGGATTATTCTGCAACAATATATTATTTTTTGAATAAGACTATAGGGATTAGGATTATGGGTGATGATAGTATTCCAGTAACAGCAGTCTTAGCAGTGCCTAAGGATAGTGGCTGGGAAACTAAGTATGTTGGATCTGTGAGTTTGGAGAAAGAAAGAGAGTTTTATGAGGATGAAAGGAATGGGAGACCACCAGTGAGGCCCCAATCTTTTCATTAGGGTCTGTCATTCTATGTATTACTATATCCCATAGTGAGAAGAGCCCTGATAGTGATCAGTCATACCAAGAAGGGATACATAAATTGGGAGTTCACAGGTGTTTTGGTAATACTACTATAGAGTGTATCGTGCCTTGACTTTTTAATTTCTTTGATTATGTATTTTTTTATACTTCAATTAGGAAGAAAAGACAAAAATATGATGTAGTTACAACTTGGAGTTATATTAGAAAAGGTCTAATATTAATTAATGAAGGCAGCAGCTGGTTCTTTCTAGTGTCAAAGTATAAACCAGTAGCAGTTAAGGGTAAACCAGTAAATGTACCAATGCAAGATTTGAAACCTCCTTTTCAGAGGCCTGAGCTATCAAGAAATTCTTATGAAACTCCTTTAAAAAAGTTTCCACTAGAATTTATGCCTACAGATAGGATAACTCTAGAAAGAATTCAGATGGTTAATTTTGGGCAAGAAGGTTGGTTGTTGCAGGAGGAAAAGAATTTACTGTTATATGTTATGGTACTTAGGGAAAAAGCTATTGTGTTTTCAGAAGAAGAAAAAGTTTCATTAAAGCACTCTTATTGGAAACCTTATGTTTTTCCAGTTATATTTCATGCGCTGTGGCGAAAGAAAAAATTTCCTATACCTGCAGCAATAAGAGTAGAATATACAGAATTAATTAGGGAAAGTTTAAGTTCTGGCTTGTATGAACAATCAATGTCTAGCTACTCAAGTCCAGTATTTTTTTTGTCAAGCATAATGGCTAATTAAGGGTTTTTCATGACTTAAGAGAAATGTACAAGGTTACGGTTAAGGATGCAGGATTACCATCAATGCCAGAAGAATTTGTGGAATCTTTTTCAGGTCAAGCATGGTACAGATTATGATATATAATGGGATGATATGATGAGAGCGAGTTAGATATGTTGTCAAGGCCAATGACTACATTTGAAAATCCATTGGGGAGCTTCAGGTTAACAAGGTTACCACAAGGTGCTGCAAACTCAGTGGCAGTATATCAGGCACAAATGATGTGGATATTACAGGATAAAATTACAGATCATGTAGGAATTTTTATTGACAATTGTGGTATAAAAGGAACAATAACTGACTATTACAGGGAGGTTCTAGAGGATAAACCAAGCATAAGGAGGTTTATTTGGGAATACACAATTACTCTTGAAAGGGTACTTTTTAGGATAGAAGAGGCTGGTTTGACAGTCTCAGGGTCAAAATTTTCTTGTTGCGTACCAGCGCTAAATATTGTTGGTCATGTTGTATGTAGGAAGGGAAGAATAATCACAGAGAAGCAGAAAAACAAGGAACTTATGTGGCCAAGACCAAGAAACACTAAAGAAGCTAGGAGGATTTTAGGTATTTTCACCTATGTGATAATTTTCATTTGTGATTTTGCCTTGTTATCTTCTCAATTAAGGCATGTGACAAGAAGGATGTTTTATGGGATTGGAAAGAGGAATGTGAAGAATCCTTTGAGTTGTTAAAAAGGATAGTAGGGAAAGAAATTCTTTTAAAGAAACTGGAATACAGGCAAGGTGCTGGAAAGATTACTCTAGAAGTAGATTCAAGTGTGTCTGCAGTAGGCGCAGTTTTGATGCAAGAGGACAAAGAAGGAAATGATAGAACTTTCCTTTATGAATCAAAGACTTTTAAAAAGGTGGAGTCTAGATACTCTCAATCTAAGTTAGAGTTGTGTGGGGTTGCAAAGATTTTGAAGAAGTTGAAATGGATGCTTTGGGGGCAACATTTTAAGTTGCAGGTTGATGCACTATCTTTGGTGCAAAAGATCAGTAGTCTAAGTTTACCAGATGTGCCAATGACTATATGGGTGGTGCAGATCAATTTATTTTATTTTGATTTAGTCCATAAACCAGGAGAATTTTTATCAATGCCAGACTCCTTGTCAAGAAGGCCATTTTGTAAAGAGGATTCTGAGGAAGAATAATTTGAAGAAGATAAGAGGTGGATAAATGGAATAGATTGTTGTTATCAAAGGTTTAGAAATGGGAAAAATTTCATCCACAAAGATGTAAAATTAGATACTAGCATCTGGGAAAATGTGAAACTAGCAACTAATGTCCGCAAAGACGTAAAACTAATGGCCAATGTCTGAAAACACAAAAAACTATCATCAGTGTTTTTAGGCAGTGTCTGAAATGACGTTAAACTAAGAAGGTTTAAGGAAAGTGATCATGATGAGATCAATGCGCAAGATTTTGATGTCGAAGCTAATGTATTAACAAGAGGAACTTCAGGTAAAGCAATTCAGGAATCAGAAAAAGAGGATAATGGATTGACATCAAGTAATGAATAATATACACTCTCAGAGGATGGGGATTTAGTCAAGGAGCCAATTGAGCAAATGGATTGCCTGAGAAAGTATCTGGAAGAAGATAGTCTACCAGAAAATTGTGATGAAGACACATGGTGCAAAGTAAGGAAGCTTGCTAAATATTATTTTATTAAAGATGGATGGGTATTGAGGGAATGTTTTTCTACACCACAATTAGTAATAACAGATAGAGCTAGGAAAGAAAATATTCTTAAAGAATTACATGAGAATTCGGGACATAGGGGACAAGATGAAACTTCTAGAAGAATCAAAGAACAATTTTGGTGGCCAAATATGAGAGCTGAGGTAAAGGGTTGGGCTCAATATTACCTGGAATGTAAGAGCAGAAGTTATAGAAAGCCTAAAGAAAAGGGGATGGCAATGAGAAAGGATACTGTTTTTGGTAGGATTAGATTGGATGCAGTTCATATTAAAAAAGGATTCTTTAAGTACTTGGTTGTGGCCAGGGATGATCTTTCAGGATGGGTTGAAGCAGTGCCTTTAGTAAACCTTAAGGCCATTAATATAGCTGAATTTTTAAAGAAGGAATGGGTGTATAGATATGGAGTAATAAAAATGGTAGCTTTGGATGGGGGAACTGAATTTTCTGGTGAGTTTAAATAATTTTTGAAAGGGATTAGTGCTAAAATTCAAGTTGCTACACCGTATTATCCAGAGACAGAAGGTTTCATAGAGAGAGGGAATCAAGCGATAAAAGATGCATTAGTTAAGCTATGTGGAACTAATGGGGGAAAAAGGAAGAACTATTTGCCTTTAGTATTATTTACAGATAGGATTTCAGTGAAAAGGATGACAGGTTTTTCACCTTATGAAATTATGTTTGGTCAAAGGGTGGTAATACCTATTGAGCTGGAAGCTGGATCTTTTCCAGGATGTGATTGGGATAATATGTGCTCAACTGAAGATTTAGTTTTAGCAAGAGTAGCGCAACTTGAAAGAAAGGATGAATTTGTGGGAAAGGCATATGAAAGAATGATGCAAATTTGGGATAAATCAGTTAAATATTGGGATGAGCACTTAGTGCATAGGTTAAGGGAACCATTGAAACCAGGGGGCTTGGTATTAGTATACAACAGAAGTCTTGAAATTCAATGGGGTAACTGTTTGAAGACAGGTGGAACAGTCATTATAGCATCAGAAAACAAATTACTGGAGGAATTGGATGGTACTTAATTGAAGTGACCTATAGTGGCTGATAAGATCAAAAGATTCTACTCAAGAGAGGTACCAGTGAGGCAAGAATAACCTCCAGAATGAGGTAAAACTATCAAAAAAATAACCTCCAGGAAAGGATGAACTAATAACATTATTTACAGTTTCTCCAGAAAGAGTATAAAATATTATCACTATGTTAATTTTTTTTGGACTCATAGGATGTTATGAAACAGCTGTGATGTATAGGGCTCTAGCAATGGCAGAGCAACTATTTCTTAACAGGCAGTTGGCAATAGCTACTAGAGTAGATTTTTATGGAGTGGAGATTTAACGCTGTACAAGGGGATATGAAGAAGTGGATGAGCTAGATAGAGGAAAGGCTGTCTGGGCAAATCAGAAGGCTACCGGGGACTTAGTGGAAGGTGGTTACTTTAGCTGAAGAAGGTTGGAAGATGGAGCACCCAAGATTTAGGCATCTAGTTTCTTGTAAAATCTCTTATGATGTAGGTTAATTTTTTTAAGATAGTAGAGGGAGCACAGTCAAGCGCTCTCTGACTCTCTAAGAAGGTGCTCATGGAAAAGGCAAGGGTGTTTCAAGTGCCACATGCTTTGCTCATGGTTTATGAAAAATTTAAAATTATTTTTTGAGGAAGTTTAGCATAGTTAATGAGGGAAAGTATGTACAAAGCACTAGAGTTGCAATGCTAATCAGAAGATAATGATTAATTGGAATCACCATCAAAACTGGAAGGGTATCCTTTCCATTATTTGGGCATGATGAAGCTTTTGGGATCTTCAGGAAAACCATGGATTGATGTGGAGCTTATTTTGTTCATTAATTGATCAATAATTTCAATATGATTGTGACAAGAATTTAACTCATTTTCAGAAAGTTCAGAAGCACCACTGTAGGAAGATGACATGGTGTCATATATAAGGCAAAGGCACAAAAAGATTTTCATTGAATGCACAAATGGGAGAGGTTGGAGGACCCATCCTAAGAAAATATATTTTTTAAAACCCTTGAAGAAATTAAAATTAGAAACGATTGTGTGAAAGTAAGGGTGATGGACTCACTAGCTAAAATATTTGGAGGAGGTGCAGACGGGGATAGCACTCTCAAAGAGTTGGGAGCCTTTGAAGAGGATTGTTGTGATTCCACAATTTTTTCAGAAGATTAGGGAGATTCTGCCTTTGGATGTATGGAGATTTCTTGCCAACAGTATTTAGGGAGAGATGCGCTGTCAGGAGACAAAGCTTCAGAGGAAGGATGAGTAGTGCTACTGGTACTAGCTATTATAGTAGAAGTGCTAGAATTATCTCTGGAAGGGAACTGGATATAGCCATTATGAGAAGTAGGGCATTTATAAGAAAAGGTGCAAGTCTTATGAAATTTGAAACATTTATCACAAGCACATCTAAAAGCAGAATAACCATGAGGCTTGGATAAAGTACAGTTAAAGTTGCAATGGTGGAAAAAAGTGCAATACTTATATCTAGGTAAAGTATGGCATATGGTCATGGCTGTCACGCTCCACGTGACACTCGAGGCAAAAGCAGCTCATTAAATCAATAATAAGAGGCCCAAATCCATACTCGAAGCACAGAAAGCAATTCTCCATAGCAACTGCAACTTTCCTTTGTGTACTTGCTATTCAACCGCGCTAGCCTAAACTCTAAATCTAAATTAGTCAATCTCTCAATAGTGTGTCTTAGTCTTTTTCTCAATAAGCGACGCACAGCGCAATAGTTAATATAATAGTACATTAAAAGGTTTATGAAATGTCTGTGGGTTATTAAGGGGTAGTGAGCATGGACGGAATGGTTAGTGGAGAATTAAGGGGTTAACGGATGTTAGTTAGGAGGGTCCAGGTGTAACGAATGTATTTTAATGGTCTGTGGTGTGCGGAATAGTGGATGGGTATGAGGTCAATGCGAGGAGGAGTAAAGGATATAAAATGGGTTGGGTTTTCGGTTTGATATTCTTTAGAATTAAATTAAAAAACATATTTATAGTTAATAGTGGTAAAAGCTTTTAAGTTAAATCATTATTATTGTATCTTTCTTTATTTTCTCAATAATCATTTCTAAATCCTAAATCTTTGATTTTTGAGTTTCCAACCCTTTGTGAGATCTTAAGAATTTTAATATTACCTTTCAATTATATTAGAATCCTTCTCAAACATAACTCAAGGTAGTAGTTCTTCCTTTGACTCATCTTCAAATCACTTCCTCGAATCATTCCTCTGTGCTTCGAAGAAGTCTCTAAACTCCTCATCTCACTTACAGGAACATCCTCAACCTTGTGCATAGGTCTTCCAGTGACAGTATAATTTAATTCTCCGTAGTTCTCATTCTTTGCACTACTACGTCCCTTTTCAGGTGTTTTCTCTAAATTCTTAAAATGACACCTGTTCAACGTACTCCTCCTACAGGCGCTACTACTAGAGCTCGCGCCAGAGGCAGGCCAACAGCCACTTGGCCTGTTTCCCGCACTCACTCCTTAGAGCCACTCGACCTTAGGGAATGGCAACATTCAGTCCAATCTGTAGAAGACATCCCAGAAGATTTTGATGATTCTATTGATGATGAAGAAGGAGAGGATACAATGCACAAGGCACCATCCGCCCCTGCTAATCACCCTTCTGGTCAACCTTCAGAACCTGGATCATCTAATTCTCTGGAAGATTTCATGAGACTTTTCATGAAGACCCTTTCAAATTCAACGTCTTCAGAGGGATCTAAATTCAAAACTCCTTCTATGAAATCTCCTGATCAATTCAATGGAGAACATCCAGACAGATTGCAACCCTTCTTGCAAACCTGCAAGCTCCTGTTCCATAATGACCCTTGAACCTTAAATAACGACAGATCGAAGGTTGTTTACGCTTCTTCATTCCTAGCCGGAAAAGCAGCAAGATGGTTCAAACCTTATCTTCTCATGCTCTCCTCGACCAAAACCCACTTACTTATTAATAACTGGGAAAAGTTTGAAGACTAAGTCTTCACATTGTTTGGTGACCCTAATGAAACTGACAATGCAGAAATTGAACTTGATTTTCTTTGCATGAGTGATAATGGAAAAGCCTCTGAATATATCTCAAACTTCAGAGCGCTTCAAACTCGAGTAGGTTGGAATGATGCTGCCCTCAAGTATCATTTCAAAAAAGGACTTCCTTCGAGGATTCTGGATCAGTTAAATCTTCACGGTCAGAAGATGACTACTTTAACAGATTTAATGGATCAAAACCTCAAACTCAAAGACGTTTACCAAGGAGGACTTCAACAACGTCGATACGCCAACAAATCTCAAGGCCTAAATTTTAAATCGGGACCTTCTTCACAACCACGGACAACTCAATCCTCCTCAATTCAATCCAAACCCAATAAGGGAAAGGACAAACCTCAACTAAAAATCTCGACCCCAGGCAATATCAGTAAAGTACTGGATCCTAAAGGGGAACCTAAAGAAGCTGAGAGGAAGAGGCGAGCAGATAATGGGTTATGTATGTATTGTGGGGGTAAGCACAACCTAGAAGATTGTGTAAAGTTGAAGGAAAGAGAAGGTACTAGTTCAAAGTCAAAAAACTAGTAGATAGTTTACTTGTGTGCAAAGCAAACTATCTTATCTCTCCCAGTGCACAGAACCTCCATGTCTTAAGGACTGGAGTTGCCTTAAATCTCTTGAGATTCATTCTTTTCAAGGAGGATACACCCTTCAGTTGTCTTATAGACTCTGGAGATTCAATTTCTTTTTTCAGTTTATCTTTTGCCAAAAAGTTACAGATGACATTTACAGATATCAATCAAACTCCAATTTATTTGGTCGAATCAGAGGAACCCAAATATTGGGTCAGTAAGAAAGTTTTATGGGCTTTCAACTTTCTGAACTTTCCCCCCTTCGAATGGGAATTATCAGTCTTGGATGCCCCAAGGATGGAAGATACCATTCTTGGCCATGACTTTTTAATGCATTGGAATCCTGAAATTGATTGGACACGGGGATTGATCACCCCAAGCACTAAGTATATTTTTAATTCTTCAATGCAGTTCAATAGGGAGTTAAACAACTTGTCTGACAACGTCCTGCTAGAGGACAAATCTATGCCAGATGACTTGCAAGCATCTGATATTTCTTTAAATGAGCAATTGGCTAACCCTTCTAGCTCGATGACTTCACTCGAAGAGGAGTTAAATTTCCTCAAAGCAATTGAATTATGCTTCCTCAATTCTGGTCTTCCCTCGACAGATTCCCTCAAAGATGATGATGACAACCAAATCAATGTTGAAGCCATTAAATCAACTCTACCAGAAATCTATCATGATTTCCTTGATGTTTTTTCAATCCGCAAGGCCAATAAGTTACCACCTCATCAACCATACAACCATCAGATAGAGTTAATAGGTCCAGTACCTCCGGCAGGTCCTGTCTATTCTTTGTCGAAGGACAAATATCAAGTTCTTTGAGACTACATTGCAGAGAATGTAGCCAAAGGTTTCATCAGAGCCAGTAAATCTCCAGCCAGCTCCCCTGTTCTCTTTGTAAAAAAGAAGGATGGTAGTCTTAGGTTGTGTGTTGACTATAGAAAGCTCAACACAGTCACTAAGAAGAATGCATATCCTGTTCCCCCTATGTCATTGCTTCTTACCCTTTTCAATGGTGCTAATTTCTTTTCTAAAATTGATCTTAGAGGTGCTTACAATCTTATTCGCATTGCGGAAAGTCATTAACCACTGACTGCAATGTGCACTAGATTTGGTAGTTTTGAATATTTAGTTATGCCTTTTGGATTGGGTAATGCACCATCTTCTTTTCAAACTTTTGTCAATGAAATATTTCAAGATGTTTTTGAACAATTTGTTGCCGTCTATTTAGATGATATTTTAATTTTCTTGAAGACACTAGACAAAAATATTCATCATGTTAGACAGGTTCTAAATCGACTTCAAGATCACGGTCTCTACGCCAAGCACAATAAATGCGAATTCCACCTTAAATCTATTGATTTTTTGGGTTTTACATTATCCACTGACGGATTAGTCATGGAAAATAAAAAAGTCCAAAAGGTCCTGGAATGGCCTGAGCCCAAATCCTTTAAATCCCTCCAGGGATTTTTGGGTTTTGCAAATTTCTATAGAAGATTTATTAAAGATTGCTCTAAAACTATTTCCAATCTTACTTCTCTTCTTAGAAAAGATATTCCTTTTGTTTTTACTCCCACAGCACAAAAGGAATTTGAAGCATTGAAGACGGCGTTCACCACAGCTCCGATTCTTTGACACTTTGATCCTTCTGCTTTGACAATAGTCGAGACAGATGTGAGCGATTATGCTATCGCAGGGGTCATTTCCCAATTAAATCCTGAAACAAAATTGTTTCATCCTGTTGCTTTTGAGTCACACAAACTCATTGCAGCAGAATTAAATTATGAAATTCATGACAAAGAGCTTTTAGCTATTATTCATTGTCTTAAAAAATGGCGCTCTTTTCTTCTCAGCTTAGATAGTCCTTTTCAAATTTTAACAGACAATAATGCTTTGAAATACTTTATGTCTTCCAAAGTGTTAACCAGGCGTCAAGCCAGGTGGGCTGAATTTCTGTCTGAATTTTCTTTTTCTATTTCCTATCTCCCAGGTAAAAACTGCATTGTCCCAGATATCTTGTCACGTTGGGACGATGTTTACTCACAGCAGGGGGACGCATTTGCTGACAAGAACCCAGCAAATGTGAAATCAATCTTCAACGAATCAATGTTAACAACTCATCAACTTAATTCGATGACAATTCAATCTTTTCAAAATGCACTATCCAACATCCTCAAAGCTCAGTCGAAGGACAATTATTGTTTAGGGTTAAAAGACAAAATACTCTCGAAGCAAAGGGCCAAAAGATTTAGTATTGAATCAGGTCTATTAGTTTTCGAGGGAAGAGTAGTCATACCCGACAACAATGAAATAAAATTATGGATTTTCAATAGTCTACATGATTCTCCATTAGCTGATCATTTTGGGGTTGATAAAACCTACCAGTTAATAGCGAGGGATTTCTACTGGCCAGGTATGACCAGGGAAATCAAGGCCTATATAAAATCTTGTTACAAATGTAATAGGAATAAGGCTCCCCTTCACCGGAAGTATGGGTTGCTTCAACCACTTCCTATTCTCTCTAAACCTTGGGAATCTTTATCGATGGATTTTATTTCTCTACTTCCTCTTTCTAATAATTTTGATGCTATATTAGTAATATTAGATAGATTTTTCAAAAATTTCTATTTTTATTAAAACCACTACTACTGCTACAGCAGAAGATTTGTCAAAATTGTTTCTAGAATATGTATTTTCCAAACACAGCTTTCCTAATGATATTATTTAAGATAGAGGCTCATTGTTTGTATCCACATTCTGGACTCAACTGTGTCGACAAATCAATATCAGGTGGAACCTCTCCACAGCCTATCATCCTGAAACTGATGGGCAAACAGAAAGGGTCAACCAAATCCTCGAACAATACCTTCGAATGTATGTCAGTTACCAACAAGACGATTGAACCACATGGTTACCATTGGCCGAATTTGCTTATAATAACTCAACTCATTCTTTGGCACAATAATCTCCTTTCAAAACTGTTTATGGAAGACATCCTCGATTCAACTCAATTCACGTAGGAACTAATCATCCTGTGGAACATTACCTTCGAACCATTTCATGACTCCAAGAAGAACTTAAATCAAATTTGGAATTAGTGGTTCGAAGGTACCAGGAACAGGCTGACAAACATCGACAAACTGCTCCTTCTTTTAAACCAGGCGAAAAAGTATGGCTTGATGCAAAAAACATTTGAACGACTCGACCATCAAAGAAACTGGCTGAAAAACGCTTGGGACCATTTGCAATTGACTCTGAAGTCTCTAAAACTGCATTTTGACTCAAGCTACCTCCTAAATGGCAGGCTATTCACTCTGTTTTCACGTATCTCTCCTGGAAATGGCTCGAGAAACATACCCGGGCAAGAACCAACCTCCTACGGAACCGGTCATAGTAGAAGACCATCTAGAGTGGGAAGTAAGCCACATCCTTGATTCAAGAATGCGCAAGGGGAAACTTCAATACCTCGTGGAATGGGAAGGCTTCCTCGATGACTCAGACAAAACATCCTGGGAACCAACCATCAATGTTTCTAACGCCCCTGAACTCCTAAAATCTTTTCATCTTAAATATCCTTTAAAACCAAAACCTTAAAACCCTCTTTTATTTTTTCCTTTCACTTTTTTTTCTTTCTTTTCTTTTGTTTTCTTCTTTTTAAAATCTAAAAAATCTTTACTTCCAAAAAATTCTTTAAATTTTGTTTTCTTCTTTATCCTTTTTCTTTTCAAAATTTATTAACCTGCTTTAAAATAAAATAAATTAACATAAAATAAAATAAAATAAAATAAAATAAAATAAAAATAAAACCAAATAAAAATAAAATAAATTAAAACAAATAAAATTAAAATCTTTTTTCTTTTTTTCCTTCTCAAATTTTCTATATAAATTCTTTCTTTAAAAATTTCTTTTCTTCGAACTATCAAAAATTTTTACAAATGCAACACAACCATCTTCTCGAACTTCACTTCAACCTCTAAATCTCTCTTTTAAATCCTTCGAGCAAATTCCTTCTTTTCTTTCAAAACTTTTTTAAAAATTTATTTCTTCTCTTCTTTTCTTTCTTTTCTTTTTTCAAATAACTAAAATCCTCAAATATAAAAAACTTTCATAAATAACAAATTGTTTCTTTTCATTAAATTTTATTTACAACAAAATTATTTCAATCAATTATTTCTTTCTTTCTTTCTTCTTACTTAATTCTTTTCTTTTCGAACTTTAAAACTAAAACTCCTTCAATCAAATATTCTTTCTTTTCCTCTCTCATTTAAACTTTTTCTTTCAAAATTTTAAAAAAAAACTTCTATTTAAATCTTTTTTCTGTCTTTTCCTTTTTCTCTCAAAATCTTATAAAAAAATAAAATATTAAAATTTTTAAATAAAACAACAAAATAAACATAACTAAATACAAATTATTTCTACATCTTTTTCTTTCTTTTCTTTTCCAATTTTAAATTCTCTCTTTTATTTTATCCCGAACCAATCCCTTCATCTTCTTCAAAATCTCTCTTATTTCCTTTCTACATTTTTCAAAATTCTCCCCCTTTCCTACCAGAATCAATTCTCCAAGTTCCAATAGCTCCTCAGCCACGTCGAAGGAGGCAGCATCAACAATCCTATCAATTTTGCCACTTAGGTCTTCAATAAATCTCATTCGTCGAACCGGGAAAGGCTTCTTCGACCATACCTGATCAAGGGTTTCTTCATTCTCCTCCCTTGAGGTAACCACTGGTAATCTATCTTTGATTGACACCGCCACTTCCACAGAAGTGGGTTCCACAAAGGTTGCTTCTGCATTCAAAGCTTCCGCCGTAGGGACTTCTGTGATGACGTCTGAATTCTAAAAACAAGATCATCAGTCATTAGATTTCTAAAATATCAGGGAATGGACTTACTTCGAAAATAGGGTCTGCTTCTAAAAATAATTTTGGAGTAACCTCCACCACCACTTTCTTCTCCTCTTTGTCATCCTCGATGACCACCCGTCACTTCTTCGGGGTCTGTCTTGAGATGGAGACCTCCTCTTCCTCCTCAACTAACTTGTCGATTTCATCTTCGAACACTCGCTTCTTGCTTGTAGCCCAAGTCACCCATGTTGCTACATCAGCTTCAGCTTCTTTCTCATTTTCTCCCACCAAATGATCATCCCCAATGAACACATCTCAAATTTCTTGGGAATTACCCAATATTTTGTCTTAGTGAACTGACTCTTGATGTTGGCATTCTTTGACAAGGCGTCACACGCAACCCTTCTCCATCAGCAAAATTCGCACTTCTGGAGAGGACCTCGTGTCGCCATGCTTTCTACGCAAAAGTACTCCATTGACTTGCAGGCCGTGCAAGTCTTGGAATATTGTTGTGTAACCATGCCCCCATCTGCTTTAGGGTGTGGAGGCGTGGGAGTTGGAGTAGGGAGATCTGTCATAATAAATTAAAGAATAATTAAATAAGGAGGGAAGAGAAATTAGTGCGGGAAGTATGTTTAATGCTCAACAGAGCTCGAGTTCTTATACCCGGGCATCTGTCACGCGCCACGTTGTGGTACGCGCCTTGCAGGAAGCGTGATATTAGACCAATCATTGCGCGTAGTCCAGGAAGAACAAAGGGGAGCTAGCGCAGCAGGAAATTTTAAAATATAATATGTATTTGCGTGTTTCAAGGAACAAAGGAAATGGAAGCGCGGAAAAAGATTGAGGGTCTGTGCGCTCAGATTTTGTAGCAAAATGTGCCGCACAATGGGGAATTGTGTGTTATTGATTTAGGACCATAAAGCGCTAAACAATATGGATTTGGGCTTTCCAAAAAGTATGTGTTACACATTAAGAAGAAAGTCATGGATTAAGGACAACTCAAGTGCATGGTATGCTGTACCGCGGCCAGTTGGGAAACTTACTGAGACAAGTAATAAAGAAGGCTAACTAGTAAAGCGAGCTGTCAGAACTACAAACCTAGTATTAAAGCAAAGAGAGTGGAGACTCAATCCTAAAACTACCCAAGAGTTAAGGCAACTAGACGCAGAGTTAGGATAAGTCAAACCTGGAACTAGCACTGAAACAAAACAAGGTATAGTTAAAGGCGCATATGTGGAGAATCAGTGAAACAAGTTAATACTAGTGTTAGTAATTATAGGGTCTGATTTAGGAGCTGTAGTTGTTGCAAGCAGTGTAAGTAGCATACTAATAAATTAGTTATTGTTTTACTAATGTGTCGCTAGAGTCAGCGCTGGAGATCCATTAGGGAACTGTGTCTTGAGCGCTGGAAGAATATAAAAGGAGGACTATTAGATAGGGACAAAAAGGAGAACTGGTCGATCTATCTATTTAGTTAATAAAATAAGAAAAATCAAATTAGTTGTCATTTTAAAAAGCAGATCATAAAGAAAATCAATATAGAGATATACGTGTAGCTATATTCATAGTACCCAGTATAAGATATTAGATCATTTGTGTTTAATTGTTTGAGAGAATATTAAAAGGTATTTTCTGAGTCTTTAGAGTTTGTGCGTCTGTGTGTGTATTTCATATAGTATAGTGAAAGAGCGCAACATAGAGAGAATATATAGATTCAGTGGGATTAACTATTATTAGAGATATTTTATTACTATAATAAGACAAATTCAAAGAGAGCGCTTCAAGAGGGAGTAGATGTGGATAATAGCGCTTGTTAAGAATAGAAATATCAGGATAGTAGTGCTTGTTTCCTTATCTTTAACTCATCTCAACTTATAAACTTTCTAGTCAAATATTAGTGTTACACATTATTACACTGTCTTTAAAAAATAAGAGTGGCAGGCGCTTCTTTTTATAAATTAAAAAGGAGAACCAACCCATCTCGCATTGTGTCTACTGCTTAGTACTTTAGAACAGTCTACAATGTGACACTCGAGGAAAAAGCAGCTCATTAAATCAATAATAAGAGGCTCAAATCCATACTTGAAGCACAGAAAGCAATTCTCCATAGCAACTGCGACTTTCCTTTGTGTACTCGCTATTCAACCGCGCTAGCCTAAACTCTAAATCTCAATTAGTCAATCTCTCAATAGTGTGTCTTAGTATTTTTCTCAATAAGCGACGCACAGCGCAATAGTTAATATAATAGTACATTAAAAGGTTTATGAAATGTCTGTGGGTTATTACGGGGTAGTGAGCATGGACAGAATGGTTAGTGGAGGATTAAGGGGTTAATGGATGTTAGTGAGGAGGGTCCAGGTGTAACGGATGTATTTTAATGGTCTGTGGTGTGCAGAATAGTGGATGGGTATGAGGTCAATGCGAGGAGAAGTAAAGGATATAAAAGGGGTTGGGTTTTTGGTTTGATATTCTTTAGAATTAAATTATAAAACGTATTTATAGTTAATAGTGGTAAAAGCTTTTAAGTTAAATCATTATTATTGTATCTTTCTTTATTTTCTCAATAATCATTTCTAAATCCTAAATCTTTGATTTTTGAGTTTCCAACCCTTTGTGAGATCTTAAGAATTTTAATATTACCTTTCAAATATATTAGAATCCTTCTCGAACATAACTCAAAGTAGTAGTTCTTCCTTTGAGTAATCTTCAAATCACTTCCTCGAATCATTCCTCTGTGCTTTGAAGAATTCTCTAAACTCCTCATCTCACTTACAGGAACGTCCTTGACCTTGTGCGTAGGTCGTCCGGTGACAATGGCTAATTAGAAATTGTGAAGTCTAATGGATTAGATAAGGTAGAAGAGTGGATTACAGGTGCTGTGAGGACGCAAGGAAAATGAAAGCGCTGAATAATATCCAAGTGGGAACCCCAATCAGAAGAAGAATATAGTGTATCAAGCTTTACAGGGCAAGAAGGTTAGCGCTAAGGAGCTCAAGATATTGGGAATATCTGAACTTACTTCAAGAATATGAGGATTAATCAGATGAGGCGCTAACAAAATTAGTTATGTGGGGAAACTTTTATTGTCTCAAGGATATTCAGACAGAGTCAAAGAAGAGTTTTCAGGGGAAATTTTATTTTCCTAAGAAAAAAAAATCTCTCACTCGCACAGAATAATAATGGGAAATATTTGGCAACAGAATTTTTTTTTGGGGAAAAAGATTTTTTATTATTAAAAAGGAAATAATAATATACTAAATAAGTTTTTTTACAGAGGAATTCAAATTAGGGAATCAGGAAAGGAGAGGAAAACGCTGAGGGGAATGAAGAAAGAAAAGAAAGGTTAGTGTTAGAATAGTGAATAAGGAGAAGTATATGACTTACTTTATAGCCTATCAAGGAAAGAGGACTCCAAGTCATTGTGAATATTATTGTAAGTTGAATTAAGGGTTTTGACTAAAGTGACTTGGTTTTGAACATCCTGCTCATCAAGAGCCAGAGTATTTTCAAGGTAGGTGAATACTGCATCAAAGAATGTATTGAACTGGTCAAAAGTGTGGTAATAGGGTTCTGCAACAACTCAATTTAGAACTTTCCAATCTTGAGGTAAAAGGAGGTTGATTCTAGGAGCATCTTCCTTTGATGTATTATTTGACGTTTGAGGGGCTGAGAACCAATCATTGGGAGTAAAAGGTGGAGGAGTGGACTCTTTTTTATGCAAGGCAATTTAATTTCATCCTTGATCCCAGGAGAGAATGTAGCACCAGGTACTATATCCCTGAAAGGATCTTCTTCTAGACCCAGGATGAGAATTTCTACATGAGGAGTTGGAGGAGTAGTGTTGTAAGGGGTATTAGGAGCCTCCTAAAAAGAGATAAAAAGAGAAGATTTTTTTAGAAATTAAAATAAAAAATTAGTGAAGAGAAAAGGACTTACGGTGTGACTTGACTCTTCAGAGAAGAGTGAACGGAGTATCATGTGTGATGCAGTGCTGGGCGTAGGCAAGCAATGGGTTTGTTTAGCTCTCTTAGGAGCTGGGCACTTGATGGCCAGCTGAACCATTAGGTTTGACGTTGAAATGTTAGAGTTGACAACAGTAGGAGTGGAGGTTTCAGAAATGGCATGTGGACCATTGAGGCAGAATCTCTTTTTGTGACTTTTGAAAAAGTCACATGACTAGAAAAAGGAAGAATATGAGATCAGTAACAAAAAATTGGAGAATAAAGAAGAAAAAGAAAGGAATTACTGTAAAGAAGCTGTTACCACAGAAAGGCTTTGAGAAACAACACAGAGTGATTCCATTCTCTGTGCAGCACTAAGAATGCTTATCTCCAGTTAGAACAACCTTAATGACAGGAGTGGTAGCAATGGCTGTCTTCTGTGCATGAAAAAACTCTCAGATGGTTTTGGTGATATTGTTATTAGGATTCATAATAGAAGAAGATGTAAGAAGAGGGGAAGAGAAACTAGAAGATAGAAGAAGTGAAGAAGAAGGAATTTGAAAATAGTGCGAGATATTCATCTGGTTTTATAGCACCTGGGGACAGTTGCAAGTAAAGGGAGACTGTGGTACACATCTTGCAGTAACACAGCAAAAGTCTCAGGAGTGCAGCATCAGGCTCAATTCTCTATATTGCCATAATGGGATTTCCAAAAAGGATTTTTATGGAAGCGCAGGAAAAGATAGACTCTCTGTGAACACTTTTTTTAGGGGAAGTATGGATATATGAGCCATGGCAAGTAAATAATAGAGGGAAATTTGTACTGAATTATGGGATAAGAGAATATTTTATGTACTTGTGAAAGTTATGGTTAGAGCTAGAGGCATAATACAGAGTTAGGAAGCAGCAATAATTGATGGTAAGAAAATTATGCTTAGATAAGAGAAATGCCTTCTGGGAAAAGTTGTGTATTCCCAAGGAGATGAAAAACACATCAAAGAAAGAAGGTAGCACTATGAAGACAAATAGGTTGCAGGTAAGACTCAAAGAAGGGTTAAGAAAGTAAGATCCAATATAGGGAAGTCATTCACTTAGCAAGGAAGGTTACACTATTAGTAGGGACTCATGTTGTGAGCATGGGTTATACAATAGGTATGAAGGCAGTACTTTACCTAGTATTAAGTCAGGAATCTCAAGAAACATAGGGTATGTACAGGAAAGTGGAGCTTCAGGGGCTAATAGTTGTTCTTGTCTAGATGTTTTAAGCTCTATTAGAACCAAGACTTATTCTAAAAAATGCACATAGCTGTTTGAGATACATAGTTACCATTTGATATTTTTTATTAGCGCTAAACTTGTGTAGGAAAGCCAGTAGGGGAAGAAAAAATAGGAAAGGGGTGTTGAAGATACAAATGTATATAAGAGCACTCACTTTTAAAAGAAAAAAGATAGAAGAAAATTGAGTAGATATTTTTGATATAGATAAAAGAGAAATCGATATATTTTATTTTTTTTGTACATAACAGGTGCGCATACCTGAAGAAGCTCTGTAGAGTTATTTAATTGCTACGGTAAGGATATTATTAGATAGAGTGCTTCAAGAGGGAGTGACTGAGAATACTAGCACTTACTGAGAGTAGATCTAGGCACCAGATTGATTACTTATATTAAAATATATTTCACTTTTTTTTCTTTTAAAGATCTCTACAAACTTATCCTACTTTCTACTCCAATAAATTTAGATAACCAAACTTATAATATGTGCTTTGACTTTCTTTTAAATTAGAGTGGAAGGCATTTCTTTTTTTATTCTTTAAAAGAGAATAACCAACATATCTCAGATTGTGTCTATAGCTTAGTATTATAGAACAGTTTTCTTTCTAGAAAGTCATAGTATTATTTCAAAGTCAAGTAGAGTCATTCCTCACTGCATTGTCCAACTTGAGTTTAGTTATTCCTAGTTGCATTATGAAGTTGGGTAGAGTTATTCACAAGCTCATCATTTTTTGTCAGGTTGAGTTATTCCCCATGTCTTAGCAATTCATTGGGTAGAGTTCTTCCCCATATCTTATTGTCTAATTTAGTAGAGCTATTCCCCACCTATTTTCCATTTCCATCTTTTCTCAGTTTGAGTGAGTCCATAAAGCCTTCTTATCACATCTTGCATTTTAAAATTTAACAGATTAAAATTATGAAGTCATTAAATTATAACATTATTCACTGCTGTACTTCAAATTAAAAAGAACTACTTGGTACTTTTTTTGTGAAGTGCTTGAATGGAATATATGGTAATTTTCAGCACCCGTTAATATATTATACATATAAATAAAAAAAATATAATCATTAAATTATTTATTTAAAATGAATTTAAATTAACTAGTCATACAAGAATAATACAGGGTATTTTTTAGTGTAAGCTAGTATCTAAGTATGATTTAATAGTAAGTATTAATGGTCATACTACTTATTAATAAATGATTCAGTGATTAAATCTCAAGGGAAGACTAATAAAATATTTATGCTCAATATTAACTCACAATATTTGGAATGGTGTGGGCTAGTGGTGGAAAATAGGTTAATGTGTTATAGTTATAGCTAATATAAAGATAATATCATTTTATAAATGCTTTATAATATATTTTTATATTAAAATAATTGTATTATAATATTTATTTGATTTTAAGTAAGTAAATTATTGATTGATGTCCAATAACCTGTCAAATCCTCCCTTACTTATACAAAAATCCACTGGAGTGCACAGACCTTCAATCCAGATGCCATCACTGCTCTCCCCAGCAATTACAGCACTGTAAGGGCTCATCACCTCCCCATGGCGTCCACTTTAAGCAGTTTTAACACTCAGCCCTCCAATAAGGACCATCCATCACAATCAATCATATCATAAACCCATACCATAAATAAAGAAAACAGATTAAAGTTGATACCATAAAGAAACAGGTAAAATAACTCATCCAAAGAGTATAGAATGAAAACCAAAGCATATAAAGGAACCAAATCAACTGTAAAAGCTCCCAATAACATCCCCAAGCATCCATATTAACCCATTAATCATATCCCAACCCATAAATCTGTGAAAATCTATCAAAGGAAGCAGATTAAGTTGTCCAAACTGGATATATGCGCCTGAAAAAGGTGTATATGCTTGTGTAGGTGTGGTGAGTCCATTGAATACATCCATATGACCTAAAATAAGTAGAAAAATTAAGCTTATAGGCTTTTTAGAGGTTTAAACCCACATATAGACCTATATATATATAATATAACTATATATTTCACTTAATATGAGGTTTATGCAGACATATAAGCTTATGTATGTCTATAATTAGTTAACATCACTTAAGATAAGTATATTATGACTCCATTAGCACGTTAATAAGTATTTTGGGGCTATGGATAGGCTATTTAAACTTATATAAGTCATTTAATAGTGTAATAAATATATATATAAGGATAATAAGCATATATATAATTATTATTATAACTATAATTTTTACATATAAGCATGATTCCGTTAAGGTTATCTTATGTTAAAAATAAGAAACACTCAGTTGTGGGAATACCTCGGCTGACAGAACTAGAGTTGGAGAATCCGCATCTATCTAAGTGTGTATTTCAGAAACATGCCAGCCCAAGTGCTAGTCCCTACACACCAAGTAAGATATCCCTGTTGGGGATATTTTAGGGAGGGACTTAAGGTCAGAAAAATAAATGTAAAAAAAGTATTGTCACATGCCATGTGACACTCAAAGCAAAAATACCTCAATTACACCACTATTCCAGCCTAACTCCTAGCGATATGCAAAAAGCGATATTGAAAAGATTACATTCTATTGTGTTCTCAAATTAGCTACACCATTCAAACTATAAATTATCCTAAATTTAAATATGCTTATACTTTTCAAACATAAGCAATCTATGTGTGCTATAGCGCTAAAGTCAAGGCAATATTCAGAAGGGGTAATTATGGGTCTGAGGGTAATTAGGAGGTCTGGGAAGTAGGAACAGGAAAGAAGGACTATAAGGTTAGATTAATTAGTAATTGGAAACTCCGGTGGATTAAATGGGTCTGTGTGTAATATGGTGGCTGGTTGGTTAATGGGTCAGTGTGAGGTGGAATAGGATATTTAAAGGGGGTCAATTTGGTTTGAGTTTCTCTATAATTAAATTATAAAATGTATTTGTTATAGTAGTTAAGCTCTTGTTAGGCTAATATTATATTTGTCCTTTTATTTCTTAATAATCAATTTTATTAAAATCCTAAATACTCAAATCTTCCCTTTGATTATTAAGTTACAACCCTTTAAGAGATTACCACAATAGTTAGTGTTCCTACATTACACACTAAACTATTCCTTGAAGAATATTAGAAACCAGTATAGTTACTCAGTTCTATCTTCAAATCACTTTCTCAAAGTAATCCTCTGTGCTTTGAAGTTGCAGTTCCCCTCATCCTTTTATCTCACTTACTTTGGGATCATCCTTGACCTTGTGCGCAGGTGTACCAGTGACAAGTATGTGCAAGAAAAATAAGTGCGAGAAAAGTAAGTGTAAAAAATCATATCATTTATGAATAAGTAGTATGACCATTAATATTTACTATTAAATCATACTTAGATACTAGCTTACACTAAAAAATACCCCCTATTATTCTTGTATAACTAGTAAATTTAAAGTCATTTTAAATAAATAATTTAATGATTATATTTTTTTATTTATATGTATAATATATTAAGGGGTGCTGAACATTACCCTATATTCCATTCAAGCACTTCCCAAAAAAGGTACCAAGTAGTTCATTTTAATTTGAAGTACAGCAGTGAATAATGTTATAATTTATTGACTTCAGACTTTTAATCTGTTAAATTTTAAAATGCAAATTTAATCACTAAATCATGTATGAATAAGTAGTATGACCATTAATATTTACTATTAAATCATACTTAGATACTAGCTTACACTAAAAAATACCCCCTATTATTCTTGTATAACTAGTAAATTTAAAGTCATTTTAAATAAATAATTTAATGATTATATTTTTTTATTTATATCTATAATATATTAAGGGGTGCTAAACATTACCCTATATGCCATTCAAGCACTTCCCAAAAAAGGTACCAAGTAGTTCATTTTAATTTGAAGTACAGCAGTGAATAATGTTATAATTTATTGACTTCAGACTTTTAATCTGTTAAATTTTAAAATGCAAGCCATGAGAATTTTTTTTTTTTTTTTTTTTTTTTTTTACAAATAAATTGTAAAAAATGAAATAAAAATCATTTTTTTTGAGAAAAAAAAAATTAAAAAACAAAATTTCCCATGGTTGCAAGATATTTTTCTTACACTTATTTTCCTCAAATAATTTTTTCCCACATATTTTCCTGACACATATTTATCTCACACATATTTTTCTTGCACATATTTTTCTATCCTTATGTCCCTCCCTAAAATATCCCCAACTCGCGCCGGATATTCCCATCAGGGATATCCTACTTGGTGCGTAGTGAGTGTATTTTAAAACCGAAATATAACAACTATTTCACTCATATTCTCACTTTCTCAACCAATCTTGTGCTTTCCATTTCTTTCCAGATTTCTACCAGCTGATCGGGCATAGAAACCTGTGGTGAAGTGCTTCGCAAACATTAGATTTTTTTGATCTGTATCATTTCTACAATCAATGCTGATTTATTTCTGTAGTTAACTGTTAACAAAAAAATAGTATGTTGTAGATTGGACTATGTTAAGGATTTCACAATACGACATGGAGGAGAATAAGTTTATAAATAAGTAGAGTGAAATGAACACATGTAGGATAATCTCTATAATTATAATTAAGTTTGTATACATAGATATCTAAAAAAAAAACTCTGATGGAAAATATATTCAAATTTTATTCCAAAAAGTGGTTTAATGTGAAACAATATATATAGTCAATAGAAAAACCGCTACAAAAATCTAACTTCGTTTTTGAGCGACCTCTGATAACATTACTGAAATATTGAGTGTATCAGTAATCTTCACCTTTCATGGAAAATGATTCAGGATGATAATTTTATTTCAGAGTCATGAGGTGTAAAATGCTTTCAAGACCTGTGTATATCTCTCCTAAAAAAAATCTAACCTCAGTTTTCGATTTAGAATAATAATAATAAGAATAAATTTAAACGACTTACAGAGATAGCATTTTCATGTATCTACAAGAAACTTCGAATAGGAGGCTCTAGTATATTGGAATTGGAAAATCCATAAATTCCAATGGGATAGCTGATGGATGGCATTTCACGAACTGGAACAACCCGGGCAGAATCACAGATCCGTGTTAGACGATGATGAGAAGAAAGATGAATAGCTTGAGCTGATGGTGGTGAAGGAATAATAAATTTAGGGGCCCCACGTATAAGTGGCACTGTAGCCGGAGTGAGAGTTAAAGCAGAAGGAACAGAAGCTCGACGGCGAGGCATAGTAAAGTTAAAAAATGAGAAACTGAATAAGAATTCAGAAGTTAGAATCTCAAAGAAAGGAAATTATGGCAGAAGGGAATTTGTGTTGGGTTGATGATTATAAGGGGCGAAAGAATGAGGCGGTTGCCAAATAACAAGAATAATTGATGTTTTGCTATTGGTACCTACCTATAATTATGATATTGGTTCATGTAGCAGTTGCTATCGTGTCATGGCTCATAGCCAATGTCCAGTACAGTAGCATTGCTGGTGAAATATGAAAGGCAAGGCATCAGTTTCATCGCGGCAAATTATCCTTTGTATTTTCGGCTTTACTATTGTTCACTATTCATTCTGCTCATCTCATCTCCCATTATCGTGTTATTGAAGTAAATTGTAAGGGGTTGAGGTCAAATGATTCTAATTCATGTCTAGAATATCCAATGAGCTAATTTGATTCCACATTGTTGCCCTCGCCTTTGATCTCAAAGCTACCTATTCCTATTGACAAGTCGATGCCATTGCACGTTTTTATTTTTATTCTTATTTTTACATATCCTTAACACCTAAATAAACAAGGAGACGGAAGACAGATGAGGTACTATGATGTTTATACACCCGTGTATAAAAATGGCGGGCCCCAGTGTATTTGAAGGGATGTAGGGCTTTGTTTCATTTTTTATTATCTAAACCAGTTGAAGAATATGAAAATGAAGCCGGAAAACAAAACAAAAAAAGGTATACAAGAAATCATGTCGAGAGGTGTCATGGTGAAGTGTGAACTGGGATGGAGTGTATGTGTAATACAAGTAACATGGACCAGTAGTGTTCGGGAAGGGTCGAGGTTTACCAACAGTTGAAACTTCCACACACCCATCCATTTACACAGGATGAGCTAAAGTAAAAAAGTAGTCAACTCATGATACGTGACAACTATACAAAAACTAGACAAGATAGTCCTCAACTTATGAGCCTACCAACATACCCTCACTCCTTCCCATCCCATAGCTTCCCTCTCTTAGCGCCTTGCCTACTCTTCCAGGCTCATGTCCTGCTACCCTGCTAGCTTACTCACTTAAGGTGGCAACTACTACCGACATGGCATCTTTTCTCTCTTCTTCATTTACAACTATTTGTAAAAAAGCTTGCCGTCTCCTAATCTTCCTTTCCCCACCAAAAAAAAAAAAAAAGAAATGAAATGAAAATGAAAATGAAAAAATGAAAAAGAAGAAAAAAAAAAAATAGAAAATGAAAAAAAAAGAAAAATAGAAAGAGTTTAGGTCAATTGACCTATGCTTTTGGTGGAGGAAAGAGGAAGACAAGAAACCCTGCAAGCTTTTTTCAAGTAGCTGTAAATCTTGTTTTGTATATACACCAACGAATCTGACTAGCTCTTACCGTGTGAAGTTTAAATGGCAGATATGCTCCTGGGGCTCGTTATTTTCTTCTTCTTTTTTTTTTTTTTTTTTTTTTTTTTTTTTTTTTTGCTTTTGCTTTTGACTGGCTCTCAACATCATTGATAATCAAATTTAGTGCTTTGGCCACTATGGTAGCACAGCTTAGGAAACAAAATAATGGACTTTCATGTCAATGAATGCTGCCCCCTTGCTACTGCTTCCCTCACCCATTTTATCTCAGAAATTGATCCTTCACACCTTTCACTTACCTAAGAAGATTAACTCGATCATCAAACCCTAGCTTTCTATTGACCCTTCCCTTAATCTTATCAGCGCCAGGAGCCTTTTTTACCATTATGACTATGAAGAGGATACCCTTTCCACACTAGCTCTCAACCTCCAATCTTATCTCACACCACGTGCAAACTGTGGAGGAATACGCGAATTTATTACCAGGAGGATTAGACAGGGACTCAAAATCCAAACTAGGCACTTACGGATTCCTCACCGAGTTTTTTTTCGCTTCATCCTCCTCTTTTTGAATTCCCACCCGCACAAACACTATCATCTCTCGGAAAACTGAGTATGACAATCGGCCTGCCATTTCAATTCTCGCATCTGCTTACTCCCAGCCATTTATCCCATTTTTTCTTGATTAAGATTTACTCTTGATTTACATATCCTATACTTTTTCTCTTCATTTAGCTCTTACCATTTGAACAAAGTCTGGTAAAATTTTATATCGCATAGTAAAGAAAGGCAGAAAAAATAAGTGAAATATGTATATACAAATATCAAACTTTAAATTCAGAAAAACGACAGTAAAATAAATGAAATTGAAGTATAGTAATTCATTTTGAATCAAATGATGAGTGAAGAGGCAACCCAGAAAATGGTGAGAAGGTTGTCGAAAGGTTGTCAGGCCAGGCCAATTGTGACTCGTGATTTCGGAAGTAGGATGGGTCGGAGGCAAATGGGATGACCTGTCGTCAGGTAGTGAAAATACTTGCGAGGGATGAATTAAAAACGGACTGGAGGCTTTCATAAATCTCAAAAACGTTGGCAGTGGGATTCAAATTCCCCTTCAAATCCTGTGGGTGATGAAATTTCCGAATCCTCCACACTTTGCACGTGGTGTCATTCATCTTCAGAATCTTCTACCCTTCTCTCCTTCTTTTGTTGCATAAAATCCACTCTTGCCCCAACATATGTCGCTCTGTCATACTGACTACTCACTTTTCCAGCTTCCCATGTAACTAAAACGGTTTTCAGGGATTATTTATCAATTAAATACTTCTCCTCTCATATTTTACCAAATAGCAGATTTTCTTATCAACACCAAAAGAAATAAAAAATGCATGAACTTCACCCACCGCCTCATTTATTTTTCATTTTTTACTTGGAAATATTTTTAAATTGGTCTTAAATGCGAAGAAAAAATACCACTAAATATTGCACTTCAGCTCATGCAGGAGGATAAAAACCAACCCATAACCAAACACTTATCACACTCCAACCTAAACACCACCTCAACCACCAGCGGACAATCAGCTCTCTTGCCCGACAACTACTGCGCTCGTTTTTAATTCTACTTCCGTTATTACGTCTTTTTAAAGTCTGATTTAAATCTTCCTCTGATAAAATGAACCAAGCTAAGCCCCACCAAAAAACAGGCATACAAAATATTTGCCTCAAGATGATTTGGACATGAGAATTGAAGAGTAATAAGGCAGTCAAGATTGAATGGTGAATCAAATAGGGCAGTCCTAAAGAAAGATAGACATTCTGTGACATCCAAAATGTGCGCGGTACTTTTGGATTGTCCTTTGAAGGGTGTTGACGTTGAATAGTAGTAATTTTGGATTGTGTTGTTTTTTGAGGGAGTTCATCGACTGGTTTTTTTGACTCAAAGAAATCTTTTATGACCCAAATGCAAACAAAATAAACAGGGAATGATATGAGAAATAATGGTGCCTGTTGCCAAGTCCAGTACCTTAGAAATCCAACATTCCTGAAAAAGTATATGTAATTAATGTCTTCTATTAAGATCCAACCTTGTCACAGGAGAAATATGACACTTACCAATAATGGCGTTGGACAAAAAAATAAACCAAAGGAATCCGATCATTACACCAAGGTCTGGTATAATTATCTGGCTGAAGACAAAAGCGATTATATGCAAAATACTGAGAATGGACAAACGGAAAGAGAATGGCAATGGTAGCCAAGAAGGCTTCAAAACAATCTTTGATAAGGGCCTGTAGATTGAACAGTCAGAACCAAATAAAGTGGTTTCTTGTTTTAGATGATGATGTTCACTTTGAGAGTTTTCCCATTCCGTTTTCGAATTAATTCTAAAGTGCTTATGGCAGCCTGCCACCACCAAAATCCAATCTGCAAGACACCTAAATGCCGAAACCAAGTGCCCACACCAGCAAATCCGATTGCCAAGCATTTGCAAGCCAAAACTTCAACGACGTTTAAGGAAGGGCATTTCTTGGCATGCTCTTTTTGTTGAGGTTGAGAAATTTTGTGTGTTCGAGAGAGTTGGAAGAGATACAAGCTGGCCAAGGAGAAAAAAGCGTAAAAGGGTTCTGTATAAGGGACAACTAAAGTTGCGGGTGCAGGGGAAAAGACATGAAGCAAGCTAGCAAGGAGCGAGAAAGCAGGAGAGTGACTGAGCTGCAAGGATATTCTGGGCTTGGTGTAAATTAAATAAATGATAATTGAACCAAAGGTCGGAGAGATGATGAAGAGAAAGGACATACAGATATAGCAAAACAGAAGATGCAACGCTAGCAAGAGCAGCAAGAAGCGATGTAATGATGAGGAGAAGGAATTGTTGGTGAGATTGAGGAGAGTGACCAACAAAAAAGCGGATCAAGTAGCGAGAGAGAGAAAGGGTATGACGGATTGCATTACCAAAAGCATAGTGATGCTCAGAGATAAGGGGGGATGGAGGAGAAAGAAAGTGAATTGTGTCCCAGCGAGCGAGAGCAGTGTTGGGAGAGTGTGGGATGGCAAGAAGAGAGGAAGAATCAAATGGAGGGACAATAGATGGGAGGAGGATGAGTGCTAACAGGATAATCAGACGAAAGGTGAGGGCAGAGAAGATGAGGACATCAAGTGGCTTAGATATGGGAATAAAAGTGAGGATAGACATGTGTTGAGTGTCTTTAAAGAGCAAAATTGTGTGTTTGTGTTGATGTAACTTCTGGTAGATATTTCAGATGAAGAATTAGCTTCAACCAGTAGTAGTGTCAAGTAATGATGATGAGAGTGTGAGATGGACTGAGATTCTCAAGGAAGTTTACACTCTCGCTGCACCTCCTCATTGTTTAGACAGCATCTGCAGGCAAGCAGTGATTACTCTACTATCAAAAACTTATGAGCTACTTCACAAATTATCTTTTCAAGTCACTATACTCACCACTCATCACCAAATTTCCTCTGTTTTGACTACTACTATACACTACTTGCAACAAATTCTCAACTAAAAATACCAAAAAATGTAAACTAATCGTAGGAAAAAGTGATCTCCAAACTGGAACCCCCAGGAAGAAGAACAACTAGCAACATCTTGGATATCAGTTAGCAAACAACCCATGTTTTCTACTTCACAATCAGGCAAAACATTTGACAAGAAAATAGAAGCACACTTTAATGCTCAAAGTAAACTGTACTACAGAGATTTTGAAAAGATTAAAATCAGGCCAGTAAAGTATTGATTATTACTACTACAAAACCTAACAACTGTATAATGGCTAATAGCACTTCTATCTAACACTAGATGGCAAGCCTTGAACACAACAACTCTTAAATTTAGTGCTATATATCATGGTATCAAGAGTAATCCACCCAGTGGAACAAGCCCAAGCAATTGGATCCAAAGTGCACTTTCAATCTATCAAGATCAATCTAAAATTACATTCATAAGCTTATTAGCTTGGGAGAAACTCAAATTTGCTCAAAGATGGCATTTAGAACCTGGCAGAAATTCACCTTTAGACAGTTATTCAAGTGCACAAAGACTGGCCCCTTTAGAAACCAGTTCAAGTACAAAAAGATTGCATGTAGATAGCTTTTCTAGTCAAACAAGCACCCAAGTGGAATCAAGCAGCTGTCCTACCTCACCTTCTTCATCATATAATGAACTTCCTCTTGGTCAGAAAGCAGCAAAAAAGCACCAACATGCAGAATCTTCTGAAGCAGAAATGAAACAAGGTTTTTCACATTACAATGACATGGCTGACTAAAGAATTGAACCTATGTTTGACAGTAATGAGTTAGCTGAAAAAAAAATAGGTATATCAGAAAAACAACTTGACATACCTCAAGACCAACTTAAACTCACCAAAGAGTAAATCTTGATTCAAAAGGAAAGACTTGTTATTGACAAAAATTTTTTTGAATAAATCAGCAAAATATGAGAATAAATTTGGAAAAGTTAGACTGTGAGATGAGGAGCAGTGAGATTAACCAACTTTTATTGCTGAAAAAAATAATTTATGTGATGCTGATGATATGGAGATTTGATATAAAATGAAAGAAGATTTAAAAATAAGGTGGAGTGGTGGTAGGTCCTAATATGTTGGCTTTGTAAAACAAAATATATTTTTTTAAAAAAAGAATTTCTATAGAATATATGTAATGTTGAAAAAAAAACCTACAAAAACTTTATTTTTATTAGTCCTATGTTTTCTCCCATTTGAAAAATGTGTTCATATATTATTTTCAACACCCCTCTGCTCCTGGAAATTCAACTTATGGCCTTGATTCCATTTCAATTTTTTTTCTTTTGCCCAGATACACACATCTACAACCCCACCACTGTACCTTCCACAAATTAATAATATCGAACCTGAATTTATGGCAAAAATATATATTGAGTACTGGTTTTTTCTTGAAGATGACTCAAAAAGCTCAAATTCTAAAAAGAAAAAAGGCTCTGCTCCTTGCTCAAGGGTTGTATTAAAACATTACAAAGTTTTTTTTCTTTGGTCATTCTCAAATAATGACTTAGAGAAATATCTAAAACTAAAGCAATAGAATCTATTTGTGAAAAAGATAATGAAATTCATGGTGAATATGTGGAGGAACTTGAGTATGATTCTGTGATTGAATGGTTGGTGAAGATAAACCAATCAAGAAACTTTCCTTTTTCACAAAAAAACCCACTTGAAAACCAAGAAGTTTTCAACCTGTTCTTGGACACTATCAAAGAGGGCCCTCAAAATTGAAAAATTATTTTGCACATTGAAAAAAATATTCCTATTGAAGAGGCAAAAGTGTGTATATTCAATTCACTTGTCAAATATTAATTTCACTGATTGCCATTTTTATTGCTTTAGAGGGAACAAATTTTTAAAAGAATAAGACACAACAGGGTTTCAGATTCAAAAAACAGTTCTTCTTCTAAAACTATTCAGACTATTGAGGGAGCAATCAACAGTGCAAACTTTGAAAATGCTTTGACAAGCATTTGGTCTAGCTTTACTATATGTCCAGGCTTGACTAGATCAAATGAATCAAATGTTTTTGTTAATCCCAAGAATCCAAAAGAGTACTTTATTATTACTCCCAAAAGAGCTTGTATTTGTACTAAAGCAATAGTTTGTTTTTTCAATATTTTTATGAATAAATTTTATGATATGAATCAATTAACTACAATTTTAGGGTGTTAATATAAAATCAAACAAATACAAATGCGGTTAATATTTTATGTCCACCTAAGACACCTCAATTTAAATATATTACTGGTTCTCTTCTGGTTTCATCCTGTGCTTTTAGAGGTGACAAGAAAAATAACATAAAACCAAGTGTTTATCCTCCTTCATCACCAACAGGATCAACATATCATGAACACACACTTCAAGAATTTTTGGTATTTGTGAACATTGACTATGCTGATCCTTGTAGTGAAAGATGTCTAGATAACTTTTAAATGAACCACTGGACATATTTCAAAGGGTTTCCAGTTGGTTTATTGCTTAATAAAGGAATTCCTGATGGCCCTGCCTATGAAATGGTTAATTGAGCAAAAAAGTTGCATGCATATTTGAGAAGGAAGTAAAAAGTTAGGGCAAATAATCAAATGATTAGTTTGGTTATATTATTTTATAATACAAATGCGTGAATATATAGGATGATAAAAATTACTTAAAATATTACAAGATACATCATATTGTAGTCTGATTTAAAATGATATTTTTGAAAACATGTTAAGAATAAATTATTTTCAATTGAAAATAAATAGTAGAGTAATTTAAAAAAAGATGTAGTCATCAGAAACACAGTCTTAGTTTTTGGAATAAAATAAATTTTTTATTTTTGTTTGGTTTAAAATTCATGTTTTTGAGATGAGTATGAACCTTGCACAAATTTCTGTGCTACTAAATTTCAAAAAACTGGACTGGTGCGATAGCTGTATTTTTTTATTGTGAAAACTTTTTTTTACGAACATGGGTAACTGTAAAAATTCTATATTTTTAAAAATAACTTTTTGCCACAATTATTTTATTTTCCTTTTTTATTTCATTGTACAAGGTTACAGCATGTAATTACAAGTAGCTTGATTTTATAAAAATGAAAAAAGTATGCACAGTAGTATACACAATATTCAGGGAATTTATCCACTAGAGAAAAATAATTTGTGACATAAAGAAGGAGTAAAAGTCATATGGAATTTTTTTTTGAATTATATCAAAATCACTTGGTCCGCCAGATAACCTTTCACAACTTTTCAAAAAACTTTTCAAATTGCTAAAACCCTTTTCAATTGGGTTAAAATCTGGAGAATAAGGTGTAAAATAGATAATGATACTACCAGACTTTTCAACTAGCTCCATTACTCTACAATTTTGGTGAATAGGTGCATTATCAATTAAAAGGAAACTTTAAGATCTAGGAGAAGGGTTCATTTGTGGAAGCCAAAATAAGAAATTAAACTTTTAACAAAAAATAAGAAATATAGAATAAAGATGTTCTGAGTACTTAGCAATATTTTTTGCAAGTAATATACAAAATCTAAACATGTTACATATTCTTCTTGAATCGCCAAAGCAAGGAAACCTTTTAATGATATTGCATGAAAAACATTGAAAAAGTTTCTGGCGCAAGCCTGTTTTACACTTTGGTTCTTCTTCCTTTTTTTGCCCATCCACACTTTTGTGCAGCTATGTCCATAGCAACCCCTGTTTCATCTATTGAAAAAATAAGCCAGATTTAGTAAATAATAATTTTTTTTAATGATAAAAGTTACTCTTACCAGTGAAAACAAGCCATTCAGGCTTAAAGTGGCCTATGAAAGAAATGTAATTGATTCATTCAGCATCACATCAATTTGGGTGCACATTTTGAGTAGATTTGTTTGATAAATTCAAGTGAGTCCAGAGTTTCTGGTGTAATCTTGAAGTACTGATATCAACCCAATTCAGCTGGACTAAAGCATCTCTTAGCTCAATAACATACATTGTTGGATCATCTTCTAAAAATCCAATAAAAACTCCTGTTGTTAATTGTTGTGATGAAGGGGACATCCATGTTGCAAATATTTTCTAGGATAAATAACAACAGCTCTAGTAGTTTAATAGAGCTTGATTCATTGGCTTAAGGAGTCATTGCTGATAGAAGAGCAGTAGACTGAATTATTCTCAATCAATGTCATCCTAGACAAAGCATCATTCACAGCTTTTACTTTAAGTGATGGGTGATATTTTCAAAACACCATACTTGTATGAAAAAAAGAAAGAAAAATAAGAATTAAACTTATTGAAAAAATTTAAAATTAAAAAGAAAAAAAGATCACTTACCAAAATAATTACAGTAAGGAAATGAGGTTGCTTGAGGAGGAAATGTGGTTGATCATGGAGGAAATGTGGTTGGTTAAGGAGGAAGTGTGGTTGGTCAAAAAGGAAACAGGGTCAGTGAAGCAAGGAGATAAAACTTAGGAATAGAGCAAAGGAAAAAAAATTAATAAAAAACTAACAAAATAATAAAAAACATACAAGAAAATTAAGGGGATGGAAATGAGAAAATGATGAAGAAACTGGAAGAAAGGAGAGGAGGTGGGCGAGGGCTCACAAAAAGTTTTTCCACACCTAGTTGCATATCTGATCATCAGATGAACAAGGTCAGATGACCCAAAAACACATTTTTTTAGGGGTGTGGGAGAAAGTAAAACTGCAAGCTTTACAGGATTAGCTGTAAGAAAAACAAATTTAAAATGCATGAAAAAAATTACTTACTTAAAAAGAAGAATGAGCCAATAGAAATAAAATTAGTTAAAAGAACAAATTAAAAATAGGAGAAAAAAGATTTACATACAGAAAAAAACAGGTAAGCAAATGGAAAAACTTTTTTCTATTTTATTTTCCATTGGCTTGCCTTTTTTTTAGTAAGTAAATCTTTCTTCTCCTAATTTTAATTTATTTTTCTTACTAATAATATTTCCATTGGCACTCACTTCTTTTTTAGTAAGTAATATTTTCTCTTCTCCTTTTCATTTGCTTTTCTTACTATTTATTTTTTCCATTGGCTCTTCCATATTTTTTAGTAGGTAAATCTTTTTTTTCTCTTTTTAATTTTTTTCTTACAAATTTAATTTCCTTCAAATTTCCCTTCTTTTTTATTCAGTAAAGAATTACTTTCTGCATTTTCTAGGAGATACCCAGGGAGTTTTTGGTCAAAGTAAGTTCTTTTTTCTTGGCAAAGACAAAAAACTGCCCTAATTGAATAGTTATGAGGTATATTTGCATCAGGAGTCCCCTCTAAACACAGGTGGACAGTGGAAAACACAGTGGCCATAGAGGGTCTCCTTAGAATATATAAGGGGGGTTGTTCTTTTTAACTTTTCTTCCTCATACCACGCAATTGATTGCTCTATCACAATGACCCAGTTCCAATTTCCTTACATTACTATAGTGTTCCAATGTCTCATTTCTACATAAAAATAATCATTTTATTAAATGCCACTTTTACATTGCTAATGTTTTATTGTTTCCAGTTAACTTTTTATTTATTATAATAATTTGAAAATTTGAGTTTAAGTCTTTTTAAATGATATTTTATTTATATTTTCATACTCTCAACAATATATTTAAAGGTAAGTATAAGTATTTATTGTGTTTGTTTATTTAAAAACAGTTAAAGTTAATAATTATTTTTAACAAACTGTAATATTTAAATAGTAAAACATATTTTTTTCTGGTTTTATAAAAATATTTATAGGTAAGTAATAATATATGATCATATTTTTCAAATGGAAGAAAACACAGTACTAAAACCAGGAAAAATGAAGGGGGGGACCTGCATAAATGTCCAAAGTAAAATCAGGACTTGGGCAGAAATTAACCAGAACTCACCCTGCACTTGGCCAGAACTTGAACAGAACTCAACCAGCACATGAACAGCACTTGACCATCATTCTTTCTTTATATTTAAGTAACTAATTAACCAAATTCATAACAACTTATACCATTTTTTTCACATCACATTATTACAATTTTTTAATCAGTAAATATTTTGTTCAAACCATCATTTTTCAAAAAAGTTTCTCCACATCTATCTCATTATCTTTTTTTAAAGTTTTTTAGCCTTTTGTAAGTCCTTACTCATCTCATTATCTCCTTTCATCAACTAACTGACTTTTTTTAGCTGTTTTCTTGGATCACTCATTGATTCTCAATATCTCCTTTTATCAGCTCTGTAATATAAAAATATTTCAACATTTCCTTTGACTATCTCAGTGACTTTTTATAGCTGCTCACTCATCTCACTCTTCACCTCTCAATATATCCTAACCCAATTTGGGTAATGTTCCATGATCAACATACCCTACACAATATAGGGGGTGGACTTGCTAGCAAGTCCCCAAACTGAATTCAGATGGAACGTAGATGAAATCAGATTAAACTCATACTTAACTCTACTTAAACTCCCTCCTAAAAATGTTCTGATGAGTGGTTTTCATCCCTAATTGTATGGTTCCTTTGTCAATATCTAAATTTGTGCTCAATCTGTGGTGTGCTTTGGTCCAAGGTTGCGGACTCACTAGCAAGTCCACTCCCCCATATTTTGCAGTGATATCTCTCTTTACCAATTAAGTGAATTTTGATAGCTTTTAACTCAACACACTCATTACTTTTTAATAGGTGGTGTCAGTTCTGGAAAATCAGTACTTTCAAATAAGTACTTATATTTTGCAAAAAAGTCACTTATTTCAAAAATGGGAGTCATTTATGACCTCAAATCAGCACTTTTTACCTGATTGTTTTTTCACAACCATATTTTGGGCACATCATTTCTTCCTTGCCCACACCATCCCTGTGACATGTGACACCCTGACCTCCATTCCCTCATCAATCCTCAACACACACCCCTCAATGAAATTTGCAACATTTTATTGCAACATTTTAACCAGCCAGCATATTTTTTTTCATCTTCTTTTATGTTTCATCCTCTTAATCCCTTTTCTTGTAAAATACCAGTTTCAAAATACCTCCCAGAGAATCGAACCCTCAAAGGCAACTCAAAAAATGCTTTGTCACAGAGGTCTTCTCATAATACAAGCCCTCACCTGAGAAATCAAAGTACAGATAGCTAAAAAAGGAATATTATGTCATAATTATCAACTCCCTCAAAATTAAAACAAATTATGATGCATTTTTTGGATTTGAGAAGTCCACCCAAATTGGACTTCCACCTTCATCAAAGATTGATAGCTTTGGGTTGATGGCAAATGAAGTAAGGAAGAAAACAAAAGGGAGAATTTAAATCAATCCTTAGCAGATGAAGGAGAGGTTCAAAAGCTATCAATCAAAATGTTAAAAGGATAATTTTTCTCACACTTCCACTGGCTTTGGTATTGAAGATGATTATTTAGAGAATAGAATTACTACTGTTTCCAAAAATATCAATGTCATGTGTCCTTTCTAAGAGGATAAGAATACTCTTTTTGGTTCCTGAGTTGATTTCAACCCTTGGTTTCTACACAATACTACTAAGTATAGACCCTTTGAATATCAACCATCTAATAATCCTACAGACACAACTGTAATTTAAAGACATCTATCTCCTGAAGCCTCTTACCATAGTTTAGCTGAAAATGATCCCAACTATCAAGAAGAACAATTATTTTGGAGAATATCTAAGTGTTCAGAGCCCCAATTACTTGATGTAAGTTTAATTATCTTTTTTTAAAATTATTTTCCAAATTACTCATTCTTTATTCTCTAGTCTCCTAATCAAAATCAGATTTCAAAAAGGAATAAAAATTTCAGAAACAACAATCCTGATTTAGAAGCTGCTTTAGATGAGCTTCCCGAACCCTCCAGCTCAAACTACAAACTAAAGATTCAAGCCTCAACTTCAACAAACTTGAAAAATCTTTTATAGCATGTTAATACTTCAACCAGCTTTTTTTCTTCCCTTGAAATTTATTTTGAGAAAATAGATATATGTAAGATTTGAACACTATATATGTTCTTCAATAAAATATTATTTTTTTCTATTCAATTTTCTCAGAAAAATCCTGTTTCAAAAAATGCCCTTGAATTTGAGAAGATGAAGTTTGATCATATGTTAATTAAAGATAAATGGGCCTTATACTTGGAGGAACTTTTTTTTGCTTCAATAAAATTTTTAAAAGGCCAGATTTGATGCAGAGGGGATGTAAAGAGTTCATTTTTGCTCAGAGAAAACAAAAGAAAATTATTTTTAAAGAGATATGGCAAGTTGTGATTTGGAAAATCAAGAAAATTAAAAAAAAGAATTAATTATAGAATGTGTAAAAAATGGCCAATATTATGAGGACATTAAAAAATGACTTGAAATTTTATAATTGATTAATAGTTTTTTGGCTAATAGTTGTGAAATAACATTAATAAATAATTTTAATCTTAATAAATATAGTTATATCATGAGATTCTGATAAAACCGTTTGTCCTCACTGGAATCTAAAATATCACACTTATGGAATTTCAGATGGTGAAATAATACTAACACCTGTGCAAAAATCCTCATCACCTCCTCCCAACAATCTTAATTTATATCTTTTCACCATTCTCATCACCAACATACTTTTATAACCTCACCACCAATTTGAATTTCCAAATAGAGCTAATTCAAGAAAAACTATATCTGTTTATAAAATTTAGCAATGTAGGTAATACATACATAGTGAAAATAATAAAAAAAAATCTCTCTCAGGTGATGAGAGATAAGGGGGTAAGGTGGAAAGGAGAATACCCTCCCTTGAATTTTATTGAAGTAAGGGGTTCAAGTCACCAAAATTTAATATCATTAAATAAATAAAAAAATTAATAAATAAGATATGAAAATTTACTAGTTTTAAAGTAATGAAAATTTCTAATTCCAAAATGCAGATCAAATCTATAAACTAAGTTTGGGACTTTCCATAGGTATAGGATAGAGGAGCCCCATAAAAAAAATTAATGTTATCATGATTACCTGTTATAAAACACTGGCTCATTGGCCTATTACTTTAGTTTATTAAATTGAAATATCAGGTTTAAATATTTAAAATTTATGAATGAATAAAAAATTATTTGGTGATTCTTCAAATCCCCGTTCTTTTTTGATCTACCTAAAATTTTATTAAACTTTTTACCTTTCCTTCTTTTTTTACCTTTTTTATCCTCTGGATTAGCTTTTAACTTATTTGGAAGGAGCAGACAAAATGAGTAAACTTTTGACAAGGTTCTAAACCTGGAGAAACTCTTGTTGTTTGGTGATTATTGTGAAAAGAGTTATGAACTAATTCAATGATTATGTTTCCTAATCCAAAATCAATCATACACCTATGATCCAGGAAATATAAACCATGCCCTTTGATTTTAGGAGGTGAAAAAAGGTTCTCTAGTAATAGGTTCAATATTAGAGAATATCCCCAAAGTAAGATAATTGGAATCATTTGAATTGATATGAGCCTTGTTATGAAAACCAGAATGATTAATTATAACATCAGAAAACAATAGATTTCCACTGATAATCTCTACCCATTCCAAGCCACAACAATTTGGTATGTTTTGAAATAAGATGATAAAAATGATTTTGATGTAGTTGGAAAAGTGGTGGTTAAGGTGGATGGGTGACCACTACAGGTTACAGTAGATACAGTATGAGGTTGACTATATGAATATTATAATGAAGTTTGAATAGAAATATTTGATGTTTCTTATGTTCTAGTCCTTTGCTGAAATTTTTCAACCCTTGAACTGGAACTTTTTTTGGTTTCTGTAAAACTTACTTTTGATGTTTAAGATTTGAGATATATATATATTAATACATACATGTTTGTATTCATGGTTATTGTTTATTAATATAGTTATTATTTGTAATAACTTTTAAAATTAGAAAATAAAAAAAGTATTGTCCAAAGATAGTTTATTGCCTATTTATAAAGAGAGGGATAGGGAGGAAAAGTGAAAGTGGGTGAAGGAAAGATAAATAATTTTTAATGACCCCATACCCTAACTTATGGATCTGCCATACCTTCCTGTTTACTTGATTTATCAAGCTATTGATATATCTTTTTTTGGGAGGTTGAATGTGGGAGACTAGAGGCAAGATGTTAGAAGTTTTAGAGGCTAGAGGCTGGTAGGTGGAAGTTGGTCAATGATGGGTGGCTGATATTTTAAGTATTTTGGCCACTGGAATGTTATAAATTTTTAAGAGAGATCCGCACTTATTATTTGTATAGATAGTACCAAAGCTAGAAACAATATATATATATATATATACACATATAGATATATACTACAGTATTGTGATCATAGTTTTATCAATGTATATATAATCATATGCATAATAATAGTTAGGCTTGTGTTTGTAGGTATATAATGATTGTTGAGTGCATGTGTCTATGTGTGTGTATAGGTATGTGGATATGTGGGAAGGGGTAGATTGACTAGAATACTGGAGTAAGGAATGGTTCTATTGCAGGAACTATTGTGTTTAAAAAATTTTCAATATGGTATGTGTGATGCATAATGATTAATGTGGGGAGAGTGGGATGCTGTGAATTGTGATGTGGAATGTAAAAGGTGTAATGAATGAGTTTGGGTTCTTAATTATTTTTTGAAATGGGGAAAAAATAGAAGTGGAGGTGGAAATAGAAGTGGAATTGGCAAAACAATAAAGCAAAAAAATTTGGGATGTTTTGGTCAATGATCAAAAAATTAAATAATTAAATTTATATGAAAAATCAAATCAATTCAAAATAAAAATGTGTATGACAAACTAGAATATATGTGAAATATGTAAGGAGAAATTGAAATAGTACAATGGTTGGAAGATTTTTTTCTTCTTTATTTTGGATGTTAATAGTGTTTCTTTTGTTGGGTATGATGGATCTTGAGTGTTTTGATCTTCTTTTTTTGTTGGTGTTGTTTCTAAATTTGATGTTTAATAATCAAAGCATTTGAATCCTTCTTATATGTTTTTTCTAGAGAGTAAAGAGCTCATGAAATTTCTTCACTTCAGTTGATGAAATCACTGGATATCCAAATCTTGTAAAATTTTCTAGTGAGCTCCCATTTTCTGAAGGAATTAAGTTTATTCCTAGTTTAAAAATATGGCTCTTTATTGACTTAAGTGTATGTGTCTAAATTAATTGTAACCATTATCTTGTAAGCCCAAACCATTGAGAAATCATTTCTTTCAGGACACACTAATAGACACAAGAGATGATGAAGAACACATCAGGCACATGAATAGAGCTCTCACCTTAATTGCTAGAAAGTACACTGTCTGGAGTTTCACAGGCCTACCCTCACTATCTTTTTCAATTGGGCGGTGTAGTACGCGCCTCGCAGGAAGCGTGATTTTAGACCAATCATCGCGCGTAGTCCAGGAAGAACAAAGAGGAGCTAGCACAGCAGGAAATGTTAAAATATAATATGTATTTGCGTGTTTCAAGGAACAAAGGAAATGGAAGCGTGGAAAAAGATTGAGGGTCTGTGCGCTCGGATTTTGTAGTGAGATGTGCCGCACAATGGGGAATTGTGTGTTATTAATTTAGGACCATAAAGCGCTAAACAATATGGATTTGGGCTTTCCAAAAAGTATGTGTTACACATTAAGAAGAAAGTCATGGATTAAGGACGACTCAAGTGCATGGTATGCTGTACCGCAGCCAGTTGGGAAACTTACTGAGACAAGTAATGAAGAAGGCTAACTAGTAAAGCGAGCTGTCAGAACTACAAACCTAGTATTAAAGCAAAGAGAGTGGGGAACCAATCGTAAAACTACCCAAGAGTTAAGGCAACTAGACGCAGCATTAGGATAAGTCAAACCTCAAACTAGCGCTGAAACAAAACAAGGTATAGTTAAAAGCACATATGTGGAGAATCAGTGAAACAAGTTAATACTAGTGTTAGTAATTATAGGGTCTGATTTAGGCGCTGTAGTTGTTGCAAGCAGTGTAAGTAGCATACTAATAAATTAGTTATTGTTTTACTAATGTGGTGCTAGAGTCAGCGCTGGAGATCCATTAGGGAACTGTGTCTTGAACGCTGAAAGAAAATAAAAGGAGGACTATTAGGTAGGGACAAGAGAGAACTGGTCGATCTATTTATTTAGTTAATAAAATAAGAAAAATCGCATTAGTTGTCATTTTAAAAAGCAGATCATAAACAAATCAATATAGAGATATACGTGTAGCTATAGTCATAGTACCCAGTATAAGATATTAGATCATTTGTGATTAATTGTTTGAGAGAATATTAAAAGATATTTTCTGAGTCTTTAGAGTTTGTGCATCTGTGTGTGTATTTCATATAGTATAGTGAAAGAGCGCAACATAGAGAGAATATATAGATTCAGTGGGATTAATTATTATTAGAGATATTTTATTACTATAATAAGGCAAATTCAAAGAGAGCGCTTCAAGAGGGAGTAGCTGTGGATAATAGCTCTTTTTAAGAATAGAAATATCCAGATAGTAATGCTTGTTTCCTTATCTTTAACTCATCTCAACTTATAAACTTTATAGTCAAATATTAGTGTTACACATTATTACACTGTCTTTAAAAATAATAAGAGTGGCAGGCGCTTCTTTTTATAAATTAAAAAGGAGAACCAACCCATCTCGCATTGTGTCTACTGCTTAGTACTTTAGAACAGTCTACAATTGGTGTCCCAACAGTGGCATAATTGTAACTAGTGTTTTTGATTAGATTGTTTGGGTTTTTTTAGGGTTTTGTCAAGAGGACGTAATCAAGCTGGCGCTTCAGCAGAAGAGTTGTAGGGTCTACAACAAGTGGATCAATAGCCGTTATCAGAGGATAGCGTAGGGCTGTATTGTGAAAACAGTCAGGTTTAATTAACCAAGAGTGTGTTTTTTTCTTTGTGATCTTTGCTTGGATTTGATATTTCGGGAATGGATCCTACTGCGACTACATCTAGGGGATGTCAGGAGAGGGTTAAATCGCCCAATTCTTCGACATTGTTTCCAAAAACGGTAACCACAATTATTATGTGTAAAGACGAAAGCTTGCGCTTTGCAGGAAATAATACCAAAAAGTTTTTACGCAGGTTTGAACAAGCAGCAGAAGTTCATGAAGCAACCGAATATGATATGGTACGACAAGTACTATTCTTTGTATCTGATGAGTGCAAAGACGATTTAGAGGATTTAAAAGGGCATGAGGAGCAAAATTGGTCAGCACTAAAAGAACAAATGCTCAAGAGATGGCCAAAGGTTACCAATGAAGCTAGGTATACAATGAAGGACCTGGATATTTTGGTAAATAGGGTCAAGGCTAGAGGAGGTGTTCGAGACCCCAAGGAATTTAAAAGTTTTAGAGAAGACTTCAATTGGATAGTAGAATATTTAGTTAGTAAGGAAGATTTAAGTGATGTTAATGCGTCGTTACCTTGGTTTTGTGAAGCATTAGCGCCAGAAGTTGAAGACTGGGCAAAAAGGCGCTTGGATAACGAAGGAAAGTTGGTGAAAAAGAGGGACGGAAATTATAAGTACCCCGGATTAGAAGAAGTAGAAATGGCAGTGGAAGCTGAAATGAAGTTGTGTCAAGTTGAGCAACGTGCAGCAAGGGTGGCTCTGGATAATGAGGATATGGGGGAAGATGCGCCAGGCATACGATTGCCTTCTCAGATCTCATCTCCTAAAGATAAAATTCTCTCTAAAGATCCAGATTCAGTCATGGCAAGAATCGATGAGTTGGAGAAGATGATAGTTGAAGCGGCAAAAGCGAAAGAATCGTTTAGGCCCAAGAGTTCTCCTCAAACTTCGCGTTTTTCCGCTATGGTGTGCTATTATTGTAATAAAGAGGGGCATACAAGGATGAGGTGTAATGCGCTTCAAAATGATAAAGAGGAAAAGGTAGTTTACGAGGATGGGACTACGCTTATGTTGGAAGATGGTACCAAGTTGATTAAAGACAAAGATTGAGGAATGCGAGCCATGGTCATTGATCATATTAATAAAAAGTCTATGGAAAGCAGGTCAAGCAAGGGGAAAGAGCCGAAAAATAAGGAGAAAAGCAAGGATGCGAAGTCAATTAATTTTGCAGTTACTTTCACAGTGTTAGATTTTAAAGTAAAAGAAGGAGCGGTTGCAGCGCCACTTACCGCAGCATGACTGGAGATGTTCACGGCAAAGCATAAGAAAATGGCCCCACCTACAATTAATAGGCCAAGAAGGGATGTCGCTAGGTATGCGAATCCAGAGGATATGGAGGAAGTAGGGTATACTACTAGAGATAATACACCTGCACCTATCGAGGATGTTGAAATGGATGGTATGGACTCTGGAGGTTACGGCGTGGATCACCAGGAAATAGAACAGACGGCAATGTTGGAGGAACCAGTGGTAGTACAGCAAAGAGCGGTACCTGCTGAAGGAATGCCAGGAGCAAAGCATAATACTCCAAAGAACCCACCTGGAAGAGCGAAAACTGGTGCCAAGGCAACTCAGCCTAAATGGAGAATTCAGCGCCCGGTTCATTCTGATTTTCCCAAAGCTGCCAAGGATTTAGTTGCGGAATGTTTGAAGACTACAGTTTCTGTTCCATTGGGGATGCTGACTGCAGTAGCGCCAGACGTAGCAAATGGAATCGTGGATAAGTGCATAAAGCAAAGGATTGCTAATTGCGCTGAGTTTGATATGGCGGAACACTCATTTCAGCCAGTTGTTGGATTACCTAGGGCGCCACATTACGCAGGACCCTTAGGGTATTTAACTATTACGGTAAATGGTAAGCAAATTAAAGCGTTAGTGGATACGGGTTCACAAATCAACGTGGTATCAGTGGATGAAGCAGTGGAATTAGGTCTTCCTGTAAAAGACGGCAAAGGCACTGTTGCAGGAATTGGGGGAGGTAGGTTACCTGTTATAGGTGTCGCAGAGTATGTACGCACTAGAGTTGTGGGAGCAACAAGAGATATACATTTTTACGTTCCAATGGGTGTAGTTAAACCAGTTTTAGGCACACCATTTTTAATGGATTATTCGGTGACTATAGATTATTGTTTAAATAAGACTATAGGAATCAGGATTATGGGTGATGACGGTGTTCCAGTAACAGCAGTATTAGTAGCGCCCAAGGATGGTGGCTGGGAAACTAAGTACTCTGGAGCTGCGTCATTAGAGAAAGAAAGAGAGTTTTATGAGGAAGTCTCAAATGAGGAGATAGGGCGACCACCAGGAAGGTGCCAACATTTTTTTATTAGGGACTGGAATTTTAGGTGTTACTATCTCCCAGGATGAGTAGAACCCGGATAGTGACCAGTCAGTCCAACAAGGAGGGATACGTAAAGCGGTACTTCATAGGTGTCTTGTGGATACTACTGTAGAATGTATTATACCTAAGCTTTTTAATTTCTTTAAATTTGGATATTGTTATACTTATATTAAAAAGAAAAGACAAAAACAGGATTTAGGTGTAACCCGTAGTTATATTAGAAAGGGTTTTATTTTAATTAATGAAGGAAGCAGTAAGGACTGTTTTGCATCTAAGTATAAACCAGTAGCTGTTAAGGTTAAACCAGTGAATATAGCAATGCCTGATTTGAATCCTCCTTTGCTGAGGCCGGCGCTATCTAGAAATCCTTATGATACACCTTTAACAAAGTTTCCGCCTGATTTTGCGTTCACCAGTAAGATCACGATGGAAAGGCTTCAGATGGTAGATTTTGGACCAGAGGGCTGGTTATCGCAGGAAGAAAAGAAGTTATTATTACATGTTATGGTTCTTAGGGAAAAGGCTATTGCGTTTTCAGAAGGGGAAAGAGGTTTGTTAAAAAACTCTTATGGTAAACCTTATATTGTTCCAGTTATACCTCATGCGCCGTGGCAAAAGAAGGCTTTTCCAATACCGGCGTCTATAAGAGAAGAGTACACAGAATTAATTAGGGGAAGGTTAAAGTCTGGATTGTATGAACAGTCTATGTCTAGTTATTCAAGTCCAGTGTTTTGTGTGGTCAAAAATAATGGTAAATTAAGGGTTGTTCATGATCTTAGGGAGATGAACAAGGTTACGGTAAAGGATGCAGGGATGCCACCAATGCCAGAAGAATTTGTGGAATCTTTTGCGGGGTGTGCATGTTACGGATTAGGTGATATTATGGGAGGATACAATGAGCACGAGTTGGACGAATCGTCCAGACCCATGACGACGTTTGAAACACCACTGGGGCGCTTTAGGTTGACAAGGTTACCGCAAGGCGCAACAAATTCTGTGGCGGTATATCAAGCACAGATGATGTGGATATTTCAGGATGAAATCCCAGAACATGTGGGAATTTTCATTGATGATGGCGGTATAAAAGGACCAGCCAGTGATTATGAAGGGGAAGTGTTAAAAGAAAATCTGTATATTAGAAAGTTTATTTGGGAATATGTGATTACCCTGGAAAGAGTGCTATTTAGGATAGAGGAGGCAGGATTAACGATTTCTGGGTCTAAATTCGCCTGTTGTGTTCCAGCGCTAGATATAGTGGGACATGTGGTATGTAAGGAAGGGAGAATCATCGCTGAAAAACAAAGGAATAAGGTACTTACATGGCCAAGACCAAGAAATACTAAGGAAGTTAGAGGGTTTTTAGGCATTTGTACATATGTAAGAATGTTTATTCGAGATTTTGCTTTGATGTCTTCGCCTTTACGGCGCTTAACAAGAAAGGATGTTGTATGGGATTGGACGGAGGAATGTGAGGAGTCATTCGAGTTATTAAAGAGGATTGTAAGAAAAGATATTCTTTTGAAGAAATTGGAGTATGGACCAGGCACTGGAAAAATTACTCTAGCGTTGGATTCTAGTGTGTCTGCGGTGGGCGCAGTTTTGATGCAGGAGGATGAAGAAGGTAATGATAGACCTGTCCTTTACGAGTCCAAGAATTTTACCAAAGTGGAGTCTAGGTACTCCCAGTCCAAGCTGGAGTTATGTGGAGTAGCGAAGATCCTTAAAAAGCTACAATGGATGCTTTGGGGGCAGCATTTTGAGTTGCAGGTTGATGCGCTATTGTTGGTGCAAATGATTAGTAGCCCAAGTTTACCAGATGCGCCCATGACGAGGTGGGTAGCGCAGATTAATTTGTTTTCTTTTGATTTAGTCCATAAGCCAGGGAAATCTTTAACTATGCCAGATGCGCTGTCGAGAAGACCGTTGTGTGAAGAAGACTCGGAAGCGGAAGAATTTGAAGAAGATAAGAGATGGGTAAACAGGATAGATTATTGTTATACAAAATTTGGCAAGAACGTCCGCAACGACAATAAACTATCAAGCAAGAATGTCTGCGAAGACCATAAACTAGATGTTTGTAGCAAGTTTGAACTTCAACTGGATTTAGGGAACACTGAAGCTAATGTAGCGACAAGGAGTGCGCAAGGCGAGGAAGTGGAGGAGTCAGATGATGGAGATACTTCAAAGGGAAGTCAGGATAGTAGTACTCAACTCAAAGAGGGGGAGTATTTAGAAGACAACGCATCTACAGATGAGGGAGTAGAGTTGTTAAAGTTATATTTGTAAGGTAATAGTCGACCGTATTTTTGTGATAAAAAGGTTTGGCGCAATATTAAAAGGCGGGCTAAAGGCTATTTTATTTAAAATGGGAAGTTATGGAAGAATCAAGCATTGTCTCCTCAGTTAGTTATGCAAACTAGGGAAGGGAAGGAGAAGATACTCAGGGAGTTACACAAGAATTTAGGACATAGAGGTCAAGATGAGACTCATCGCAGAGTTAGGGAAAGATTCTGGTGGCCCAACATGAAAAATGAAGTAAGAGATTGGGTTAAATCTTGTCCTGAATGCCAGCGCAGAAGTTACAGAAAGCCAAAAGAAAAAGGGAGAGCGACGGGCAAGGATACTGTTTTTGGTAGGGTCAGTTTAGATGCAGTCCATATAAAAGAAGGACGCTTTAAATACCTGGTAGTATCCAGGGATGATCTATCAGGATGGGTTGAAGCAGCGCCGTTGATAAACCTCAAGGCAAGTAATGTGGCCGAGTTTTTGAAGAAAGAATGGATTTATAGGTATGGGGTAATGAAGATGGTAACCGTAGATGGTGGCACTGAATTTGCGGGAGAATTCCAAGAAGTAGTAAAAGGTATTGGCGCAAAGTTACGAGTTGCAACACCATATTATCCTGAAGCAGAGGGAATGGTAGAAAGAGGGCATCAAGTTATGAAAGATGCGCTAGTTAAGTTATGTGGAAATAATGGGGCGAAGTGGAAGAACTACTTGCCATTAGTTTTGTTTGCGGACAGGATTTCAGTTAAAAGGACAATAGGGTTTTCGCCGTTTGAGCTTATGTTTGGTCAAAGGGCGGTATTACCTATTGATCTGGAGGCTGGATCTTTCCTAGGATGTGATTGGGATCAAGTGCGCTCAACCAAAGATTTAATTCTAGCAAGGGTAGCGCAATTTGAAAGAAAAGACGAGTTTGTGGAGAAAGCGTATGAAAGAATGATGCAGATCCGGGACAAGTCAGTTAAATATTCGGATGAGCGCTTGGCGCATAGGTTAAGAAAGCCATTGAACCCAGGAGATTTTGGTTTTGGTTTATAATAGAAGTTAAGAAAGACAATGGGGGAAGATGTTTTCTGACAGATGGAATGGTCCTTATAGGATAAGAAAGCAGATAACTGGAGGGTCTTACTTACTGGAGGAATTAGATGGTACTGAGTGGAAGCGGCGTGTGGCCGCAGACCAGATCAAAAGATTCTACCCACAGGGTGTTCCAGTGATACAAGATAACCTCCGGAATGAGGAAAAACTACCAGAATAATACCTCCGTGAAGAGGATTAAACTAACAAGTTATGTTAAGTTTTGTTTTTCTAAGAGGACTCACAAGAGGCTTTTGACACAGTTGTGACGGATAGAGGGCACTAACTGGAAGTTAGACGGACTATGGCAGAACAGGCAACTGGCACAAGGGCTTAGATGAGGGTGCAGAAGAAAATGAAATCTTATATTTTCATTGTTTGAGGGGACATGACAAAATAGGTAATTGGATTAAAGGAGATGTGTATCATGTAAACGCAAAAGAAGCTGGGGATTTAGCTAATGGGTTAACTAACTAGGAGTGGAATAGCAATTTATAGATGAGGCGCTCTACAGTTCAATTCTTATTTTACATGGGTTTACAGTTTTTTAAAGAAAGTAGAGGGAGCAAAGTTAGGCGCTCTAAAAGTATGGAAGACAGGTGTAATAAAATAGCGCCATGTCTAAAAAGATTATTTGAAGGCATAGCATAAAAAATATATGAAGACTATGTACAGGGAGAATGGACAGAGGAGAATCATAAGGAGAAGCGCTAGTGGTCTATTCAGTATCAGGATGAAAGCTAATAGGATATCCTTTCAAGTCTTCAGGCATGACGAAGTGACGGGGATGGGCAGGGAATCCAAGAATAGTCGTTGAGCTGATTTTGTTCATTAGTTGACCTATCCTTTCTATATGAGTATAGCGAGCTTCAAGTTCAGAATCAGAAAAAGCTGGTGCGCTATTGTAAGATAGGGACATAGCGTCATATATAAGACGAAGTCTTGAAAACATTCGCATGGAATGGACAAAGGGTAAAGGAATGGGAACCCATCCCAAGGAGATGGATTCATTGAAACCTGACAGGAAGTTAGTAAGCAAGAAGAGCATAAGTATTGTGAAGGATGCTTACTTGCTAATAAGTTTTGTGGGCGCGCTGACAGTGAAGTAACAGTAACCAAGTCAGGAGCAGCTGTGGGGGAGCCTGAGTGCATGGAAGCACTGGAACTTGGAGGGGGAGAAAGTGTAGCACTAGGCTGTATGAATATTTTGCGCCTGAGAAAACTAGGAAGTGATGGCGACTCATAAGGAACATTATTATTATTAGTGGAAATAGTGGGACTAGTGGTGGTAATTATGGGAGCGCTACTAGTAGAGCTAGGTGGAAAGCGAATATAACCAGTAGGCTGAAGAGTATTCTGGTTAAGGGAGGTATTGCAAGTTTTGTGGTATCTAAAGCAATTATCACAGGCCGGTCTATAAGAGGCATAACCCCGAGGTCTAGAAAATGTACAGTTAAAGTTACAGCATTTGCAAAATGAGCAAGCTTGATATCTGGGAACTGTGCAATATTGAGTCATGATGTTAGAATAGAGGAAATTCAGGTTATTAGAAGGGCTATTTATAGGTTAACAATAGCATTATAAAGAAGTCATCAGTTGCGCCACGTCTGACCTGAGCGCTGGATGGTTTCTAAGAAGCTAGCAAGAAGCGTTTCTCATAATGAAGAAACCAAGGAAAGATGAATTGTTACAATCAAGGGAGAGGCATGTATTTCAAAGGTTTAAAGATTGAAAGAAAGCGCATACGTAAATGATGCAGGAGAAGTAATTGCTGTAGCAACAATCTCAAGTTGTTATTTTTTATTATTTGTGGTTTCATCTTTCATAGGCACTTAGTGGAAGGGTGCGCATCTTAGAAAAAGGATGATATTTTGGGGGCAACTCATCTCGCGTTTGTAGAGTTCTCACAGGAAAGTTAAGTGAAAATAATAATAAAAATAAATAAATATATATTACATTTTTTTTACAAGGCTATATACATTACAAGGAATAAATACAAAAGAAAATCTTTTTTTTAGTGGTATTCTGCTTCATCAATGATTGGGACTCAGATAGCCCAATCGTTAACAGCTTCTTGCATGTTTTGTTGCAAGGCAGCTATTAGTTGTTTTTGCTTATTATACTCAGCGCAAGTATAAACCCGAACCTCCTCGAGGAACGTTTCGACGGCCCCAATCATGTTATTCATACGACGCATGGTCGCATCGTAAGGAGAGCAGGCAATTTGTTCTGCGAATTCCCAGTTTTGAGCCATGGCGGGCTCATCATCATCTAATACCGAAAAGTTATAGGTTGGCCATTTGACTGGAGTGAAGGTATTGAAGACCGGCTGCATATCAGACCAGTCAGGAGTGGGTGAACAAGGAGTAGGTTCGGGAGTAGGCATTGTATCCCAGGCGGGATCTTCTTCCAAGGTAGGAAAAAATAGTGGAGTGATAGGAGGCAGAGGCATTTCAGCGTAAGGAGTATCTGGTGCATCCTACATAGTAAAAAAAAAAGGGGGGGAAAGAGAATGTTAGTATTAGAAAGGAAAGAAGTAAGAAAAAGAAACTTACTGTAATTTCCTCTGAGAAAAGAGATTTAGGGACAGAAGCGACGCTACTAGGAGTAGGCTCGCGGTAACCAACCTTGGTTCGTTTGTTACCAGGTGGGGTAACAGGAGCAGGCGCCGGGTGCTTGATGGTCATTTGACTCATCATATTTGTCGTAGAAGCATTCGGGTCCAGGCGCGCGACAGTGGGTGGCCCATCGTAACTACATTTCTTCTTGCGTTGCTTGCAGTAATTGCATGACTAGGAATAAAAGAAAAATGAAAAGGTTAGAAACAAATGGGAAGGAGAATGAAGAGAGCTTACAGTGAAGAAAGTATTGCCACGGCGGGCTTTCAAAAAATGACATGGAGTTATGCCATTTTCAATGCAACGAGTGCATCTAGTCCCACCCATCAGTGTGGTTATGGGCGTTGTTGGGGAATCAGTAGGGGGCTGAGTGCGCACAAACTGTCGAATAGCGTCCACGACGTTGGTGGTATTTTCAGTGTTAGTAGGGGTTCTTCTGGTATTCATTGTGAAAGATAAAAATAATAAAGATAATAAGAAAAGAGAAAAGGATAGAAGGTGGAGGAAGAAAATGCTGCGAGACGCAGAATATTTATAGGCTCCTCCGGACAGTCACGAGTAGAGGGAGGATGTGGTACACGCCTCGCAGGAAGTGTGATTTTAGACCAATCATTGCGCGTAGTCCAGGAAGAACAAAGGGGAGATAGCGCAGCAGGAAATGTTAAAATATAATATGTATTTGCGTGTTTCAAGGAACAAAGGAAATGGAAGCGCGGAAAAAGATTGAGGGTCAGTGCGCTCGGATTTTGTAGCGAGATGTGCTGCACAATGGGGAATTGTGTGTTATTGATTTAGGACCATAAAGTGCTAAACAATGTGGATTTGGGCTTTCCAAAAAGTATGTGTTACACATTAAGAAGAAAGTCATGGATTAAGGACGACTCAAGTGCATGGTATGCTGTACCGCAGCCAGTTGGGAAACTTACTGAGACAAGTAATGAAGAAGGCTAACTAGTAAAGCGAGCTGTCAGGACTATGAACCTAGTATTAAAGCAAAGAGAGTGGGGACTCAATCGTAAAACTACCCAAGAGTTAAGGCAACTAGACGCAGCGTTAGTATAAGTCAAACCTGGAACTAGCGCTGAAACAAAACAAGGTATAGTTAAAAGCGCATATGTGGAGAATCAGTGAAACAAGTTAATACTAGTGTTAGTAATTATAGGGTCTGATTTAGGCGCTGTAGTTGTTGCAAGCAGTGTAAGTAGCATACTAATAAATTAGTTATTGTTTTACTAATGTGGTGCTAGAGTCAGCGCTGGAGATCCATTAGGGAACTGTGTCTTGAACGCTGAAAGAATATAAAAGGAGGACTATTAGGTAGGGACAAGAGAGAACTGGTCGATCTATTTATTTAGTTAATAAAATAAGAAAAATCGCATTAGTTGTCATTTTAATAAGCAGATCATAAACAAATCAATATAGAGATATACGTGTAGCTATAGTCATAGTACCCAGTATAAGATATTAGATCATTTGTGATTAATTGTTTGAGAGAATATTAAAAGGTATTTTCTGAGTCTTTAGAGTTTGTGCATCTGTGTGTGTATTTCATATAGTATAGTGAAAGAGCGCAACATAGAGAGAACAGGGGGTGTCAGTTCTGGCAAATCCGCACTTAACTTAAGTGCGGATTTCAAACCAAATCAGCACTTACAAATCAGCACTTAAATTTTGCAAAAAAGTCACTTATTTCAAAAAAGGGTGTCAGTTATGACCTCAAATCAGCACTTTTTTCCCGTTTTTTTTCACAACCACATTTTGGCCACAAAACATCCCTTCCTTTCTTACCCCATCCCTGTCACATGTGACACACTGACCTTCCTCGCTACCTACCCATCAATCCTTGGCACACACCCCTTCCTGACATTTTCAATATTTTGACCAGGCATGTTTACATTCTTTTTTACTTATTTCTTCTACTTCTTAATCTTTTTTCTATGGGTGTCAGTTCTGACCTCAAATCAGCACTTTTTTTGAGATTTTTTTTTTTCAAAACCACATGTTGGCCACATCATTCCTTTCTTTCCTATACCATTTTGTACTCTCCAAATGTCCTCTTTGTGTACTTCATTCACTTGGGTTGGTATTTTGGTTTGTTGCATATTCATTTTTTTTGGAATTTACGGTGAAAATTTTTTTTTTGGATGGCTCATTGGTTTTCTTTCACCAGCTAAACATGAAATCGCAAATTTTGTCAGTGATTTTTTTTTTCATTCATCCCTCATATCCTTTTCCTATTCTCCTCCAACATCCCTCAAACAATTTGGTTTTATTCATTTTGTCATCTCATCTCTCCAGGTAAGTCACTTTATTCTTCTTTTTGATTTTTTGATTACTAATTATAATTTTATTTGTTTTTTTCTGTTTATTTTATTTTTTTTATCTAATTTTTTTTTGTAAGTGGTTATTTTGGATTTCAATGGTATAATTAACCTTTTTTTTCTCTCCCTCTTTACTTTCTTTTTTAGCTCCATCACCCTACTCTTCATCCCTCCTTGGCATGGTCATTATCCCCCCTTTCCCTTATTTCACTTTTTTTTGTCTCCATTTCATTGAAACACATACATTGCACATTCTTTATGCATTTCACTTACTCCATATTCAATTTCCCACAATTCCAACATCAATATTTCTCACTCTATTTTTCCTACTTTTCAATCAAGGTAAGTTTCATCTCCTTTTTTTCATGGCTATATGATATCTCATTCCATTTATGAAAAGTTCATACTTAAATATATGTATGACTCTTATCTGGATAACAGTGAACTTATAAAACTCCATTTGATCTCATCTTCATTACCACTTTTCAAGTTTTTGCAAAATTTTGAAAATCAGACTCGGAATTAGGGTTAGGTTTATTCAAATCTAATGTTCTTTTTACTGAAGATTCTCCTGAAGGCTACCTTTCATTTCCCACAAACAGATTTGAATTTGATTCAGTGGTTGCTGAGATATTGCCTGTTAAAGTTGAGCCTTTTTTTTCCCAATTTAAATTTTTATTTCATTTTTTTATGTAACAAATTAGGGTTAGGTTTATTTAAATCACATGTCCTTTAACTGAAGATTCTACTAAAGAATATCTTTTATTTCCCACAAACAGGTTTGAATTAGGTTCAGTGGTTGCTGAGATTTTGACCTTTGAAGTTGAGCCTTTTTTCCAAATTTCACTTGTCTTATTTCACATTTTTATATTGCATATTTAGAGGATAAGGATTCTGAAACTCTTATATGATTATTATCTAGGCATGTATCTGTTGCTCAAGAATATCACTAAAGCTCAAAAAGATGAAGATTTTTGCTTATGGGACACTCTACCTTCCTTTAACTCTTTTCTTGCTATTTGACTCAAAAAGCACTGTAATAAAGCATTTGAAAAAAATCATGAACCTGCAACCAAAGTAGGAATACCAAATTGGTGTGACTCCGAATGGGAAGATATCAGCCACGAATATCTTTTTTTTTCTAATGTTATTATCACTCATTCTGGATTTCATAATAAAATTCACACCGATACCAAGGACACCAATTTTCTTACTTTTGGTATATTCTCATATATCAAACCGATTACTGGCCAACCAATACCATCTCCAGCTAAAATCAAATGACATGGCTTATATTTTCCAGACCACCGGTGCATCATTGATTTTGGTTTGGGAAATGGTATCATCGAAACTATTTGGAATTCTTCTAAGGATAATCATCAAACGACCAAAGCTCCTCCTGGTTTGGAATCCTGTCAAGATTTAACACATTTTGGTTGCTCATTTTAAATCAGTCATAAGTTGATTCAAAGAATCAATAAGGTAATGAAAGAAGGTAAAGTTAATCGATTTAAAAAAACTTTATTTAGATCCAAAAAGTATGGGGATTAGAGTTGTCATCAAAAATTTTATATTTTTCGTAAATTTTTAATAAATATTTTTTATGTATCAATTTCCTCAACTAAAGTAATGGGCCCATGACCTTGTGTTGTATAAATGGTAATCATGATAAAATTTATTTGTTTCATGGGGTTCCTCTAGCCTATACCTGTGGAAAGTTTCAAACTTTTGTTTCTAGATTTGATCTGCATTTTGGCTGAGGGATTGTCATTACTTTAAACTAGGGAAATTGATATATATTAGATATTTATTTAATAGTTTATGTAATTATATTAAATTTAGATGACTTCCACTACTTACTTCAATAAAATGCAGGGGGGGGGGTATTGCCAAATTTTCAAATCTGACATGTGAAATTGATGACTTAGAAAATTTTTGGTGATATCCACCCCTTGCTTCAATAAAATGCAGGGGAGAGTATTGCAAATTTTTTAAAACAGATATGGAATTTTTTTGACTTGTAAATATTTTGGTGAAAATTTTTGACGAGAATGTGAAAGTAATTGTTTCAACCTTGAGCAGGTTTCTGGCCCAAAGGAATAGCAGTACCATCAACAAAACCAATACATCCTGGGAAGCCCTCTGCTTGCATAACCTGAGATGATTCAAGTCGCTCTTCTTTTGTTGGCCAGGTGAGAAGTTGAGATTACAAGGAGTTGATGGCAGTAATACATTGTTTGGTATAAGTGTTAACTGAACCATACCCTAAATCAAAGACATTTTCTAAACATTTCAAAGCGGCTCTATTACCATTTGAACCCAAACAACATAGTGTGATGGCCAATTGAATTGAAGGATGTTGTTGTTCTTTTTGAGAATTATTGTGAAATATGGGATGATCCTGAATAAGCTCAAGAAATTTAAGGAAACATTCCTGAGAAGTCCTGAACAGCTGTCTAAAACTGGGTGTAGATAGTTTAAGATGTGTTTGGATGGTGTACTTGGGGGTATGAAGTACTTGAGGCTTTCTGGGAAGAAGGTAACTTTTCGTGGCCATTTTTGATAAAAAGACAAAATCTTCTTCTAGATCAGAATCAGAATTGCAATCAGAGTCCAAGAGCAGTTCAAGAGCCATTAAAGTCATTGCTTTATGTAATTTATCATGATTTGAAAGTGAGGAAGGCATAACTCTTATATGATATGATATGAAGATGTAAGTGATGTACGATGTTTTGAGTTATGAAGTGTTATGCTGCGGAGTGCTGCATATGAATGGGATGATGCTGACAAATCAGTGAAATGGGACTTGATAGTGAAATCAGCACTTTTGGTTGAGAAAGTGCGGATTTGAGTGAAATAAGTGACTTATTTCATTTTGAAATCCACCAGTATTGGGGCTAGTGTGTTTTGGAAATCCGCACTTATTTAAGTGCGGATTTGGTCAAATTTAAGTGCGGATTTTTAAGTGCGGATTTGCCAGAACTGACACCCCCTAATATATAGATTCAGTGGGATTAACTATTATTAGAGATATTTTATTACTATAATAAGGCAAATTCAAAGAGAGCACTTCAAGAGGGAGTAGCTGTGGATAATAGTGCTTGTTAAGAATAGAAATATCCAGATAGTAGTGCTTGTTTCCTTATCTTTAACTCATCTCAACTTATAAACTTTCTAGTCAAATATTAGTGTTACACATTATTACACTGTCTTTAAAAATAATAAGAGTGGCAGGCGCTTCTTTTTATAAATTAGAAAGGAGAACCAACCCATCTTGCATTGTGTCTACTGCTTAGTACTTTAGAACAGTCTACAGCATCTGACAAGTTTTCAGAACATAAAAATTTCTAGTGATTGTGGGTTAACTGTTGTTGATGTCACCCAAAATTTATGATAGAGAGGTGGGGGTGGGTCCAAAAGTCACCATCAAGGAAGAAAAGCTTCCTGGCTGTTTTTTGAGGTAGAGGTGGGGGGAAAAGACACCAGCCAATTCCAAGAGCCAGAGGGGTTGGGTAGGGGGAAAGGAAGTTTTGATATCACCAAAGAGGGGGAAAAAGGGGACATTGATGTAGCCAAGAAGGGGGAGGAGGGAGGAAAATGACTAGGTCAAGGAGGCATAAAGAGTATGATTGAGAGAGAGAAAAAAGGGGAAAAGAGGAGGAAAAACAAATTTTTACCTTGAAAATGAAAAACAAAAAACTTACCAGAAAAATTAGATTTAAAAAAAAGAAAAAAACAGAAAAAAAAATCAGCAAATATAAAAATAAAAAGTAAAAAAATGTCTTACCTGGATAGACTTGTTGTGAAAATAAATGAGTTCAAATTCTTTAAGGGATTATGAGGAGAGGAAGAAAAGGATATGAGGGATGAAAGAAAAAAGAAAGACCAAAAAATTATGTAATAGCTGACAATATGATATTTAATGTTGGTGTGGTTAATAATATGAGAAAGGGAAGTTAAGAAGTTTTTGTATGGTCTACTTGTGGGTATGAAGTACTTGAGGCTTTCTTTGAAGAAGGTAATGTTTCCTAGCCATTTTTGATAAAAAAAGAATATCTTCTTCAAGATCAGAATTATAATTGTAATCAGAGTTAAAGAGGAGAACAAGAGCTATGAAAGTAATTGTTTAATTTAGTTTATCACGATTTGAGAGTAAGGAAGGCATGACCCTTACATGGTATAAAAATGTAAATGTATGAAAATTTTTTGATTTATGAAGTTTTATTCTGCAGAGTGCTGTGTTTAAATGAGATGATTCCGGAAAATCAGTGAAATAGTCTTTATGGTGAAACTAGCTCTTTTGATTGAGAAAGTGTTTATTTGAGTGAAATTAGTGACTTATTACACTTTTGAAATCCACCAGTATTGTGGCTAGTGTGTTTAAGAAATCAGAACTTAGATAAGTGCCGATTTGTAAGTGCAGATTTCCCAGAACTAAAAAACCCCTAATATCTCCCTAAATCATCTTGATATACTTCTATAAATTTTCACTCATCTCACTTTCCAAATTTCCACCTTTTGGCTTGGCATACTGAGTGAAACATGTGCATGAAGCCATGGTTGAAAATTTTCTTACTCTCTTAAATTTATTCATAAAGATTAAATTTTATAATTTTATAAATTATATTAGAAAATTCTAGATTGAAAAATGACAGGTAATTATCCTCTATACTCCCTTCTCCTTCTCCTTCTCCTTCTCCTTCTCCTTCTCCTTCTCCTTCTCCTTCTCCTTCTCCTTCTCCTTCTCCTTCTCCTTCTCCTTCTCCTTCTCCTTCTCCTTCTCCTTCTCCTTCTCCTTCTCCTTCTCCTTCTCCTTCTCCTTCTCCTTCTCCTTCTCCTTCTCCTTCTCCTTCTCCTTCTCCTTCTCCTTCTCCTTCTCCTTCTCCTTCTCCTTCTCCTTCTCCTTCTCCTTCTCCTTCTCCTTCTCCTTCTCCTTCTCCTTCTCCTTCTCCTTCTCCTTCTCCTTCTCCTTCTCCTTCTCCTTCTCCTTCTCCTTCTCCTTCTCCTTCTCCTTCTCCTTCTCCTTCTCCTTCTCCTTCTCCTTCTCCTTCTCCTTCTCCTTCTCCTTCTCCTTCTCCTTCTCCTTCTCCTTCTCCTTCTCCTTCTCCTTCTCCTTCTCCTTCTCCTTCTCCTTCTCTTTCTCTTTCTCCTTCTCCTTCTCCTTCTCCTTCTCCTTCTCCTTCTCCTTCTTCACAAATTTAGCTTTAGATATAGTAGCTTTTTCAAAGTAGTGTTGAAAATCTTTATTAGAACCATCCTTAGCTAAATGATCTTTTAAAGGATGAATAAGACAATCAAGTTTTTCAACATGTCCCATATCCACATGGTGGTATTTCTGCAGCAAAGAGTGGTATGAATAAAGAAAGAAGTGGTAATTTGGCACATTTCAGAATCATAACTTTTTACCAAGAGTAGAAAGGATTCATGTTTAAATTAATAGGATTATATTTTCAAATAGATGGGTGTTCTCTCTTTAATTTATGTCTTGATGATTTTTTAGTGATTTTTATGATTTATGGCAGCTATTTGGGTGATTGGTATTCTTGTCTCTGTCAATTTCAATGTTTAAATTAATTTCTCAGTGGGTCTTGGTCTAGAGGAATACCCAGTGTTACTGCTAGATAGCTTGGTATTTAGTATTATTTTCATGTCTTGATTATGTTTTTGAGATACTTAGAATTTGGGTGTTAATTTTGTGATTTTCAGTTTTGGTAGTTTACTAGTTTATTATTTTATTATTTTTTTGTGGTGGGAAAGGATAGGTATCTTCCAACAGCACAGTACTGCATAGCAATGTCACAGTTGCTATGGGAATGCTTCAGAAAACCCATTGAAAAATTGCCAATAGCATGCTATGGCCCATTTGCCAATGGTATTGCATGGCATGTCATGCCATGGCATATGATGACAAGCAGTATAATAGCAGAGGATATCATACTAAAAGAGGGGGTTATCATAAGTTAAAAATTATTATCATTTGTTGTGAATTAGTCAATTATTTAGTTATTAAGGAATCTTTTAACAAGTCAAAAATTATTATTATTCTATTTTTATTAAACAATTTATTAGAGTAATTCTAGAGAATGTATAGGACTTATATATATCAATAGACTAGGATTTATAAACTCTTTCTTTTGAGAATATCAAATTCTTTATTTCTATTATTTCTTGCTGTTGAATCTCAGTCCCACCTCACTCAATTAAGATTATTCAATGATACTTTTCTAGGAAGACAGGGGTTTTGACTGCATTTTCCAACTCTTCTGGCTTCTTCTTACAGCAAGGGGGGCTGTAAGAGTTCTTCTAAAAAATATCTAGCTATATCAGGGATAATTAGTTTTAGATTCTTGAGGTTTGAACACACTCTTTTGGAAACCTGAACTGATGAGCCATGCCTTATAAATGAGTCATATTCAGAGCTAAAACTAGTATAATTCAGTAGAGTATTGGAGGGCCACACTCCTACTCATATATTATTAGAGGATTTTAACTGTAACATCCAGAAAATTTCTGGAAACAAAAAATTACCTTAACTCCACCTCAGATAATTTAAGCTCCATTCTTCTTCAAAAAGATCCCCAGATTTTGCCATTGGTGTCCAAACACCAAAAACTAGTTCATTTGCATCTTTATCTTAATGTGGATTGTTACTGAAAGCATCATTTTTCCAGGTTATTGTTGTACCAGAGGCCTGCTTTTCAGCAAAAGGAGTATGGCCTAGATCATTAAAGAACTTTAATGCTAGATCATAGAGATTTGAAGAAAGTTTCTTGAAAAAGAAAGAATTTAGCATGTAAATAAACTCCAAAGTCTCCTTCAATTTTTCAGTAACATGATTATTGTTCTCATGGAATCCTGAAAATTTGAATCAATGATATTAAAAATTTGTTGATAACTTTATTGGAAAACAGTGATAAAAATATGAAGAAAATATAATAAAAAAGTTAAGAACATTGCTATATGCCACTCTCTTATCTTCCCCATACATATTTCCATGACCACCACCATCATTTTGGGACTCATTGATTGTATTTGGATGCTCCAGAGATTTAAAGTATTTATAAAAAATCTAACCTCTACTAATTTTCCAATACTTCTCAAGTCATCCAAAGAATAAGATTGAAACTTGACAGGGAGCATGAATTGACTCTCCAAATCAAAGAAATCTGTCTCTGGCCTTATTTGGTTATAGAATCCATTGCTTCCATAAGGCCAATTAGTTTGAGAATTGATAAGTGATGGATTATTGATTGGTCTACTTCTAAACTCCACACCCCTCAAATATTCAGGTGCCCAATAACAGATATTCAAACTTCTGCACCCTAAATCCCTAGCCTTTTCCTGACCTTTTTGAGAAGATATTGCATAGAAGTTAGGAGTCCCATTTTTATTCTTTTTAAGTGGTCATTGGGGGAATTGGACCAAAGAAGAATAATTTTCTTTATTGAAATAGAAATAATGAAAATGAAAAATATAAAAAAAAAAGTTGAGAAAATTGTCAGTATTTCATATAAAATATCAGAAAAATTTGAAAATTAAATTACTTACATATTTTTAAATAAAGAATTAAAAAAATTATTCAGATAATATTTTGTCAAATAATAAAATCAAATATTTATAATTTTCTGAATATTAGTAAAAAAGTTAAATATTAGTTATTTATATAAATTAAAATATAAAAATTCAAACAATTTTGTATCCAAGAATAAAAAACATATATCATGTCAATAAATAATTAGTAAATATAAAAAATTTATTATTGGTGGAACAGTAAAAATTAAATATTCAGATATTTTTCAAATAAAAATCCAGATAAACTTTTAATGGGGAATTATAATAAATATAGGATTCAGTGAACAAAAATAAATAATAGTAGTAAAAAATAATTTCAGAATAAAAAATTTATCAAAAATAAATCATGACAAAAATTCAGATATTTTTGTAACCAATAATAATAATAATCATAAAATTTCAGTGCATATAATAAATTCAATAAATCATCAAATAAATAAATTATTAATAGTTTTAAAAAATGTAAAAACAATTTATTAAAAATTTTTAAAAATATAAAGTAATTATATGATCTCAGATAATGTTGAACACACAAATTAAAAACAAATATAATATTTCAGTAGTTGAAAAAAAATTAATACAAGAAAAAAAATTATGAACTTAAAATTTTCCTAAATAAAAATAAAAAAATCATAGAATATTATGTAAAAGATTCAAAATAAATATAAAATTCACCACACAATATGGGGGGTGGACTTGCTAGCTATTCCGCAACCTTGGGCCCAAACTCACCACAGATTGAACACACATTGAGCTATTGATAAAGGAACCATACAATCTGGGATGAAAACAACTCAGCAGAACTGTTTTAGGTGGGTTTTCAAGTAGAGTTCAGTATGAGTTCAGTCTGAGTTCCATTATAGTTCAGGTTGAGGATTTGATAGCAAGTCCACCCCCTATATTGCGTAATGATGGAAGTATTAAAAATGATAATATAAATGATTAATAATACATGAAGATTTAAAAGAAGAGTATATAATCTCTAAATTATATAAACAAAAATAAGAAGCTGAATTTTCTTCCTATTAACTCACCATTTTTTGGTTTCTAAATGCACTTTTTTGTGGGGGCCATTCTTGATGATAAATCTGATAATAAGAAGAAAAATCAAAAATTTAAAAAGTTAGAAGGGATAACTAGTACCAGCAATGCTAATGGAAAAGTTACCTTTTTTCAACTTGCCCCTATGGTTTGAGTAACCAAAAAATTTCACACTCACAATTAATATTACTACTAGGAGGAGAAATGTTGGGGAAAGGAGAAAAATTTTTGCCACAATTTTGTGATGAAAATGTTAATCTGATTTTTTTTTCAGTCTCAATTTCCTCACCCAGCCAGTGGTAAACAATATCAGATGTATTTTATTATTATTTTTTTCAAAATTTGCCTTTTTTCCCATCACTGAACTAAAAATAACATCCTTATCTTCATCATCTTATTTTTTGAAGCACATGCCTTTCTCCCATCCAGGAAGTAACAGGCTTTGAGGAAAACAAGGTTGCTGCAATTTAAGAAACCTTGTTTCTATGTTTTTTTTATTTTCTGTCTTCTGAGCAACCATTCCCAGCAAGGAACTTCCTGGCTGGGAGTGACCAAAGTTGCTGCACTCTTTTCAGCAACTTCAGTTGCTCTTTTTCACAATTTTTTATTTTTTATTATTTTTTTTGTAAATTTTAACTCCCAGCCAGGAGTCACCTGGCTGGGAGCAACCAAAGTTGCTGCACTCTTTGCAGAGACTTTGGTTTCTTTTCTTTTTTTTTATCTTGTAATTTTTAACTCCCAGACAGGATTTATGTCAGTACAGTCTAGTATATAAGTATGATATAATAGTGTTATTTTATGGTCCTACTACTTATTAATAAATGATTTAGTGATTAAACCTCAGGGGAAGACTAATAGAATAGTTATACTCAAATTAAACTCACAATACTTGGATTTAAATGCGTGCTAGTGGTGGAAAATAGAAGAATAAAATATAGTTATAGCTTTTATAAAGATAATATCAATTTATAAGGGCTTTATAATATATTTCTGAATGTTAATAATTGTAGTGTAGTGTTTATTTGAAGTGTAGTAATTGAATGATGATAATAAACCGTCAAAATCCCTCCTTACTTATACCCAAATCCACTGGAGTGCACAGACCTTCAATCCAGATGATGTCACTGCTATCCCCGGCAATTACAGCACTGTGAGGGCCCATCACCTCCCCATGGCGTCCACTTCAAGCAGTTTCAACACCCAGACCTCCAGTAAGGACCCTCCATCACTATTAATAATAACACAGAGTCATACCATAAATAGAAAACCCAGATAAAAGCGGATACCATAAAGAAACAGGTAAAATAAAAGATCAAAAAGAGATTTAATGAAACTAAAAGCATATAAAGGAAACAAATAAAATGCCCAAGCCCCCAATAACATCCCCAAGCATCCACATTAACCCAAAAACATATTTCCAACCCATAAATCCGTGAATAACCATCCAAGGAAGTAATTTTAGTTGTCCAAACTGGGTGTATGCGCCTGATATAGGTGTCTATGCTTCTGTAGGCGTTGTGAGTCCACTGATTTCGTCCATATGACCTAAAATAAGCAGAAAAACAAAGGTTATAGGCTATTAAGGGGCTAAAACCCACTTATATACCTAAATATACATAATATACTGCATATTTCACTGAATATGAGATTTATGTATACATATAAGCTTATGTATGTCAATAATTACTTCATATCACTTAAGATAAGTATATTATGACTCCATTAACACCTTAATAAGTATTATTAGTCCATGGATAAGCTATTTAAACTATTATAAATTATATAATAGAATAATAATTATATATATATATAATAAAATAATATATATTATTATTTTAACCTTATTTTTAAGATATAAGCTTAATCTAGTTAAGGTTATCTTATTTTAAACATAATAAATACTCAGTCCTAAGGATATTTAGGCTGACACTCCCTCACCCCAAAAAAAAACAATAAAAAAAATGTTAAGACATTTTAATTAATCTTAAGGAATGAAATAATAAAATAAAAAAATTTTTATAATACATATACTGAATGAACAGTATTATTTAGATTTAAATTTTTTCAAGAGATTTTTAAGATCAGAGATTTCATTTTCTGGAATCCACTGGTCATATTCACTTGATTTATTTTTAAATCTTAATAGATACTCAACTCCCTTTTCTTTAGTAAGGTGTCTCTTTTTAAGTATCTTTTCAATTTCTGCTTTTTCCACTATTTCTTCAGGTTTCTGTTTATGCCTTCCTGATCTTCTTGGAAAGAGAGCAGTATCATTAGAATGGTATGGTTTAATAAGAGAAATAGGAAATACTGGATGTTTTCTATCATAAGGTGCATATAGAATAACCTCAACAGCATTATTACCAACCATCTTTTTAACTACAAATGGTCCAATGAATTGATCCTTCAATTTAACATTACCATTTAAATTGAAATGTAGCGTTGAAATAAGGACTTCATCACCCTCTTTGAACATTTGTTCTTTATGGGCTTTATCCCATCTTTTCTTTTCATACTCAAAAGCCTTATTTATACATTCTTGAGCATGTTTTCTGCATAATTCTTGCATCTGAAGAAAAGATTTAGTACCTGGATGAATATCCAATCTAGGTAACTTATTAAGAGTTTTAGCAGGGGTATTAGGTACATAACCCAACCATAACTCAAATGGCTTTTTGCCAGTGACAGAATGTACTGTACTATTGTATGCAAATTCTAACCCTGGGATAAGGGTTACCCAATCATGCGTGAATTTGTCATTGTCTTTAAAATTAAGACCAAAAGCACAGTATCTTCTTATCATATCTTCTAAGGTTTGTATCATTCTTTCTGCTAGCCCATCAGTTTGTGGATGGTGTGCTGTAGAAAGTTTTAATTGACACCCTGAAACATCCATAAGTGACGTCCAGAACTCAGAAGTAAATTTAGGATCTCTGTCAGAAACTATTGCTTTGGGGAAACCTGCTGTATTTAACATTTGTGTCCACCATAAAAAAGCTAAGTCCTTTGCAGAAACCTCTTTGTGGGTTGGAATAAATTTACACATCTTTGTAAATCTATCTACAATTACCCAGCAGGAGTTATAACTCTTATGCCCTGCTATTGGCAAACCTGTTACAAAGTCCATGTTAATAATTTCCCATGGAGCTTTTGGTTGCTCAATTTGTTGTAATAAACCAGCTCTTTTTCCTGTTAATCTTTTAGATTTTTGACAAGAATCACATGTTTCAACATATTTCTGAACATCCTCAGACATGTTAATCCACCAAGCTGTGTTTTTTACTCTGGTTAATGTTTTATGGTAGTCAAAATGACCTGCTAATATATCATCATGACATATACTTAACATTAACTCCTTCATTGAAGGGGGAATTACAATTACATTACTTAATTTTTTCCTGTAATATATAAAACCATCCTCAATGGAAAATTTTCCTTTCTCTAATGCCTCTTTATACTTATCTGGTAATGTTTTTATTAAAACATTCATTGAAGCATTAGATGGATCATTTAATATTGTAGTTAATTTACTTAAGTCAGGATCTGAATTATAATTATCAAGAATTGATTGCATAAATTCATCCTCAAGATCTACAATATAAATGCCATAAATGTTAATAATCTCTGATTCAGGAACATAAGCAGGATTATCATCATTATTAGGCAGAGGTACTCTAGATAACAGATCTACATTAGAGTGCAAGGTTCCTGCTCTATGTGTAATAGTCATCCGTCCTCTGTATTCTTGTACAGCTAATTGCCATCTAAACATGTGTCTATTAGGAGTTTTCATGTTTAAGAGTGACTTAACTGCACTACAGTCAGTTATTAACTCAAATTTTTGGTCTTCAAGGTAATAATGTAGCTTTTCAAGAGCCCATACTACTGCCAAACATTCAAGTTGAGTAGCACCATATTTCAATTCACCACTTCTCAGAGTACGTGAAATATAGCAGATTACTACTTCTGACATTTTACCTTCAATAAGTTGTTTTTGATGCAAAGCAGCACCCAGTCCAATAAAACTTGCATCTGTATATAATACAAAAGGTAATTGGAAATCTGGTAATCCCAAGATAGGAGCTTTCATTAAACATTCTTTCAACTTATTAAAAGCTTGTTGTCTTTCATTATTCCAAATGAAAGCTTCTGATTTCTTTATCAGTGTGGTCAGTGGTGCAGAAATTGATTGGTAGTTTTTTATATATTGTCTATAATAACCACACATTCCAAGAAAAGATTGTACATCCTTCACATTTTGAGGAATGCCAATATTCTTTATTGCAGCCACTTTATTTTGGTCTACACATATTTGTAAGCCAGATACAATATGACCAAGCACTTTTAAAGATTCAAACCCAAATTTACATTTTTTCAATGCAAGGGTCATTTTTATTTCATCCATTTTCTGAAATACTTTCCTTAAATGGATTAAGTGTTCATCAAAAGTTTTAGAGAACACTATGATGTCATCAATGTATACCATTAACCATCCCTCAATCATTTCATTATGGAATGTTATATCCATTAACTTCTGAAATACTGAAGGAGCATTCTTTGGTCCAAATGGCATTCTGACATACTTATAAATTCCCATGTGTGTTGTTATCAACAAAAAGTTCTGTGAATTCTTTTCAACAGGAATTTGATGGTACCCTTTATTTCCATCTAGGCAACTTATATATTTAGCACCTTTAAGGGTAGCATGTATAGAGGCAATCCTTGGCAAGGGATAAATATCATCTACTGTAAATTTATTTAATGCTCTATAATCACCGCACAGTCTTGCTTTATCTTGTTCATAAGAAATCAGCACTGGTGATATTACACAATATTTTGGTGTAGTTTCAACCTTCTCAAGAATGTTCATCTTTAATAACATCTTAATATTATCCTCTATGTCTTTCCTCTTCATTGGTGAAGCAGGATATGGTTTCTTTTTAAGACTAGCAGGAATATTATCCATGTCACAGGTTAAACTAATTTTCATTTCATGATCTTTTACAAGGCCAAGTTCATTTGTACCATGTGCAAAAGCCATTGGAAAAGCTTTAATTAATCCCAAAATATTATCTTTCTCAGTTTCACTTATCTGAGTGCCAAATGATGCTTTTGAAATTTCTGTTTCCAGAAGTTCCAACTCATTGGATTCTCTTCCTTTAGACGGGGAATTTGTTACTGACTCAATGTGTAAGACTGTGTTAAAAGAATTTATTTTAAATTTCCTTTTACCATTCATGCCAATTGTAAAATTGTTATTAGCAGGGTCTAATTTTACACCAAATTTAGTCAGAATATCATTTCCAATGATAAAACAGTTACTACAATTTGTATTATCCATTACTACAAAGTCACAAGTTACCCTTACATAACCATGTTGGTGTTTAAAGAAAACAGCAGATTTGTATTTACCAATGGGGTGTAGTACTGATCCAAAACCTCTCCAAATTTTATTCTGAAGTGGTTCAAGCTTAAACTTATATTCACTATCAATTTTCTGTAATGTATTAGTGGAAACAACTGAACCAGCAGCTCCTGTGTCTAATACTATATTAACATTTTCACCAGAAATGATAGCTGGAACCGTGATAGGTGTCATTCTAAAGTTATCAGCTTGTATATCCTTAATGATTTCAGCATCCTCAAAATTCATTAAAGATTCATTTGAGTCCATATTTAATATTGGATTTTCAAAGATGGACAAATCATCTTCCAACATACAGACTTCATTTTCATCACTATATGAGATATTGCTGTCATAATCACTTGATTCTTTACTTTTTTCAGTTTCAGTTTCAGATTCACGTTGATTTTCAACAATATTTATGTTTTTCTCACATTTGTGACCTTTTACCCAAGGTTTGTTACACTTATAACAAGTATTTGTTTCATACTTTTTAGGTACTACAGGTGCAGTAGGTTTTTTCTGCTTCTCCTGAAGTGTTTTTGAATTCTGAGTTTTTACAGGTTCAACATTTTGTTTATAAGTGGAATACCTTGATTCATACTTATGGTTTAATAATATTTCATTGCAAATATTAATAAAGTCAGAATATTCAGTAACATTTAATGTTCTAGCTACAACAATGTCTCTGACAGATATAGGTAATTTGTATATTATCTTATCTTTCCATAAGTTAAAATCCATATGAGGCTCAATGGCTTTTAATATTTTGTTTAAAGTCATTAAAAATACCATAGGTTTGTCACCATTCAACAGATTATACCTAGTCTTCTCATACAGTCTCTGCTGAGTAAGCCTGAATTTAGAACCTCCAAATTGTTTTTCAATAAGTTGTTTCCATTCAGCCCAAGAGTAGTCTCTACCCTCACTTAAGACAGCTTCAAACCATAATAAAGCAACATCCTTAAATAAAGAAATTAATTTTGATGTTATCTCTTCATCTGGTAACTTATATGAGAATTTCAAGTTGTCAATTCTTTGAATAAAATGTTGCCAATCAGAGCTGGCTTCCCCATCATAAGTTGGGTACTGATCTATCTTAGGCCAGTTCTTCTGATTGGATTTTATCTCACTAATCTTAGGTAAATTCAACAACTCATTTACTTTTGATAAATGGTCTTGTATTTCTTCCTGCACGGATTTGTGACTTACATTTTCAGATTTGACACTACCACCAGATGGTTTTAATTGTGGTGGTACAGGGAAGGGATGAGATTCACTTTTGCCAATGAAAGGATTATTATTATATTGATTATACTTATGATTATCCTGGTTCATTAGTAGATTGGCAGTTTCAATCTCAACTTTAGTTAATCTTTGTAGCAACTCAGAGACACTTTGATTTGTCTGTGCAAAAGATAACTTTGTTCTTGATTCAGTCTTTAATAAGTGTGTTTCATATAATTTTTCTAACTCACAAAATTTGTTTGAAAGGTCATTATATTTATTACTCAATGAATCATATTTAAGAGTTAGAGACAAATGTTCTTTCTCTAATTCTTTATTACGTGTTGCTAATTGAGAAATGTTCAATGTTAAGGATGAAATTGTATCACTAGTGAGCTTAACTGCCTGTTCCTCACAATCAGTCATTCTATTCCACAATGCTGAAACAATTCTATGGACAGTTGAATTATTGTTAAAATATTCCATGTCCTCCTTTTCAATTCTCTCACTCTCCTGTGAACTTCTCATCTCACTAGTAGGTGGTTGCAACTGAGGATTAACTGTATTATCATTGTATATAGTACTGTTATTATGGACAAAAGACAAGTCAGGTGTATCTACTCTAAAACCTAAATTTCTTAAATCCTCCTCTATTTTTTGTACAGATTTAACATCAATAGAATTACCTATATTGTAATTATCAGTATTATGTCTAATCTGAGAGGGTAAGTTACTTACCAAGGGATGGTTGCCAGTCCTGATTTTTGGCGCTTTTTTCCCTTGTAAGGGTGAGCTGAGGAAGTCAGATGAGGGGGTGGATCCCTGTTGCAACTGTGGCTTGTCCACTGTTGGTGAAACCAGTCCCATTTCCATTTGTCTACCAGGATTTTCTCCTGGGAGTGAGTGGACCCTCCTTGGGTAGGGGGTTGCTGATTTGATTGACTGGGCTGGCCTCCCTTTAATTCTGCCATTGCCTGATTCATCTGCTGAAATCCTACCTTGCAATTGTTTTGCAACTGCTCTACTTCTTTGAACATGAGAGATTTTGATTCCTCTAGCTTCAGAACCTGTTTGGCCAGGTGGGACAGTTGATCCTGAAGAGGAGGAGACGTCTTTTTTATAGTTATCTTTTTTAAGAGGGTGTCCTTTTCCTCTATACTCATGCTTTCTGGCTGGGGGTACTGTTGTCCCTCCATGGTGATGTCCTGGAAAGTTTTTATTAGCTTTAGACCTGGTATTATAAGCAGGCTGTTCACTTACACTATCCTGAGGAGCACTCATATTGTTCAGAATAACAATATTTTACGTCTACAAAAGGAAAAACTCTGTGGAATTAGTAGACAAAAGATATTAGTAATTATATTACTAATAAAAAAGCAATGGAGCTTACCCTGAATTTATATCTTTATTTATTTAAATAAAATATAAGAAAAATTCGAAAAAATCTGTTAAAAATATAACAATAAGTTTAACTAGACCTCTATAAGGGTGAATAATTAGCTTACCAAGCTTTAGCCAAATACCAATTTTATTGGGTGTTATATTGGTGTCCAAATACCAAGTGAAATTGGGTTTATATTGGGTACAGTTACTACTGTAAATATCTAATTTTTATGATAAAAAATTAGTACAATTATTATAAGGGTTCTTTTCCGCAATCAATGAGTTATGATGACCCACTAATATGCTGCAGACCCAAATATTTGGTTAATTTTGAGTTTTACTAAGGTAAAAATCACGTCCCAAGGCTTATACTAAATAATAAGTAAAATATAAGGAAAGACCCCCAATTGTCAGTACAGTCTAGTATATAAGTATGATATAATAGTGTTATTTTATGGTCCTACTACTTATTAATAAATGATTTAGTGATTAAACCTCAGGGGAAGACTAATAGAATAGTTATACTCAAATTAAACTCACAATACTTGGATTTAAATGCGTGCTAGTGGTGGAAAATAGAAGAATAAAATATAGTTATAGCTTTTATAAAGATAATATCAATTTATAAGGGCTTTATAATATATTTCTGAATGTTAATAATTGTAGTGTAGTGTTTATTTGAAGTGTAGTAATTGAATGATGATAATAAACCGTCAAAATCCCTCCTTACTTATACCCAAATCCACTGGAGTGCACAGACCTTCAATCCAGATGATGTCACTGCTATCCCCGGCAATTACAGCACTGTGAGGGCCCATCACCTCCCCATGGCGTCCACTTCAAGCAGTTTCAACACCCAGACCTCCAGTAAGGACCCTCCATCAGTATTAATAATAACACAGAGTCATACCATAAATAGAAAACCCAGATAAAAGCGGATACCATAAAGAAACAGGTAAAATAAAAGATCAAAAAGAGATTTAATGAAACTAAAAGCATATAAAGGAAACAAATAAAATGCCCAAGCCCCCAATAACATCCCCAAGCATCCACATTAACCCAAAAACATATTTCCAACCCATAAATCCGTGAATAACCATCCAAGGAAGTAATTTTAGTTGTCCAAACTGGGTGTATGCGCCTGATATAGGTGTCTATGCTTCTGTAGGCGTTGTGAGTCCACTGATTTCGTCCATATGACCTAAAATAAGCAGAAAAACAAAGGTTATAGGCTATTAAGGGGCTAAAACCCACTTATATACCTAAATATACATAATATACTGCATATTTCACTGAATATGAGATTTATGTATACATATAAGCTTATGTATGTCAATAATTACTTCATATCACTTAAGATAAGTATATTATGACTCCATTAACACCTTAATAAGTATTATTAGTCCATGGATAAGCTATTTAAACTATTATAAATTATATAATAGAATAATAATTATATATATATATAATAAAATAATATATATTATTATTTTAACCTTATTTTTAAGATATAAGCTTAATCTAGTTAAGGTTATCTTATTTTAAACATAAGAAATACTCAGTCCTAAGGATATTTAGGCTGACAATTTACCAGGCTGGAAGCAGCCAAAGTCACTGCACACTTTTTAAAGACTTTGGTCACTTTTTTGTTTTATTTTTTCACTTTATTAATTTTTTTTTTAAATTTTTACTCCCAGGAAGGATTTACCAGTATGAGAGAGACCAAAGTTGCTGCACTCTTTGCAGAAACTTTGGTTGCTTTTTTATTTTTTATTTTTTTTGGTAATTTTCCTGTCAAATGTGACACACTGACCTTCCTCGCTACCTACCCATCAATCCTCGGCACACACTCCTTCCTGACATTTTCAACATTTTGACCAGGCATGTTTACATTCTTTTTTATTTATTTCTTCTATCTCTTAATCTTTTTTCTTTTTATGTGCCAGTTTCATAATGCCTCCCAGACATTCCAAATCTAAAAAGGTAACTCAAAAATCTGCCTCGTCACAAAAGTCTCCTCGTAAAGCAAGCCCTACAACTGGAAAATCAAACTCAGGTTCAGGTCAGCTTAAAAAGGATGATTATCTCATCATAATAAAATGCCTTAAAATAAAAATCAAATTTTGAAGCATGTTTTGGATGTGAAAAGTCCACTTGTATTGGACGTCCACCTTCTTCAAAGGTTAATGGCTACTTATTGATGGCCAATGAACTAAGGAAGAAAACAAGGGGGAGAATCGATATCAATCCTAAACAAATGAAGGAGAGATTTAAGAGTTACCAATCAAAATATAAAAAGGCTCATCATGCTGCAAATGAAACTGGCTTTGGTATTGACGATGATGATTTGGAGATTGGAATTACTACTGTTTCCAAAAATCTCAATGTCATGTGTCCTTTCTATGAGGAAATGGATAATCTTTTTGGCTCCCGAGTTGATGTAAACCCTTGGTTTCTACACGATACTACTAAGGATATACCCTCTGTATCTCAACCATCAATTAATCCTCCTGAAATACCTGTACATCAACAGGATCAATCCCCTCCACCTTCTAACCATAGTTCAGCTGAAGATGATCCCGACTATCAAGCAGAACAATTATATCACAGCAGATCTGAATCCTCAGAGGCCCAAAATTTAAATGTATGTTTACTTTTTGTTTTTTTCTTCAATTCTTCTCTGAATTTCTATTTCATTCTAGTCTCCTCCTACTCAAACTAAATCTCCATTAAATAATCTCAATTCTGGAAATGTGAATCCCACTTTAGAAGCTGCTTTAGATGAACTTCCTGAAGCCTCTTGTTCAAACTCCAAACTCAAGCGTCAAGCCTCAACTTCAATGAACTTGAACCATCTATTAAAACATGGTAATACTTCAACAAGCTCATTTGGCTCCATTGAGGATTATTTTGAAAAAAAAGATATAAGTAAGATTCGTTTACTATATATCTTAATCATTAACTCATTTATTTATTTCTTTCAATTTAATTTTCTCAGCAAAATAAACTATTGCAAAAAATGCCCTTGACTTTGAGAAGATGAAGTTTGATCATATGCTAAGAAAAGATCAGAAAGCCTTAGATTTGGAAGAAAAAAAAATTCGAGGCAGAGCAGATCGAAAAAGTAAATGAACGTCAATTTCAAAGAGAAATGGCTACTTGTGAATTGGAAAAACAAGAGAGTTTTAAAGAAAAGATTTAATTATGGAGTGTGGAAAAAATGGCCAATCTTATTAGGACATTAAAAAATTACTTGACCTTTTCAATTGATAAATTGTTTTTCTAGTTAATTTAATTTTGTTTGATTTCTTTTTGGTATTATTTTCTTATATGCTGACTTATAAAAGGTCTTGAATATAGTACGTTATTTTTGACAAATTTTTGAAAATATCATACAATTTTTCTATCTTTACATTCAAGTCAATAAGTTTACTTATACTTTTATTTTGACAAAAATTTGAAATTATAATAAAAATTTTCTATCTTTACTTTCAAGTCAATAAGTTTGCTTATCTTAATACTTCTAAAGCAATAAAATTCAATATCTCTTTTGAAAATTTGGCAATAACCTCCCCTGCATTTTATTGAAACAAGCGGTGGGTACCACCAAATTTTTTTAACTCATCAATTTCACATGTCAGATTTAAAAAATTGGCAATACCCTCCCCTGCATTTTATTGAAGTAAAGGGTGAAAGTCATCAAAATTTAATATAATTACATAAATTAATTAATATATAAATAAGATATGTAAAATTTACTACTTTTAAAGTAATGACAATTCCTCATTCCAAAATGCAGATCAAGTCTAGAAACTAGGTTTGGGACTTTCCAAAGGTATAGGCTTGAGGAACCCCATGAAACAAATTAATTTTATCATGATTACCTTTTATACAACACAAGGTCATTTGCCCATTACTTTAATTTCATAAATTGAAATATCATATTTATTTATTAAAAATTTATGGAAGAATATTATATATTTGGTGACTACAAATCCCCATACTTTTTAGATCTACCTAAAGAATTTTTAAATTTATTACCTTTCTCTTCTTTTTTTAACTTGTTTATTTGTTGGATTAACCTTTGACTGATCTGGAAAGAGCAACCAAAATGCGTGAAGTCTTGACAAGGTTTCAAACCTGGAGGAGCCTTTGTGGTTTGGTGATTATTGTAAGAAGAATTCCAAACTGTTTTGATGATTCCATTTCCTAATCCAAAATCTACTATACATCTATGATCCGGGAAATATAATCGATGTCCTTTAATTTTTGCAGGTGACGGAAAAGGTTGTCCAGTGATAGGATTAATATATGTGAAAATTCCAAGAGTGACGTAATTGGCATCATTTGAGTTGGTGTGAATTTGGTTATGAAATCCAGAATGAGTGATTATAACATTTGAAAAAATTAGATAATCACTGCTAATATCTTCCCATTCAGAGTCGCACCAATTTGGTATTCCAAGTCTCGTGGCAACTTCATCATTTGTTTCAAAAGCTTTATTACAGAGTTTTTTAAGTCGAAGAGCAAGAAATGAATTAAATGAAGGTAAAGTATTCCATTTTCGAAAATCATTATCTAATTCAGCTTTAGATAAAGATCTGAGTAAAGAATATATGCCTATTTGAATTAAATTCAGTAAAATGATATTAAAAAATCCAGAAAATTTTTTAAATATACCAAGAGAAAAACCTTTATCAAATCCTGGTCTCCATCCAATACCAATCATGATTCCACCCAACAAATTCTTATTCCTTAAAGATAAGCAAACCAAAGCCATTTGATAGAGTGTTATGATGAGATTGCAGAGTTGATTAAATGATTCATCTTTTAAACCATTAAAAGAATGGTTTTCGTAAATAAATTGAGGTTTGAAAGTATTATAAATAACAGCTTTAACTTCATCACCTCCAGTTTCAGTTAAATAATGTATATTTTCAGGTAATGTTTTTGGATATTGTTTTCTTTTCAAATTTAGTTTTATAGTACTTGATTTTTGAAATATGGCCAAATATTTAATCCAAGTGAATTTTTTTTTAAATTTCTTTTATTTTGATACTGTTCATTTTTTGTCAATGTTTTAGATGATGATTGAAAAGAAGTTGAATTTGAAGATGATAATGAAGTTAAAGAAGATGAGAGTGAGGTAAGTGGTGAATCTGAAGTTAAAGACATGTATTTTTCTACTTAAAAATTTGTTACTTTGCAAACACCCAAAATTATACATTAAAAAAAACTCACTTAATTTAAATTAAAAAAATAAAAATCCTCAAAAGACTAATAAGAATTTTTTTATTTCACTTGAACTTGATGAATATTTTTCTCTAAAATTAAAAAAAAACAATAAACAAAGTTCAAAAAACTGTGAAATTTTTTTTATCACTTCCCCATTCCCCTAGATTCCCCGCTCCAAACCCCTCTCCCACCTCCCCAAAACCCTTATAAAAACCCCCCCTCCAAGCTATTCACATCCCCTTTTAAACCCCTCAAAACCCCCTTCAAAACCCGCCTTCAATCTGCCCCAAACCCCCCTCCAAATCCCCCTCCAAACCCCCTTCAAATCCCACCTTCAATCTACCCCAAACCCCCCTCCAAACCCCCTTCAAACCCCCCCAAACCCCCCTACCCCCCCTCAATGTTACTTAACAATTTGTAAGTGAATCATTAAGATAACGAACCATTGCTAACAATTGTTCGTTAACTTAACAAATTGATAGCAAATCGTTAAGGAACCTTTAAGGGCGGGGTAGGGGGGTTTTGAGGGGGATAGGAGGGGGGGATAGGAGGGGGGATAGGAGAGGGGGGTTAGGAATGGATTGAAGGGGGGTTTGGAAGGGGGGTTGGAGGGGGTGAATGGGAGAGTTTGGAGGGGGGTTTGGAGGGGGGTTGGAGAGGAATGAGGGAAAGAAATGAGGACACCAACAAGGGGGAGAAAGGGAGAGATGAGACCAAAGAGGGAGAAAAGGGAGGTTAGAGTGAGCCAAGGAGGGGGGAATAACGGATAAAGAATAGGATAAATGAGAGAAAAGAGGGAGAGAGAGAGAGAGAGAGAGAGAGAGAGAGAGAGAAAGGTTAATTTTACCTATAAATTTAAAAAAAACCACGTACAAAAAAAACAAAAACAAAAACAAAAACCCAAAAAACCAAAAAAAAAATTAGCAAAAAATTAAGTAAAAAAGATTAAATGACATACCTGGAGAGATGAGTTGAGAAAAATGAAATATAAGTGAAATTGTTTGAGTGATGTTGGAAGAGAGGAGAAAACGGGTATGAGTGAAGAAAAAAAAGAGAGTGACTAAAAAAATATGCGTTTGCTGAAAATATTCAAAAAAAATTACCATTCTCAGTGAATAACACATGCAAATTGATCATTTGAAGAGAATGAAAAAAAAAATTAAAATTGTGTTGAAAAATGTTGGAGTGTTATTGGTATAATTTTTGCCCTTATACTAGTTGATTGAGAAATAAATGTGTTGGATATAGTCAGAGGTGAATCAACTTGTTCATCTTCATACAGCTCTAACCATTGATCTTTGAGGTCAATAAGTAGGTTATGAAGTATAGTGCAACACAGAATCGAGTTGATCACCGCCTCCATTTCAGATTTATTTCTAAGAGGACTTCTTAATTCCCTTAAACTAGAAAAACAGCCTTTCAAGATTCCAATAGAATGTTCAATATGGACTCTTGACTTTGCCAAATGATTGTTGAACTTGGCATTTTGACTGTCTTCTGAAGCTGCTCCCTGAAAAGCAGGAAGCACATACTTTCCATTCACATAAGCAGAATCTGCAAGAAGATACTGATCTTCATCAAAGAATTTTTCAGGTTCATTTGAAATTTGCATTCTTTGGAAGACGTAGGAGTCATGACATGAGCCAGGATAGCCAGCAAAGAATGATATAAATTTTTTGTTTACGTCACATATAAGCTGAACGTAAATTGAATATCTATAAAGAAGATATATTTGTTTGTGTTAGTTTCAAAGAGAATGAAAGGAGTTAAAAATAATCTACCTCTTTTTAGGGTCAAAGTAATTGTTTCCACCTTGAGCAAGTTTCTGCCTCAAAGGAATAGTAGTACCATCAACAAAACCAATACATCCTGGGAATCCCTCTGCTTGCATAACCTGAGATGATTCAAGTTGCTCTTCTTTTGTTGGCCAGGTGAGAAGTTGAGATTCCAAGGAGTTGATGGCAGTGATACATTGTTTGGTATAAGTGTTAACTGAACCATACCATAAATCAAAGACATTTTCTAAATGTTTCAAAGCGGCTCCATTACCATTTGAACCCAAACAACATAGTGTGATGGCCAATTGAATTGAAGGATGTTGTTGTTCTTTTTGAGAATTATTGTGAAATATGGGATGATCCTGAATAAGCTCAAGCAATATAAGGAAAAATTCCTGAGAAGTCCTGAACAGCTGTCTAAAACTGGGTGTAGATAGGTTAAGAAGTGTTTGGATGGTGTACTTGGGGGTATGAAGTACTTGAGGCTTTCTGGGAAGAAGGTAACGTTTCGTGGCCATTTTTGATAAAAAGACAAAATCTTCTTCTAGATCAGAATCAGAATCAGAATCAGAGTCCAAGAACAGTTTAAGAGCCATGAAAGTCATTGCTTTATGTAATTTATCACAATTTGAAAGTGAGGAAGGCATAACTCTTATATGATATGATATGAAGATGTAAATGATGTACAATGTTTTGAGTTATGAAGTGTTATGCTGAGGAGTGCTGTGTATGAATGGGATGATGCTGACAAATCAGTGAAATGGGACTTGATGGTGAAATCAGCACTTTTGGTTGAGAAAGTGCAGATTTGAGTGAAATAAGTGACTTTTTTCACTTTTGAAATTCACCAGTATTGGGGCTAGTGTGTTTTGGAAATTGGCACTTATTTAAGTGTGGATTTGGTCAAATTTAAGTGTGTATTTGTAAGTGTGGATTTGCCAGAACTGACACCCCCTATTAAGTTGGTTGTACTTGGCTGGTAAACTCTGATGTATGGCCATAGACCAGAGTTCACAGACAAAAAATTGGATGTGGTACTCTGATTTATGGCCATAGATCAGAGTACACATGCAAAAATGGTTGGTGAACTCTGATGTAAAGCTGTAGATCAGAGGTCACATGTTGAAAATTAAAGGTGGTATCCTGATCTATGGCTGTAGATCAGAGTACCACATGCATAAGAATAGATGTGACACTCTGAAGTACAGCCATAGATAAGGGTACACACACATAAAAATGGCTGGTGAACTCTGATTTAAATCTGTATATCAGAGGTCATCTTCTAAAAATTTAATGTGGTACTCCGATCTATGGGCATAGATCTGAGTACCACATGCATCAAATTGGGTTGTGAACTCTGATCTATGGTTTTAGATCAGAGCTCTCCAGCTCATTTCAAGAATTAAAAGACTGTTATTTGAAAATGTAATATTACCTTTTGAGATAAAATAAGATAATGAAAGTTAAATTAAGATGTAAGGGAATAAAATATACTAAAATAAAACCAAACCAAACAAAATTAAATTAAATTAAATTTAATAGAATAATAGTAAGTGAAAAGAAAAGAAATATGATATAATATAATACAGTACTATATAGTATGGTATAATAAAAAAAGCATAATCAGATCAAATAAAATAAAATGAAGTAAAGTAAATATTTTTTTAAAAGGCATCATAAAAATTAAAGAGAATTTATAACTCATTAAGAAACATTATAAAAAAAAATTCACTTTTTTCATGAGCTAGGTTTTTTCAATGTAGTTGAAAGAATATAGATAACCTAATGCATTAGAATATAAAATACAGGAAGACCTTGAGGCCTGAAAAGCTGTTTATCAATATATAAAGGGGTAAATAAAATAATTCTTCATGAATAGGGCTATTATATCTCTCATTTAAAAAAAACTGAATACAAATGAGCTTAATAGGTTTTTTATTTGCAGATAAATATGTATTTAAACTTGAAGCTTATCATTTACACCAAAAATCAGTTTATTCAATGTTAAACCTTCTTCAAAAAATTCAAAGACATTAAATTTTAATTTTTAAGTTAATTTGAAGAATGCTCAGGATGAGATTTGCATTGGGAGTTCAATCAGAGATTCATCAAGACTGAGATTAATCTTGTGATAAGATATTAAAAAATTTATAAAGATATGATTCTATTAACTAAATGTTTTTAAAGAAAAAAATACTTAGACAATAGAAGGATTAACATTAAAACAATATATTAAGATAAAGTACTTGAATTTATTGAAAATAAATTGAATTATTATTTTTTCAATGATTATATAAAAAAATTGAAAGTTGAAACTCAAATTTAAAACATGTAAAAAAGTCTTGTATGAAACTTCAAGTGGAATTGTATGGAGATTAGGAATAACATCTGTAACTGACAATCAGCTCACAATAGGAGATTAAAATTCAATTCACAAAACTCATGTTTAAATATGTAGAATAATATTTAATTATAGATTTTATTTAATGTGTATGCCTTCTACTGATTGTTACTAAATATAATTGAGATTTTTGAGTTTAATTGTAGGTTTTTTTTCTCAAAATATTTTATAGATAATTAAATTTTACTGATTTTTCAAAGATATGTATAATTATTTTTGCCATAAGATGAAATTATTGGAAAGAATGAATGTATTACTATGTATTGATTAATTTCAATATTTCACTACTTTTGATTTTTTCAATTTTATTATTGATATAAGTAGTAAAAACTTATGTGTCTTGAATTACTGAAGATCTATACAAAGCCTTAAACTATAATTTAATTTCAGTTAAATTTAAAATAGAGATCTCCGTTTTAGTATAACAGGGTGAATAATTTAAGGCCATAACTCAGTATTAATATGATTGAAATAAAGCTGCTTCTTTGGTGAGAAATATAAGATGAAGGTGAGTTCTGATTTTTGGTAATACAATAGCATCCACCCTCTTATTTTGAAAAACTTATATTTTAATTTTCCAAACCACTTTTTCAAATTTTCTCCCTCTTACTAGAACCTTTATATGTGATCATATTTTCTCAACAAATGTTTTACTACCTTCCTTTAACCTATCTCTCTTCTATCCTCCTTTTTCTTTCACTCTCTACCCCACAAATCTTAACCTGATTCTTGTCCCATAAAATTGCCCCCCACTCCTTTCAATACCCTTCAATCAACAATAAAACCCATTCTGATCCCTTTTCTATCCTCTACTATAGCTACAGCCACTTTAAACCCATTTTACTTCCCTCTCTACCCCTTTTTTCAACCCATATCTCCAATATTTATCATCACCCTTTTCCTTTTGCTAAACGTACCCTCTCGTCAATCCCTTTTAAATTTCCTTTTCAAAAAAATTCTCTTGGTTTCTATGAGCTATAAGAGGCATAAATGTCTGGGGAAGTGATAAATAGGAATGTGAAGAAGTGGAAAGGTGTAGGGATACTTTTATAGGTTCAGAGAGAATTTTATAGCACAAGAAAGGGTTTAAAATCATGGAAATAATTGTTTTGAGATAAATGAAAGGAGCTTTTTAACAGGGGAATAATATTGAAGATAATTTTTTATGTAAGACAGAAGGTAAGAATGGAGAGGTAAGTAGTAGTGTTCTACAAAATAAAATAATAATAAAACATGAGAAATATGTTATATATAATTGAAAAAGGAATGGAATAAAATCAAAAAAAGAAAATAGAGATCAAACAAACTATTTTTATACTATCCATTCAAATAAAATTTTAATTAATGTCTTTCTTTTTTCATATTTTGAAGAAAAAGGGATAATATATTGTAAAAAATACTATTACATGCATAACTTTTTTATTTATTGAATAGAAGGTAGAGAGATATCTATATTAGAGCTTAATTGTATCACCAAAGTACTATTCCCTTCATTTTTTATGAGTATTTTACATTTTTCAGATATTTTAAATATTAATAATGGTTAATAAAATAATTTTGAATAATTAGAATGTAATTTTTCTTTCAAATTCTTACTGGGAAATTTAATGGAAGATATTATTTCCCAAAATATTTTTCTAGAATGAATCACCACACAATATGGGGGGCGGACTTTCTAGAAAGTCCGCAACCTTGGACCCAAACTCATCACAGATTGAACACACATTGACCTATTGATAAAGGAACCATAAAATCAGGAATGAACACCACTCAGCAGAACAGTTTTAGGTGGGTGTTCAAGCAGAGTTCAGTTTGGGTTTAGTATGAGTTCAGTCTGAGTTCCATCTGAGTTCCATCTCAGTTCAGGTTGAGGACTTGCTAGCAAGTCCACCCCCTATATTGCATAGTGAATTACTATAGTGCCTTATAATTTCACCAAATATTAACAATTGAGTAAACTTATTTGAACATTTGAGATCACTTTTCTTTCAATTTATATTGGAATGTGTCTAGTTTTACATGCAAAAAAGTATAAAATTCTTTTAAACATTTTGTTGATTTCCACAATGGCTTAGCTGTGGGGAGTGCAGATTTCAACATATCATTACAGAATTGTGTATTTAATAGGGGGTATCAAAATTATAAATCTTCCACTTCAAAATACTTCTTTTTTCCACCAAATCAACCATGATTATTTTTTAAAATATGTCATATTGTGCCCCAAAAACACCTTTTTACTGAGAATTAATGTGAAGTTTTTGGCTTTCTTTTTGTGTTGTGAAATACCTTTTAAATAATTAAAAATTTCTAACTTTGATACCCCCTAATGCTTCAACATTGTTTCAAAAAATGATCACATGTACAGTGGGAGGAAGGGTATGATCATCACTTTTCAACTTTAAATTTAAGATGAAAAAAAATGTTTGATCAACACAAAATTTTAATTTAAGATCATTTAGAAGCCATAGATTCATAATCATAACTCAAAAAACAAAATGAAAGCATGATTTTTCAATAATATTTTTTTTAAAAAAGTGGAATTTTGAGCTCAAGAACAAAGAATATTATGATAATGAGACTAGCACTATCAGATATACAGACAGGAGGTTAGTGGTATTCAAAAAAAGAATGGTAAAAAAAATTTTTTTTGAGTGAAAAAATCAAAATTTTGTGGAGAATTCACCAGTGTGTAGATCTTCCAGATTCAGAAATGACAGCTTGGATTTGTGAAGGCACGGAGGCTAAAATATTTTCAAGAAAAACATTTGAAATACTATCCCAAGCACAATGCAAAGATAATTCTAATTCTTGGGTATTTCGGGGCTGGAATATGGTGTGAACATTGGCTTTCATTTCTCTCCAAACGTGCTCAATTGGATTGAGGTTGGGAGATTGTGGAGACCAATCTTCAATCTTTGGGAGGTTGATTGATGCACAAAACTTGCATGATTTTTCAGATTTATGTACAGGGGCATTTTCCTCCATTAATATTAATTGCTTGTGAGGATCCACTTTTTCAAGGAATGGGAGGAGTTTGCTGCAATAAACATTTTCAATAAAATGGCTTGATGTTCTTTGTCTTTCTGGCAAAATGACTAGTGGGACTTTAGTTGTATTGAAAAGGGAACCCCATACCATATTACTTGAACTCCGGCTCTTGAATGTTGGCTAGAGGCATGTTTTTTAAAACTTTTTGTTTTTGCGTCACCACACCAAAGTTGGTCTAACCAGTTTTCTAAGCTCAAATGAACACTTTTCAGTCCACAAAATGTGTCTCCAATCATTGAATGTCCAGTTTTTGTGCTCTAGTGCAAATTTTAAGCGCTTCTGAATATGTATAGAGCTGAGATAAGGCTTCTTTAAAGCCACATAAGACCCAAAACCAAGTTGATGAAGATATTTACAAAGTTTTCTAATTGAAATTTGCTATGTCATCAAGCTAGAAATTTCTTTTAAGGTTTTTTGGGGGTTAGATAAAGTAATCAGAGAAAGTTCTCATAGATCTCAAGGTGTAAGTTTTGGTGGGCCACCACTTTTAGGGGTAATCTCTACTGTCCCCTCCAAGTCCCAATTTTTAAGTATTGATTTAATAGTAGTATGAGAAACTTCTGTTTGGTAGGATATTTAAGTTGGTTTGAGTCCTTTGGCTGCCATTGAGACTATCAAGCACTTCATTTTGGTTGAGTGGCGAAGTATTGTCGCTCTAGATCTGGCCATATCTAGAGCAAATCATAAAAAAAGTGAGGTTTTTTTGTCAATTTCTATAAAATCCAAATTAAACCAAAGTGCAAAAAAGAACTTACCTTATGATAAAGAGAGAGACAGAATTAAAATAAAACAGCAGAAAATTGAGAGCTGCTGGGGTAATGGTGGTAAGAGTTAAGTTTGAAAAATGAGTGAGAAAATGAAAAATGCATGCAAGTGACAATGATAACCTTCAGCCCAGTGTACTTCAATAAATAATCAAGCAAGCTTCATCAGAGGTTCAATGTATTTTCACACTTTACTACTTATTGTTTCACCACTACCTCAATGTGTGCTCGATTAGATATGAATTTAGGTTCAGGGTTGTGGACTTTCTAGAAATTCTTCCCTCCATATTGAATGGTGATTAATGAGGAAAAATGTTTGACAACACAGAATGATATTTTAATTTAAAAATGAGAAAAAAAATTATTTTATTTCAAGTAACCCATTCAACTTTCCCACTATCAACTCTAAATCCAGATCTTCCTCATCCAACTTGGGAGCTTCTTGTACTGCTCTTGTCAGCCAGTACCTTATCTTATACATGTAAACTGGTCTCATTAAATATTTTCCTTAATAATTTATTAGTTAATTATTAAAAATATTATAATTGGGGGTATCAATGTTGACAAATCTGCAATTAAATTAATTGCAGGTAAAAATCATTATACCCCAATTATCTTCTGCAATTATTTTTTCTAATAATTGGGTTAATATACCTTTTATATGTCAATGTTCACATCCATCTGAAATTTATATCCTCAATTTTTAATTGCCACATCTTGGACTGCTTTCTGGATGCTCCAGCCTCCCTACCTTTCTACACACTCCCATCCTTTCAATTCATTCTATACATTCAGAACCCCTCCACATCTCATCTGTTTGTTTTCTTTGCCTTTTCATCTTCAAATATCTTAAAATGCCTTGTTGTCATAGATCTTCTCAAAGGCAGCCTTCCCCCAGTTGTCTTTCAAATCCCATCCCTCTGCATCAAAAAGAAATTGATATCTTCTAATGGAAAATGAATTATGAAATAAGACAAAGGGAAGGATTTATCTTTTGCCTAGACAAATTTCTGAACACTTCAAGCACTATCAAGCCAAGTAAAAGAAGGATAAGTGCCATCCAGGCTACTAAACTTACAAAGTAAATAATTAATTATTTACTAGAGTAAAGATACACCTTTAACTCTCATTTAAATAAGTTATACTTACTTTATAAATTACTCATACAATTTTAGCTAATTAATAGGTAGAAATAAGTAAAGATATAATTCTATTGTTTCCTCATAATTTTTTATTCTGTGACAGCATCCTCATGACAGCTGAAGAGAAAACTAAAAATTTTAAATATTAAATCAAATATATTTATATTTTTACCTTAACATTTACAGAAAATTAAAATAAATAACATAAAATGGAAATATACAGATAAATACTTTATATGGGTACATTATTTATAGAACAACTTTAATTTTTTGAAATTTCTAATTGTGGAATTTTTCATTCTCTGCTACTCATGTAATATAGAGTTTTAATTCCATAGTTTCTTTCCTTTTTTCATATATTAGGCCTCTCAATCTGGCTTTTTTCATTCATTCCATTATTACTTAAAAATTTTTTATATAAAAAAAATCACATCTATTACTACTCTTACTACCTTAGTATTTACCTTTACGTACTTCTAAGAATTTAAAGTAATAATAATAATAATTCTTCTCCTTTTTATTGAGTATTAAATTATAAAGATGAAAAATATGTACCTCTTTTGAAATCTTGTGTTTTCCTACCTTTCATTGCCGTTGGATCGCCATAAAATTTTCTAGACCAAAAGCAACCCTTGACACTAAGACTATTTCATCTTCCACTGGTTTTGGTATGAAATTAAACACTCAATGAAAATGTTTGATGACTTGTTTTTTTATTTCATACATATTTCATTCAAAAATTTATTTGGAAAGTTTTCTTGATGGAATTCATTAAAGCTAATAAGTCTGTTAAGGAAACTGACTGCTTAATGAAAATGTTTGATTACTAGTTTTTTCTTACTTTTTTGTTCATATTTAATTCCAAATTTTTTCAAGTCAAAAATTTTACACATTTTATTTGAAAATTTGGCAATACCCCCCCTAAATTTTACTTTGGGAGGGGGTAAAGATTACCAAATCTTCATTATATTTCATAAATAATAAAGTAAATCAATTAAAAAAGATAATCAATCAAGTAAAGGAATCCCAAATACTAAATGCCAACAATTTCATGAGAAAAGTCAAATAAAGCATATGACAAGAATGGTATTATGAACTCATTCATAGAATATAATTGAATGAACTCCTTTATACAGCACAAGGGCTCAATGGTACAATACGTAAATAGATTGATTATCTTTAATAACTGATAAATTAAAAAATTTATGAAAAGAAATAAAAATTTGGAAATACTTTAATTATCATATTTAGAACCCCTCCATAATTTTTTAGTAGCCATTAAACCTTCACCCCTTACCTTAATTACCTGGTTTATCAAACTTTTATTGATCTGAGAAGAGCATCCAAAGTGAGTAAACTTTTTGGAAAATTCCAATCCAGGAGGTGCCTTAGTAGTTTGATGATTATCTCTTGAAGAATTCCTAATTTATTCAATAATCCTGTTTCCTAATCCAAATTACATGATAAATTTATGATCTGGAAAGCAAAGCCCATGGCCTTTGATTTTAGCTGGTGAAGGGATTGGTCTTGCAGTAATAGGATCAATATAACAAAAAATTTCAAAAGTAAGCATATTAGAATTGGTTTTGTAAAAATGGATCTGGCTATGAAATCCTCCATAGTTGATTATAAAATTAGAATAAAAGATATAATCCTTACTGAGTTCAACCCATTCCATATCTGTCCAATTGGAAAGTCCAGCTTCCTTGGCCAGTTTATGATTAGATTGAAAAGCACAAATATATAATTTTTTCAAGTGATTGAACAAGATATAATTTATTGATGCTAATATTTGGGAGACTAAAGCCTAGATAATCATCAGATAAGAGCTTCAGAAGCCTTATTCTCTAATTATGCCATATAAAAACAGGAAATAAATTGAGTGATATTTGAAAAAAAGGCTCAAATTTAAAGGTCAATATCTCAGCAACCACTGAACCAAATTCAAATCCAATTATTGAAAATTAAAGATATGCGTCAGGAGAATCTTCAGTTAAATGAAATGTGATTTAAATAAGCCTAACCCTAATTTTTTACCTAAAAACATGAAATAAAAAAATTTAAATTGGGAAAAAAGGCTCAACTTTAACAGCCAATATCTCAGCAACCAGTGAGCCATATTAAAATCTGTTTGTGGGAAATAAAAGGTAGCCTTCAGGAGAGTCTTTAATAAAAAAGGCATTAGACTTAAATAAAAGTAACCCTAATTTCAAGTCTGAACTTAAAAATTCTACAAAAACTTGAAAAGTGGTAATGGAGAAGATAACAAAAGGAGTTTAATAAGCTCACTGTTATCCAGATAAGAGTCATACATATATTTAAGTATGAGATTTTCATAGAAGAAATGAGATATCATACAAGTATGAAAAAAAGGAGATGAAACATACCTTGATTGAAAAGTAGGAAAAATAAATTGAGAAAGATTGATGTTAGAATTTGGGGGAAATTGAATATGGAGTACGTGAAATACATAAAGAATGTTCAATGAGCGTGTTTTAATGACATGGAACCAAAAAAATTGAGATATGTAAAAGGGTGGATATTGACCTTGCAAAAAATGGATGAAGAGTAGGGTGATGGAGCTAAAAAAGATAGTAAAGAGGGAGAGAAAAAAGTTTAATTTTAACATTAAAATAAAAAATAAGCACTTACAAAAAAAATTTAGATAAAAAAAAATAAAATAAAAACTTAAAAATAAAATAAAATTATAATTAGCAATCAAAATATCAAAAAAATAAATAAAATGGCTTGCCTGGAGAGATGAGATGAGAGTGTAAATGAAACTAAATTCTTTGAGGGATGTTGGAGGAGAGGAGGAAAAGGATATGAGTGATGAATGAAAAAAAAATAAAAGTGAAAAGTTATGCAATTGCAAAAAATATTCAATTTCATTTTGAGCTGGTGAATGAAAACAAATGAGACATCCAAAAAAGAGACATTCACTTTAAATTCAAAATAAAAATGAATATCCAAAAAACAAAAACACCAAACCAAGTGAATAAAGTACAAAAGTTGAAAATTTGGATAGTATAAAAAAATTAAAAGGGTTGTGTTTCAAAATGTTTGAGGATGGTTGGCATAATGATAGAGCATATGCTGGTGGAAAGATTTGTTTGTGGTTCAAGAGAGGGGAGAGCTGGGGCAGGTCTGAGATCCTCTTATTCATAAAGTTCATTGAAAAGACATGTAAGCTAAAGTGTCTTCCAAACCCAAGTCAGAATCATAGTCAGCAGCCAAAGTTAAATTGATAGCATTTATAGCTGAGTGAAGTTTCTTTCTAGTGGAGAGGTGCTTCATTATTTTTGGTAGAAAAGGTTGTTGGTAGAAGTTTTAGTTGATGAGTGGGAAGTAGGAAGTGGGAATTTTCCACCAAATGAGCAGGTGGGGTATGTGGATAGATAAAAATGTTATGTGTTTGCCACCAACTTTAAGTAGCATAGAGTGAAGAGACACATAAGGATGAGAAAAAAATGTTATGTGTTTTCCACCAAAATTAAGTATCATAGAGAAAAGAGACACATAAGGATGGAATCCACAATTATATGTCATGTGACTTGCTTACAAATCAATCATGGATTTTATGAGTTGGGATCAGGAATTAGGAGCAAAAATTGGGGTATAAGAGGTGGGATAATGGATTATCTTGGATTCCTTATCCACTAGCTACAGGGCTAGTGGATTAGAATCTTCCGCAATTAATAATATCTGATCCCAGCGAAAAAATTCCTGATCCCTAATTGCATATCCCTGAAAATTTATACTCCCTAATATATATATTAATATTCTTTACACTACATGGAAAAGTGATGCTTCAGGCTGTTCTGCAACAGCCAATCAAGAGCCAAAAACTGGCCTTGATAATTACAAAGGACCAATTATGATATGCTGCTACAGCTAAATGTGTCTTGTGAGGATGTTTACTGTTTCTGCACATCACTTTCACTCTTCATGAATCTTTTTTATCTTTATTTTTCTTCTATTCTCATTATTCTTTAACCTGAAGCATAGCATTTGATAAGGATCCATAGTCTTTTCAGTGCTCAACAAGTGATCTCCTTAGTTATGAATCACTTGACAACCAATAAAATATTTCCAAGTTTTTAAATTTCAGTTATGTTACTTATTTTAATGTCTACATAATTTGTTTTAGAGCTTAGAATGAATTTATAGATATGAAAATATGCATAATTTTTTTGTGTTTTGAGTAATCCAGATAGTTGATTAGATAGTTTCATAGTGAATTCTTGATTAGCAATAGCTTTACTAACAAAAAAAATCAGCTCTAATATTTGTATTTTTGTTACATATTTTAGTTAGATGGCTGCATAGTTAGTTTTTCACCTAGGGTTCACTTTGAAAATAAGAAAATCAGCTCAATTTTTTGTATTCTGGTTAAATTTATTAGTTAGAGGCCTACATAGTTATTTTTTAAATTAGTTTTGACTTCACTGATTATTTGATCAATTCAGAATTTTGGAGAAAGGTGGAAGGGTTATGAGTGAGGTGATGGTGGGGTGGTTAGTGAGGAGGTGATGGGGTGGTGAGAAAGGTGATGGTGGGGTTGTGGGGTGGTAGGTCAGGTGGTGATCATGAGGTGATGAGAAAGATGGTGGAGATGGGTTGATGAGTTTGGTAGTGGTGGAGTGGAAAGCAAAGTGGTGGTGGCTAGGCAATGAGGAAGGTACTTGTGGTGATGTAGTAGTGGGTAGCAAAGGGAAGGAGAGGGGATGGAGAGGGAAGGGGCAACATGTGGAGAGGATGAGTGAATTTTTTTGAAGGGGAACTAGAGGAAGGTGTGGTATGTAAAACAAAAAAAACATACCATTTAAAAAAAGAAAAAGAAACAAAGAGAGAGGGTGGTGTAGATACCCTTAAATCACAAGTTCTTCTGGAAAGTTTGGAAAAACAAATCACAGTTATACTCATAAAAAAATTATTTTTCTATAAAAAAGGGTTGGAGATGAGTTAAGGGTATTCCCTTTTGAATAGGCAAATCATTCTTATGATAGTAAGTTTGATTTTTTTTGTCAAAAATACCACAAGAATTTGTAATTTAGCTGTAAGGGATGGTAATAAGGAAAAATTAGGTAAAAGGGAAGGGCAGAGGAGGGAGTAAGGTAGGAAAAAGTGATAATTTCAGAGAAATGGAAATGAATTGGAGAAGTTGAGAGAGTTCAAAAGAAGGGTAAATAGGTGTGTGGAGACATCACTTGCTGTTTCTGGGCACAAATAATTTTGTTGGTACATTCTGAGGCTTAAGTGTCACAAGTTTTGAGTTGTAAAATATCTTAGTGTATTTATTGCAGGTTAACTTGCAAAACTTGTTTCCATGTAGTGTTAAGTATTATAAATAATTATGTAACTACATTATTTAATTTATTTAACAATTATAAAAGCAATTAATATAAATAATTAATTTATTTCTTTAAACTATCCAAAAAACTATTTTTATTGTTGTTTTAGTTGTGTTTAATGGGAATATAACTACAGAAAAATTTTAGATCTAAGTTCTTTGATTTACTGGGACTTGGACTCAGCTTGAAGCCAGCTAGAGGGGGTCAAGGGAGAGCAAGAAACACCACACAATATGGGGGGCGAACTTGCTATCAAGTCCACAACCTTGGACCAAAACTCACCACAGATTGAACACACATTGAGCTATTGATAAAGGAACCATACAATTAGGGGTGAACACCACTCAGCAGAACAGTTTTAGGTGGGTGTTCAAGTAGAGTTCAGTATGGGTTCAGTATGAGTTCAATCTGAGTTCCATCTGAGTTCAGGTTGAGGGCTTGCTAGCAAGCCCACCCTCTATATTGCGTAGTGAAAGGGTCTTTAGTATTTCCTTGGAACTCTAATGGATATATTTTTTATTAAACTTTTATTTTTAATTCTTAATTTACAAAATTTTATTTATCTTATTAATACTCTCAATTAAACATTAAAGGTTTAATTTCCCTTCATCATTTAATTAAATATTAATTAAAATTAATTTTTTATCTTAGCTTCTTCAATGATTTTGATGAATTAAACAAAATTCATGTTGTAATTACTCATAATAATAAAAGGTGTTCTATTTTGGTTGTTTTAAGGTATCCTTTTTAGTAATTATTATTATTATATTAAATAAATTACACATGAACATTTCAGTATTATTATTTGAGCAATTAGCAGTTTATTTTTTATTATCATAAATTTCTAAAAAATTCTCTGAAAAAAATAATAACATTTAACTTTTCATCATGAAAGAAATAAAATCTTAATTTAAATTACTATAACAAATCCTCATAGTTTCTACTCTAGCATTTCATCTCCATCATTAAGTATTTATTCTTCTAAAATTCTTACCATCTGTAACATAAAAGCCAACAGCTATTGAGAAATTATAATAAAAATTTTTACAATAGCATTTCAGTGGCTGTTTATGAGTGAAATCAAAAATTACTTCTCATTCAGTAACCTTTGTGTCTGACTGGTACATTAAATTTTTTGATGACTGTTGAGTTTTTGACTTAGGTTCTAATCTATAGCTAAAATAAAGTGTTTGAAAAGTATACAACAGCAAAGCCTCTCTTCAACTTGGAATAAAATTTTTAGATACATCACTTCCCTTTTCCCATACTTCACTTTCAGATAAACATTCATTATTTTTGAGAAAGGCAACAAATTTAGGCTGATCTTGACAGTATTTATCAGCCATCTGAAAGCATAAAAGTCTAATCTGAAAAATTAGAAGATGAAATAAAAAAAAAGAGAGCTTTTTTAGTAACCCATACTCTATTTTTCTGATTATTCATTGAAGCCTTTTAATTCTGAAGAGTTTTTTTTTCAGCTCTAGCTTTCTTAGTTTTACCAAGCTCCATTTTAATTTCTTTTCCTTTGAAGTAATACAGACCACAATTACACCATTTATTATGTCAAGGCTTCCAGATTCAAAACAATTGTTCAACCTCAGACAAGAAATACACTCTTCCTAAATAATACTTGATATGGCTTGAGTTCAAGGAGATGCTCTAAAACCTTTTTCCTTCCACTCGAAATTGAGGTGTGGGAAAAAATTTAGCTCAAAAGCCATTTAAACTTTCTTCTTTACCATAATAAGGACTAGGGGCTCACCAGGTATACCTAAAACATTGGGTGATGGTTTTAAAGCTCTTCCTTATTTTTCACTTGAAAAGCCAGAATTACTCTCCTCTCTAGAGATCCTGAACTTCTGATACAGAAGCCTTTGATCTAGAATGAGATATACTATGGGAAAATTTATACTTTTTATCTTGAGACAGCTACTTCATACATTGATTTCTTCCATGCTTGGTGGGGATGGATAATTTCTTGGAGATTGAGGACCTCCAAGACAAAATTTTAAAAAGTGGTGAAAATTATGAAAAATTGCAGGGTGACATTTCTCAGAAGCATTTGTCTTAGTTACTAAGGTTCCGATCCTTACTTGACGTTTCAACTTCGTTGTTTGGGAAATATCAGACATATGTGCTTGAGGTTTGTTAATTGAAATGCTGGGATTTGGAAAACCTAAAAACAGAAACAATTTTTGAAATAACTTTATTGAGAACTCAAATTAGTAAAAATAAAAACATACACAAGGTTTATGGTGTAGCGGTAGGAGATTGAGACTGGCAATCCATTCTGTGGAGATGATAATCAATCTATTCCAGATCTGGCTCAGTACTTTGTGATAATAATGGATCCTCATCATAGAAATTTTCTGGAGTGGTTATCATTTTATTCTCATTTTTACTCTTGTACTGCATTCTAAAAGATAAAAAAGTTTATCAAATTTTAAATAAAAATTAAAATAATGTTAAGTATAATTAGCTTATTAGTCTTACTTTACTCTTAGTTTATAAAACCAATAAAATAATCAACTTTACTCTTAGTTTATAAAAAAAAGTTTTCCAAAATATAATTATTTTTTTAAGCTTTATGGGTAAAAATATTGTTTTTATAGAATGGTGAAGATACTTTTAATTGGCTCTCATATTCTATGTTTATTTACTCATACAAAAAATTAAAAAGTGCTATGTAAAGTAAGACTGAGTAAAACACCTTGATTAAAGCATTCAAATCATATATGACTACTGTGTAAAAATATTAAATTCAATATTATATAGAAATAAATTATGTGATAATTTTTGGTCTGTATAATATTTAAAGATTGGAAAATGAGCTGCTACCAGTCCTGTGTGTTTTTTTTTTGAAAAAAAAATTATGATTCTGTTTTCAATGAAATTTTTTTTAATGTCACTTAAAATTGTTTGTAGGCCAAAAATTGACTTTTTTTCCTCCTGAATTCCAAAAGTACCTTTATCATGTGACAAGAAAGCATAATACCCAACCACATCAACTGCACTGATTACAACCTGTGAAGATTTGGAACTTCTAACAACACGGCAGCTGAATTGCCTTACAGCTTCATAAGGGTCTAAAACCAAGCCTGTTGGTTTTAAATCCTTGAATGGGCTTACAATTTCTTGAAATTCAACTTTCTCTTACGATTTTTCAAATATAGTTACAGTCTCACCAAACAATAAATTGTTCACATAATCAATCTATATGATTGAGTTGGCATATTTACTTTCTAAATTTGTGAAAGTTTTTCAATGTAGCTCAAAATTAGACAATAAACTAGCACAATTTTTTAATGTTGATTGTGATGATTTTTCTATTTGTTAAGACCATTCTTGCACCCTCTTTTTATAAATTAGATCATCCAGATGAAATAAATTTTGGCTACTTTGTTGTGTTACATTCTCTTTGTTGGGGAAAATTTTTGTCCTAATTATTTGAAGGAGTTTGGTCCTCATGTTCTTCTTTTTAAGAAAAGTGAGTGGGATTACATCTGTCAATAAAATACAAATTAAAATTTATTAACAAGCATATGAGAGATATAACGACTGAGATATTATACCTTGATGATGATTATTTGAGATATCAAACAGTAGTCTATTGATATGCTCCAGTGCCCATAATTCTGTGTAACATGGTGATCCAAACTTCTTTATAATTTCAAGGAAATTAATTTTAATATGTATGTTAGGTTTAATTTTTGCCTCCTGCCAACCATCACAGATACATTTGCAGTATTGAAGTATCAAGTGTTCATACATATCCAAGTCACTCACATCAATTCTTTTCAAAGTAAAAAATGAGTCATAGTGCATAAAGTAGCCAATTATCCCAGCAGTATTGACTTACAAGCCCACTGTCTCCTTCTTTCTTCACTTACAATATCATTTTTCCAATTAGAAAATTAAAGTGAAATTAAATCAAGGGTGTAATAGGGAACATAAATTATATGCCATTCAGATTCTTTTGAGCTAGCCTTCACTATGTGAGACTAGTGATTTAGGCACCCTTGCAACCCATGAAGGTATTGTGGTGCACTGAATGACATTAAATACTACACTGAGATCTTCAGGAAGTATACTTGGTCCTACATTGACAGATGTACCTTTCCCCTTTTGGTTTTAACAGAATACCTTAGTTTAACTTACATCTTGGAGATTATTCTCAGAGTCTGAACAGCTTGTATTTGATGCAGAAGTGCTAACCTTGGGAGTTTCATCTTGTGAGGTAGATAAAAATTTAGAGTAAGTTGTATTTGGGGTTGAGATAGAGCAGGTAAGTTTCCCAAATGATTTTGATCAAGTGGCTGATGAAATACTGCTACTTGGCTATGATAAAACCATATGTTCAGTAAACATATGTGCATAGAATTTTATAAAAATAAATGTCTCACAAATGGATTAGAATTGAATTGGGAAATTGAGAAATAATTTCTACTTTGAAAACGTTGAAAAGCTTGTTTGTTTGAATCATCAATTTGCCAATTTTTATCATTAGTAATTATTTTATAAAGCCTCTCAGAAACTTCAATAATCTTAAAAAAAGATCTGCTATGATTTTTTAAATTACCTAACATCTGGCAGTGCATGACATCGATTGAACAAAAATTGGTTGGCCTCCAGTATGGTAAGTCATTAAGCACACTCCATATGACACCATTCTTTTTAACAATAGCTTCATGCTCTGAATGAGTTGAGGCTTCTTTGTTTTTGAAAGTATGAAAAAGATGTTTTTCATGTTTACAGGGTGGGAAAATAATTTTCTCTATCTCTTCAAAATGATGACTTGAAAGTAAGCAAAAAGAGCAGAAAAGATTTTCTGAGTGTCTTGAGAAGCCAGTGAATTTTTGGAGAGCATGAATATCACCAATGAGAGGAAATATAGAAACACAAATTTTATGGCTCTGAGAGAAGTGACTTGTTGGTTCAAAAAGTACACCATTCCATAAACTTATTAGCTCCTTAAACAAAGGATTTAAAATGTGATTGATCTGATAGCTGTCTGCTTTGTTGGGTCCAGGGATTATTTTAAATAAAAAATATTTTAAATATTGTATCTTTTCTTTTGTGGGAGGTTCATAAAATCAAGAAAAACATTCCCAAAAGACTTGAGTTGACCTCCTATTTGATTACCTCCAGGTCTAAACCAATCCACATAGAAACTAAAAACAAGATTTATAAGGGTTGATGTAAGCTGGGTATGATGCAAACTAGAACTTCTCCTTGCTCCACTGAAGTTATATCATACTGAACCATCCCAAATATTCACCACAGGTCCATAGTTCTCATCTGAAACATCCAAAGAACTTTCAATCAACTTTTAAAATTATGTGTGGGACATATTATTCCATAGCAAATCAATAAGATACTTATGATGAAATTTTTTTTGGTGTATACACAAGCTGAGTGCCAATGAAATTAGTAGAGTAAACTTTTTGACCACACTCAGGAATTATTTGAGAATTTTGAAAGTTTTGAGAATATTTCTTAGATGATGAATAGAAATGTTGATGACATACAAGTAATAAGGGGGTGAGTGTTTGGAAAATAATTGTATAGTGAAAAACACTTTGTACAGAAAGTTTTTAAATAAAAAGGGGTTTTTATATTTAATCTTTAAAATATTATTTCCTTGAATCAATGTATAGCTTGGATAAGCTGGCTGTAATCAACGTGAACTATATTTTACAAACATTCCAACTTTTTTAATTTCATCATGCAAGAACTTATTTCATGCTTGTGTAAGTAAGCTTTCAACTAAATGGAGATTCGCAATTTACTACATGAATTTTTGACTGTATCTATCTACCTCAGACCCTTTAATAGTAAACTAGGGGAGAGATAATAATATTTTTGTTATGGTAAAGTCTCACTAAATTTATTGAAGAGAATAATATTTAGTGATAGAATTACATACCTTCCTTGGTTGATTTACATTTGAGTTAAATTGATTTTTTATTGTTACTAATTTTCCATAATGTTTCTGAATAAGCTCTTGATGACTCTTCCATGAAGCCAATGATTTGAAGAATTTTCCCTAAATTTTTTTGCCACTTGGTACCATATGTGATTTGGATTCATACTGAAACTTTTATCACTTGAAAATACAATAGAAACAACTTGACATTGCTTATCAAGAAAGCAGGTAAAGATTATGTTTTAGTAACAGACTGAAAGAAGATTTGATAATGCATTAAATCACCTTAAAATTTTATTTCAGTATAAAACTATGATATTAATTGGAATTAAGTTAGAGAACTTTGAAAAGATAGGAGAACTAAAGAGTATATACTATTTCAAATAAGTATTTAAGTACATAGGATGGAGCAGGTTTATATACATATAATCATTGAAATTTTACAACAGAATGTCCTGATACCACTGATTTCTCAAGTCTAAATCATCCACTGTTTTCCAAATATGAGAAATAATTACTATTTTTCAGGAGGGAAGGCTCCCCAAAGCCATCTACATCTCAAAATACTGTTATCTGAAATACTTCCTCAGCCCCTCTCTACCTTTTTTCATTAAGTCCATGTTTTTTGTTGTAAAATGCTGTGCATGTCTGAGGACTTTACCAAATTTACACAGCCTCCAAGTAAAGAAGAAATAGAAATATGTAGCAATCTTCCAAACAGCCCATGAAACAGTGCAATTGTGTTTCCTTCTAAATCCACCCAACAGATATATGAAAGTATTCAAACAATGTTCCATTCTGCTTTCTTCTCTGATCTTGAGGAAGGAAAATTTCCTGGATACACTTTTTCATGGAATAATCAATGGGAAGGTCACTGGAGCTAAATTTTTTCTAAGAAAATTATAAAACTTTCCCATTATTTAAATCTAATAGATACTGATTACATTTTAGGCATATCATCAAGCATTTGAACCATGCATATCATATGTCTCAGCTTTCAGAATACCCACTAGTGGAGGGTGATGCATTGTATTCAAATAAAATAATTGTAATTTATAGGTGGATTTTTGTTCAAAAAGAAAGACTAATACTTGACCAGTCCACCCCAGAAAATTGGGAGGAAAAGGGAGAAAAAGGCCAAATCAAGGATTTTGAAAAAGGTTTGAGGAATAGGATATATTTGTAGTAGAAATCTAAGTAGTGATTTTATTTCTACATAGATTTCCAATCTATGTACCAAGATTCTACAGAATTATCCCATCAGCTACAATGCTGTACTATTATTTACACATATTGAGTGAGTGTCAGACTGAAATAGGAAGTGATGGAGTGTGGAAAAAATTTTCCACTGTTTTGGAGTTCAGAATCATTCAAAAAAAGTTTCAAACAACTAGATCAGAAGTATTAAGATAATCATGGCTCATCATCACCTAACAGATTAAATCCAGTCATTATTGGAAGAAAATAAGGTGTTGATTTCAGAGAAATGTATAAAAAAAAGTTCCTCAAACTTTACCAGAAGATTTTTATTTCTCTGAATATCTCGCGACACTTACAGAAGCTGAGAAACAACTTTTAAAAATGAGGGAATGAATATATATTGATAATATTGTCAATCTAACTAAATAATTTCCTGTAAGTTTATTTGTGTGTTGTTCTTAATAAAAGTGTTGAGTTTAAAGATTGTACTTGCTCACATTTCTGTATGCAGGAATGAAATAAAATATATATATTAAAATATAAAATTACTAACAAGATTAATTGAAGGAAAAATTAAGATCTTTTTTTTAATCAAATAATTTTTGTTTTTAAAATAAACATTAAAAATTACAAAAAAATGCACCCTTCCATATTCTACTATACAAAACAACAAAGGACTTCTTGCTTCTTCTAGTACCTACATTAATTTCAAATAAAAAATTTATTTTTAACTATTCTCAAATTTTATATCACAATTTACTGCTCTCATCATGCTCTAATTTTCTAGCTTTTCTTCCCTGCTCATACTTGTGATACAAAGATTTATATTGTAAAAGTACTGGCACATGTAATACTTTTAAAATTACAATGAAATCTTGAGAAGTATTTATTGAGTTGATGATAGTTTTTATAATTCTAGAAAGAGTTAAGAATGTTTTGAATTTGGTACAAATATTTCAGTTTGAAAATTTTGGCAGTAACATGGAAAGTGGAGAGTAAAAAGGTATTAAGTTATCAAATATGATATTTAAATGAGGAAACTAAGTTAGTGTGACAGTGGAAAGTGAGAAGAGTTAAAAATTTACAAAGTTAAAAAAACAGAAAGATAGATGGTGAAACATTACTATGCTAATAAAATGAGATATTCAGAATTATTGGGTTAGATGAGTGAAGAGATATCAAAAGTCACTAAGTTGATGAAAGGAGATAATGAAATGTTATTGAACTTATGAAAGAAGATAAAAAAAATTAATAAGTGAGATCAGTGAAAGGCTATCAAAAGTCACCAAGTTTATAAAAAGAGATAATGAAATGTTACTGAGCTGATGAAAGAAGAAAATGAGAATAAATAAAAGAGACTAGTAAAAAGCTATCAAAAATCAGAAATTTGATGAAAAAAGATATTGAGATAGTGAAACTTTACTGAACTGATGAAAGAAGATAATGAGAATTAATAATAAGTGAGAGGAGGAAAAAGCTATCAAACATCAGCAAGTTGATGAAAAGAGATATTGAGATAGTGAAACCTTACTGAAATAATGAAATGAGATTTTGAGATAGATAAAAATTTCCTAAAGTGATGAAATGGTATACTGAGAAGTGTAAAGTGAGATGAGTGAGAATTTATAAAAATTTTCTAAGTTGATTAAAGGAGATAATAAGATTTGTAGAAAGTTATGAAAGTCACTAAACTTTTGAAGAGTGATAATGATATGTGGTTAAAGCTGCTGAACTGACAATGATTTTAGAAAAAAAGAAATTAATTTAAAAATGGTAATGTTGTGATTTGAAGGAAGTTTTTTGAATTGTAATTAAGATAGGTAAGTAGTTACAGGAAGATAGAGAAAGATTTCTGGTCAAGTGCTGGTCATTTGCTTCTCAAATGCTGATGAAGAAAAATAACATACTACAAACCTGCATGCTGGATTACACTTCACTTTCCACTGTGAATCAGTAAACAAAGGTAAAAAGATATAGAAGGAAATAAATTAAAACCTACTGTGAAAAGGCTATTACCATGAAAAGCCTTTGAGAAGTAACATGGATTAATGCTGTTCTTCATGAAGCATTGACAGAACTCAGTTCCTGTGAGAAAAGTTTTGATGGTAGGTGGAGCTTTAATAAGAGCAGCAACAGCGGTATCTGGCTGTGTGTTGATAAACTGTTGCATAGAGTTCATGAAATTATTGGGATTCATAGTAATAAATAAGATAGAATAGAAAAATTAGCAAAGAAGAAATGAGAACTAGTAGAAGATGGAAGAGAAGAAGATGAGGGAATGAGGAAGAATTGTGACATATGCACCTGGGTTTATAGTGCCTTCAGACAGTCATAAGTAGTGGGAGACTATGGTACACATCTCACAGTAGTGCGTCAAGTAAAGAAAAGAGGTTTTAATGAAGGATGGTTACAAAAGTGCAAAAAAGGGGTCTCCAAAAGCACAGGAAAAAAAGACTCTCCATTCTCAGTTTTCTTTTAGTGCAATATGGATATCTGTGCCACAGAAATTAGAAAATAGAGGGAAGTACATACAAGAATATATGACAAGATCACTGTATGTATTTGTGATAGTCTCAACTAGCAGTAGGAGTATAGTATAGATTTAGGAAGAAGCATAAAGTGATGGAACAGGTTTCACCCTAGGATAGGTGTGATAGCACATAAGTATAATCCATGGGTATCTGTTTCTTTTAGATTAGAGTTTTGTGAAGAATGGTCAGACACTGTGATAGAAAATGAGAGGATTGATGATTAAGAATATATGTAGTGGTCAAGGATAAGAAAGTAAAGGTAAGATGCTAAAAAAATGAGGAGCTCTTACTAAGTGACAAGGGATCCATGATAGATGAAAATACTCATAACAAGTGCACATTTCATATTAAGTACAGATGATTATACATTACTTAATATCAAATTGAGGATCTCAGGAAAAATAGGGTATGTAAGGATATGTGTTGTGTAAGGTGCTAATAGTAGGACTTAACATGAAACATTAGGCACTATTAGTTAGATAAAGGCTAATGTAGAAATATTACCTAGAATACTGAGATGATTAGTTAACCATTTGATATACTTAGACTAGTTCTGAACATGTGCAAGGGAGCCAGTAAGAGAAGGGGAAGATCATGTAGGTTATATAAAAGAATTCATACTCTTTTTTTTAAAAAAAGTGAGAAGAGTAGTATAGAGATTATTAGAGATTAGAAAAGTATATGAATAATAGAGTATTAGAATAGAAATTTAAAAAATAATTTTGATATTTTTGTGTGCATAATGGGTGTACATAGTTAACTAATAGCACTGTAGAGTTTTCTTATTGCTACATAAAGGATAGTATTAGAGAGGTCTTTAAGAGGGAGTGTCTAAAAATACTTTCTCTCACAGAGAATAGTCACATAAAATCATTAATTATTTTAAGCTCTCTTCTCTCACAACATACACACATTATTAAACTTTCTTAAATATTACAGTGACAGGCACTTCCTTTTATTTTATTTAAAAAGAAGAACCAAACCATCTCTGATTGTGTCTATAGCTTAGTATTATACAACTCTCTATCTTAAACAGTGGCCTAATTTTCCATTGAATATTTCTTGGACCACAATCTTTGGGCCTTTGAAAAGTTGTGCTTGTGTGGTAGGAAGTGCCTGTGCTTCAGCTTCAGCAGCATCCAACTCTGCCTCTTTGAGGCTTTCACATGAGAGCTTTTCCTCAGCTATAAATTCAATGAGTCTGGAGTTCTATTCCTGAAATTGTTTAATTCTCACTTGAGATGTGGTGAGGAGTGTTGTGTCAGGCTGGCCTGAGGGGTTCATGGTTTTTCTGTAGTGCACCAATTATAGATCTGACAAAATGTTAAGACCTAAGAGGGCAGACCACTACTAGTACTAAGACTATCCTAGTATGGGACTGACCATGATGAAGAAAGAAGTGAGACTAACTAAGACTTACTATGTTGGGGCTGCCAACAGTGAGGGATATGACCATGGGAGACTAAGAAGTTACTGAATTACTAAATAAGTTGTCAAATGAGGAGTGCCCACAGTGCTTCCCCCACAAAACACCCTTATGAAATATCCTTCTCTCCCACCTATCTCAGTGTATAGCACCCATAGCACTCCTCCTCACATCTCAACCCAGATCCTAACACTTGGGTGCATGATACTGCATGTTAAGACTTGAGAAGGCAGACTACTACTAGTTTTGACTCTAGCCTGAGACAGGACAGACTATTCTGCATACATCAGTGAAACTAACCAATACTGACTATGTTAGGTCTTCAAAAAGTGAGGGAAGACAAGACTGACTTTTCCAATTTTCAGTGAGACTAGAGAGTAGCTGGATTACTAGATAAGCTGTCCACTGAGAGGTGCTCCACAGCTCTGGCCCAATATAAACTGCTTATTAAATATCCCCTTCTCTGCCTCTCACAAAGTATGGCACCGATAGCACTCCTCATTCTCACCTCTCAACCAAATCCTAACATTACCCCCTCTTTTACCCCTCATTGCCCCTGCAATCCTTCTCAAACTCCTTCAAATTTTCCATTGAATTTTCAAAATTTTCAACCAGTTTCCAAGACCTATCCCCAACCCCATATCCTTTCCAATGCACTAAGTACTGAACACTCCCCCAGTACACCCTCTTAGAAATAACCTTTTCCACCTCAAAAACCTCTTCATTTTCTACTTGGAATGGTGCTAATGGCTTCTCTGGATGTCCTGGAATTTTATCTTCTTTATGCTTTGTTAGTAATTAAATTTTGAGAACTGGATCTACTTTTGTCAGCCAGGCTATACCAGGAGCCCAGTAAATTGTATGTTAATCTATTGGAGCTTAATGAGGGCGAAAAGTTATTCATTTTATGTATATAAATTAATATTATATTGCATAATAAAATTATATAACAATTGTATAATAATATAACTAAAATAAGGGTTATATTAAATTTATTATTAAATAAATTATAGATACAACTAAAACTCATTAAATACTTTATATTCTATAAAATGTTGGCGCATTTTTCATGTATTTAATACTTATAAATTATTAATTAATTTATTAAATATATTATAGTTAAAAAATCAAAATATTAACTTATAATATAATTAAATAAATAAATTAAATCAAAGTATTAAAATAAAACTTATATATCATATGAATTATGAATATCGAGCGCTTTTTTTGACTCATAATTATGTCATTAAGGTATTAAATTAGTCAAAACATTTTATTTAATTAATTACTAATGTTGTATTCTAAAGTTTAGTAATAATATTAAATTAATAAATTGTTTTGACCTAATTTAATTCTTACACTAATAAAATGGGTTATATTAATTAATATCTTATGTTCCAGACTTAATTAATTAATTACATTAATTATTTTATTAAAATAGTTTAATTTTTATGTCTCACTTAAAATGGGCTATTATCAAACATGTTATAAATTGAATTAGTTAATACTTCAAGTGTTTCAATCTTATTTAATTACTCACTGATTCTTAAGATTTGTTTGGGGTTAAATTTGTGGATTTTTTGGGCTCTTACTTTTTTTTTAATTAATTGTTTTTATATTTTTCCCTTACAGATCTGGTACACTTAATTTTAACTATTAATTATTTCTTATCTCATTTTTTATAGGATATAATTTCTTGTGGCGCTTCAGAGGGACCCTTGCCTATATAAGGGCCTTGGAAACCCCCTGTAGCTCTATCACTTATTATATACACTCAACTCAATACAACTTAAATTATATTACAAGTATTTTATTTTTTATTAGCCTTATAAAATCTAAAATTAAAAGTAAATAAATATTTTACGGTTGCAATATGTCTAATAAAAATATTGGTGTTTGCCGCGCATTGAGAGTTAAAACCTTACTTAAATTCAATATATTATATTTTAATATAACCCTCACTTTTCTGTCAAAGTCCAAGAAATCCTTGTTGCTTTGTTTCTCTTATAAATACTCTCAAATTCTCTTATAACTTTCCTTCCTTCCCTATCTCCTCCTCTTCCTCTTCATCCTTCATTGTTTTCCTCCTTCTTCTAGACAACCGGTGTAGACAGTTCTAAAGTTCTAAGCAGTAGACACAATGCAAGATGGGTTGGTTCTCCTTTTTAGTTTATAAAAAGAAGCGCCTGCCACTCTTATTTTCTTAAAGACAGTGTAATAATGTGTAACACTAATATTTGACTAGAAAATTTATAAGTTGAGATGAGTTAAAGATAAGGAAACAAGCACTACTATCCGGATATTTCTATTCTTAACAAGGGCTATTATCCACAGCTACTCCTTCTTGAAGTGCTCTCTTTGAATTTGCCTTAAAATTTTAATAAAATATCTCTAATAATAGTTAATCCCACTGAATCTATATATTCTCTCTATGCTGTGCTCTTTCACTATACTATAGGAAACACACACACAGACGCACAAACTCTAAAGACTCAGAAAATACCTTTTAATATTCTCCCAACAATTAATCACAAATGATCTAATATCTTATACTGGGTACTATGACTATAGCTACACGTATATCTCTTTATTGATTTTCTTTATGATCTGCTTTTTTTAAAATGAAAACTAATGCAATTTTTCTTACTTTATTAATTAAATAGATAGATTGACCAGTTATCCTTTTTTTGTCCCTATCTAATAGTCCTCCTTTTATATTCTTCCGGCGCTCAAGACACAGTTCCCTAATGGATCTCCAGCGCTGACTCTAGAGCCAATTTAGTAAAACAATAACTAATTTATTAGTATGCTACTTACACTGCTTGAAACAACTACAGCGCCTAAATTAGACCCTATAATAACTAACACTAGTATTAACTTATTTCACTGATTCTCCACATATGCGCTTTTTAACTATACCTTATTTTGTTTCAGCGCTAGTTCCAGGTTTGACTTATCCTCACGCTGCGTCTAGTTGCCTTAACTCTCGGGTAGTTTTACAATTGAGTCCCCACTCTCTTTGCTTTATTACTAGGTTCGTAGTTCTGACAGCTCGCTTTACTAGTTAGCCTTCTTTATTACTTGTCTCGGTAAGTTTCCCAACTGGCCGCGGTACAGCATACCATGCACTTGAGTCGTCCTTAATCCATGACTTTCTTCTTAATGCGTAACACATACCTTTTGGAAATCCCAAATCCATATTGTTTAGCGCTTTATGGTCCTAAATCAATAACACACAATTCCCCATTGTGCGGCACATTTCGCTACAAAATCCGAGCGCACAGACCCTCAATCTTTTTCCGTGCTTCCATTTCCTTTGTTCCTTGAAACACGCAAATACATATTATATTTTAACATTTCCTGCTGCGCTATCTCCCTTTTGTTCTTCTTGGACTACGCGGGATGATTGGTCTAAAATCAAGCTTCCTGCGAGGTGCGTACCACATCCTCCCTCTACTCGCAACTGTCCCCAGGAGCCCATAAATATTCTGCGTCTCGCAGAGTTTTCTTCCTCCACCTTCTATCCTTTTCCTTCATCATCTATCCTTTTCTCTTTTCTTATTATCTTTATTATTTTTATTTTTTACAATGAATACCAGAAGAACCCCTACTAACGCTGAAAATACCACCAACGTCGTGGACGCTATTCGACAGTTTGTGCGCACTCAGCCCCCTATTGATTCCCCAACAACGCCCATAACCACACTGATGGGTGGGACTAGATGCACTCGTTGCATCGAAAATGGCATAACTCCATGTCATTTTTCAAAAGCCTGCCGTGGCAATACTTTCTTCACTGTAAGTTCCCTTCATTCTCCTTCCCATTTGTTTCTAACCTTTTCATTTTTCTTTTATTCCTAGTCATGCAATTACTGCAAGCAACGCAAGAAGAAATGTAGTTACGATGGGCGACCCACTGTCGCGCGCCTGGACCCGAATGCTTCTACGACAAATATGATGAGTCAAATGACCATCAAGCACCCGGCGCCTGCTCCTGTTACCCCACCTGGTAACAAACGAACCAAGGTTGGTTACCGCGAGCCTACTCCTAGTAGCGTCGCTTCTGTCCCTAAATCTCTTTTCTCAGAGGAAAGTACAGTAAGTTTCCTTTTCTTACTTCTTTCCTTTCTAATACTAACATTCTCTTTCCCCCCCTTTTTTTTTTTTTTACTATGTAGGATGCACCAGATACTCCTTACGCTGAAATGCCTCTGCCTCCTATCACTCCACTATTTTTTCCTACCTTGGAAGAAGATCCCGCCTGGGATACAATGCCTACTCCCGAACCTACTCCTCGTTCACCCACTCCTGACTGGTCTGATATGCAGCCGGTCTTCAATACCTTCACTCCAGTCAAATGGCCAACCTATAACTTTTCGGTATTAGATGATGATGAGCCCGCCATGGCTCAAAACTGGGAATTCGCAGAACAAATTGCCTGCTCTCCTTACGATGCGACCATGCGTCGTATGAATAACATGATTGGGGCCGTCGAAACATTCCTCGAGGAGGTTCGGGTTTATACTCGCGCTGAGTATAATAAGCGAAAACAATTAATAGCTGCCTTGCAACAAAACATGCAAGAAGCTGTTAACGATTGGGCTATCTGAGTCCCAATCATTGATGAAGCAGAATACCACTAAAAAAAAGATTTTCTTTTGTATTTATTCCTTGTAATGTATATAGCCTTGTAAAAAAATGTAATATATATTTATTTATTTTTATTATTATTTTCACTTAACTTTCCTGTGAGAACTCTACAACCTCGAGATGAGTTGCCCCCAAAATATCATCCTTTTTCTAAGCAGCGCACCCTTCTACTAAGTGCCTATGAAAGATGAAACCAAAAATAACAACTTGAGATTGTTGCTACAGAAATTACTTCTCCTGCATCATTTGCATATGCGCTTTCTTTCAATCTTTAAACCTTCACAATACATGCCTTTCCCTTGATTGTAACAATTCATCTTTCCTTGGGTTTTTCATTATGAGAAACGCTTCTTGCTAGCTTCTTAGAAACCATCCAGTGCTCAAGTTGGACGTGGCGCAACTGATGACTTCTTTATAATGCTATTGTTAACCTATAAATAGCCCTTCTAATAACCTGAATTTCCTCTATTCTAACATCATGACTCAATATCGCACAGTTCCCAGAGATCAAGCTTGCTCATTTTGAAAACGCCGTAACATTAACTGTACATTTTCTAGACCTCGGGGTTATGTCTCTTTTAGACCTGCCTGTGATAATTGCTTTAGATAACACAAAACTTGCAATACCTCCCTTAACCAGAATACTCTTCAGCCTACTGGTTATATTCGCTTACCACCTAGCTCTATTAGTAGCGCTCCCATAATTACCACCACTAGTCCCGCTAATTCCACTAATAATAATAATTTTCCTTATGAGTCGCCATCGCTTCCTAGTTTTCCCAGGCGCCAAATATCCATACAGCCTAGCGCTACACTTTCTCCCCCTCCGAGTTCCAGTGCTTCCATGCGCTGAGGCTCCCCTACAGCTGCTCCTGACGCGGTTACTGTTACTTCTCCATCAGCGCACCCACAAATACTTATTAGCAAGTAAGCATCCTTCACAATACTTATGCTCTTCTTGCTTACTAACTTCCTGTCAGGTTTCAATGAATCCATCTCCTTGGGATGGGTTCCCATTCCTTTACCTTTTGTCCATTCCATGCGAATGTTTTCCAGACTTCGTCTTATATATGATGCTATGTCCCTATCCTACAATAAAGCACCAGCTTTTTCTGACGCTGAACTTGAAGCTTGCTATACTCATATAGAAATGATAGGTCAACTAATGAACAAAATCAGCTCAACAACTATTCTTGGATTCCCTGCCGATCCCCTTCACTTTGTCATGCCTGAAGACTGGAAAGGATATCCTATTAGCTTTCATCCTGATACTGAATAGACCACTAGCACTTCTCCTTATGAGTCTCCTCTGTCCATCCTTCCTGTAAATAGTCTTCATATATTTTTCATGCTATGCCTTCAAATAATCTTTTTAGACATGGCGCTATTTTGTTACACCTGTCTTCCATACTTTTAGAGCACCTAACTTTGCTCCCTCTACTTTCTTTAAAAGACTGTAAACCCCAAAAAAAAATCATAAATAAACCTTCATATTGTAAAACTTTAAGGCCTTTACTACGATACAGCAATATACTATGTAATATAAGAATTGAACTGTAGAGCGCCCCATCTATAAATTGCTATTCCACTCCTAGTTAGATAACCCATTAGCTAAATCCCCAGCATCTTTGCATTTACATGATACACATCTCCTATAATCCAATTACCTATTTTGTCATGTCCCCTCAAACGTTGAAAATATAAGATTTCATTTTCTTCTGCACCCTCATCTAAGCGCTTGTGCCAGTTGTCTGTTCTGCCATAGTCCGCCTAACTTCCAATTAGTGCCCTCTATCCATCACAACTGTGTCAAAAGCCTCCTGTGAGTCCTCTAAAAAAACAAAACTTAACATAACTTGTTAGTTTAATCCTCTTCACGGAGGTATTATTCTGGTAGTTTTTCCTCATTCTGGAGGCTATCTTGTATCACTGGAACACCCTGTGGGTAGAATCTTTTGATCTGGTCTGCGGCCACACGCCGCTTCCACTCAGTACCATCTAATTCCTCCAGTAAGTAAGACCCTCCAGTTATTTGCTTTCTTATCCTATAAGGACCATTCCATCTGTCAGAAAACATCTTCCCCCATTGGCTTTCTAAACTTCTATTATAAACCAAAACCAAATCTCCTGGGTTCAATGGCTTTCTTAACCTATGCGCCAAGCGCTCATCCCAATATTTAACTGACTTGTCCCGGATCTGCATCATTCTTTCATACGCTTTCTCCACAAACTTGTCTTTTCTTTCAAGTTGCGCTACCCTTGCTAGAATTAAATCTTTGGTTGAGCGCACTTGATCCCAATCACATCCTAGGAAAGATCCAGCCTCCAGATCAATAGGTAATACCGCCCTTTGACCAAACATAAGCTCAAACGGCGAAAACCCTATTGTCCTTTTAACTGAAATCCTGTCCGCAAACAAAACTAATGGCAAGTAGTTCTTCCACTTCGCCCCATTATTTCCACATAACTTAACTAGCGCATCTTTCATAACTTGATGCCCTCTTTCTACCATTCCCTCTGCTTCAGGATAATATGGTGTTGCAACTCGTAACTTTGCGCCAATACCTTTTACTACTTCTTGGAATTCTCCCGCAAATTCAGCGCCACCATCTACGGTTACCATCTTCATTACCCCATACCTATAAATCCATTCTTTCTTCAAAAACTCGGCCACATTACTTGCCTTGAGGTTTATCAACGGCGCTGCTTCAACCCATCCTGATAGATCATCCCTGGCTACTACCAGGTATTTAAAGCGTCCTTCTTTTATATGGACTGCATCTAAACTGACCCTACCAAAAACAGTATCCTCGCCCGTCGCTCTCCCTTTTTCTTTTGGCTTTCTGTAACTTCTGCGCTGGCATTCAGGACAAGATTTAACCCAATCTCTTACTTCATTTTTCATGTTGGGCCACCAGAATCTTTCCCTAACTCTGCGATGAGTCTCATCTTGACCTCTATGTCCTAAATTCTCGTGTAACTCCCTGAGTATCTTCTCCTTCCCTTCCCTAGTTTGCATAACTAACTGAGGAGAAAATGCTTGATTCTTCCATAACTTCCCATTTTTAATAAAATAGCCTTTAGCCCGCCTTTTAATATTGCGCCAAACCTTTTTATCACAAAAATACGGTCGACTATTACCTTACAAATATAACTTTAACAACTCTACTCCCTCATCTGTAGATGCGTTGTCTTCTAAATACTCCCCCTCTTTGAGTTGAGTACTACTATCCTGACTTCCCTTTGAAGTATCTCCATCATCTGACTCCTCCACTTCCTCGCCTTGCGCACTCCTTGTCGCTACATTAGCTTCAGTGTTCCCTAAATCCAGTTGCAGTTCAAACTTGCTACAAACATCTAGTTTATGGTCTTCGCAGACATTCTTGCTTGATAGTTTATTGTCGTTGCGGACGTTCTTGCCAAATTTTGTATAACAATAATCTATCCTGTTTACCCATCTCTTATCTTCTTCAAATTCTTCCGCTTCCGAGTCTTCTTCACACAACGGTCTTCTCGACAGCGCATCTGGCATAGTTAAAGATTTCCCTGGCTTATGGACTAAATCAAAAGAAAACAAATTAATCTGCGCTACCCACCTCGTCATGGGCGCATCTGGTAAACTTGGGCTACTAATCATTTGCACCAACGATAGCGCATCAACCTGCAACTCAAAATGCTGCCCCCAAAGCATCCATTGTAGCTTTTTAAGGATCTTCGCTACTCCACATAACTCCAGCTTGGACTGGGAGTACCTAGACTCCACTTTGGTAAAAGTCTTGGACTCGTAAAGGACAGGTCTATCATTACCTTCTTCATCCTCCTGCATCAAAACTGCGCCCACCGCAGACACACTAGAATCCAACGCTAGAGTAATTTTTCCAGCGCCTGGTCCATACTCCAATTTCTTCAAAAGAATATCTTTTCTTACAATCCTCTTTAATAACTCGAATGACTCCTCACATTCCTCCTTCCAATCCCATACAACATCCTTTCTTGTTAAGCGCCGTAAAGGCAAAGACATCAAAGCAAAATCTCGAATAAACATTCTTACATATGTACAAATGCCTAAAAACCCTCTAACTTCCTTAGTATTTCTTGGTCTTGGCCATGTAAGTACCTTATTCCTTTGTTTTTCAGCGATGATTCTCCCTTCCTTACATACCACATGTCCCACTATATCTAGCGCTGGAACACAACAGGCAAATTTAGACCCAGAAATCGTTAATCCTGCCTCCTCTATCCTAAATAGCACTCTTTCCAGGGTAATCACATATTCCCAAATAAACTTTCTAATATACAGATTTTCTTTTAACACTTCCCCTTCATAATCACTGGCTGGTCCTTTTATACCGCCATCATCAATGAAAATTCCCACATGTTCTGGGATTTCATCCTGAAATATCCACATCATCTGTGCTTGATATACTGCCACAGAATTTGTTGCGCCTTGCGGTAACCTTGTCAACCTAAAGCGCCCCAGTGGTGTTTCAAACATCGTCATGGGTCTGGACGATTCGTCCAACTCGCGCTCATCGTATCCTCCATAATATCACCTAATCCGTAACATGCAGGCCCCGCAAAAGATTCCACAAATTCTTCTGGCGTTGGTGGCATCCCTGCATCTTTTACCGTAACCTTGTTAATCTCCCTAAGATCATGAACAACCCTTAATTTACCATTATGTTTGACCACACAAAACACTGGACTTGAATAACTAGACATAGACTGCTCATACAAGCCAGACTTTAACCTTCCCCTAATGAATTCTGTGTACTCTTCTCTTATAGCCGCCGGTATTGGAAAAGCCTTCTTTTGCCACGTCACATGAGGTATAACTGGAACAATATAAGGTTTACCATAAGAGTGTTTTAACAAACCTCTTTCCTCCTCTGAAAACGCAATAGCCTTTTCCCTAAGAACCATTGCATTTAATAATAACTTCTTTTCTTCCTGCGATAACCAGCCCTCTGGTCCAAAATCTACCATCTGAAGCCTTTCCATTGTGATCTTACTGGTGAACGCAAAATCAGGCGGAAACTTTGTTAAAGGTGTATCATAAGGAATTCTAGATAGCGCCGGCCTCTGAAAAGGAGGATTCAAATCAGGCATTGCTATATTCACTGGTTTAACCTTAACAGCTACTGGTTTATACTTAGATGCAAAACAGTCCTTACTGCTTCCTTCATTAATTAAAATAAAACACTTTCTAATATAACTACGGGTTACACCTAAATCCTGTTTTTATCTTTTCTTTTTAATATAAGTATAACAATATCCATAATTAAAGAAATTAAAAAGCTTAGGTATAATACATTCTACAGTAGTATCCCCAAGACACCTATGAAGTACCGCTTTACGTATCCCTCCTTGTTGGACTGACTGGTCACTATCCGGGTTCTTCTCATCCTGGGAGATAGTAACACCTAAAATGCCAGTCCCTAATGAAAATGTTGGCGCCTTCCTGGCGGTCGCCCTATCTCCTCATCTGAGACTTCCTCATAAAACTCTCTTTCTTTCTCTAACCGCGCAGCTCCAGAGTACTTAGTTTCCCAGCCACCATCCTTGGGCACTACTAAGACTGCTGTTACTGGAACACCGTCATCACCCATAATCCTGATTCCTATAGTCTTATTTAAACAATAATCTATAGTCGCCAAATAATCCATTAAAAATGGCGTGCCTAAAACTGGTTTGACTACACCCATTGGAACATAAAAATGTATATCTCTTGTTGCTCCCGCAACTCTAGTGCGTACATACTCTGCTACACCTATAACAGGTAACCTACCTCCCCCAATTCCTGCGACAGTGCCTTCGCCGTCATTTACAGGAAGACCTAATTCCACTTCGTCATCCACTGATACCACGTTGATTTGTGAACCTGTATCCACTAACGCTTTAATTTGCTTACCATTTACCGTAATAGTTAAATACCCCAAGGGTCCTGCATAATGTGGTACCCTAGGTAATCCAACAACTGGCTGAAATGAGTGTTCCGCCATATCGAACTCTGCGCAATTAGCAATCCTTTGCTTTCTGCACTTATCCATGATTCCATTTGCTACGTCTGGCCCTACTGCAGTCAGCATCCCAAATGGAACAGAAACTGTAGTCTTCAAACATTCTGCAACTGAATCCTCGGCAGCTTTGGGAAAATCAGAATGAAACGGGCGCTGCATTCTCCATTTAGGCTGAGTTGCCTTGGCACCAGTTTTTGCTCTTCCGGGTGGGTTCTTTGGAGTATTATGCTTTGCTCCTGGCATTCCTTCAGCAGGTACCGCTCTTTGCTGTACTACCACTGGTTCCTCCAACATTGCCGTCTGTTCTATTTCCTGGTGATCCACGCCATAACCTCCAGAGTCCATACCATCCATTTCAACATCCTCGATAGGTGCAGGTGTATTTTCTCTAGTAGTATACCCTACTTCCTCCATATCCTCTGGATTGGCATACCTAGCGCCAGCCCTTCTTGGCCTATTAATTGTAGGTGGGGCCATTTTCTTATGCTTCGCCGCGAACATCTCCAGTCGTGCTGCAGTAAGTGGCACTGCAACCGCTCCTTCTTTTACTTTAAAATCTAACACCGCGTAAGTAACTGCAAAATTAATTGACTTCGCATCCTTGCTTTTCTCCTTATTTTCCGGCTCTTTGCCCTTCCTTGACCTACTTTCCATAGACTTTTTATTAATATGATCAATGACCATGGCTCGCATTCCTCAATCTTTGTCTTTAATCAACCTGGTACCATCTTCCAACATAAGCGTAGTCCCATCCTCGTAAACTACCTTTTCCTCTTTATCCTTTTGAAGCGCATTACACCTCATCCTTGTATGCCCTTCTTTATTACAGTAATAGCACACCATAGCGGAAAAACGCGAAGTTTGAGGAGAACTCTTTGGCCTAAATGATTCTTTCGCTTTTTCCGCTTCAACTATCTTCTTCTCCAACTCATCAATTCTTGCCATGACTGAATCTGGATCTTTAGAGAGAATTTTATTTTTAGGAGACGAGATCTGAGAAGGCGATCGTATGCCTGGCGCATCTTCCCCCATATCCTCATTATCCAGAGCCACCATTGCTGCACGTCGCTCAACTTGACGCAACTTCATTTCAGCTTCCTCTAATCCAGGGTACTTATAATTTCCGTCCCTCTTTTTAACCAACTTTCCTTCGTTATCTAAGCGCCTTTTTTCCCAGTCTTCAACTTCTGGCGCTAACGCTTCACAAAACCAAGGTAACAATGCATTAACATCACTAAAATCTTTGTTACTAACTAAATATTCTACTATCCAATCGAAGTCTTCCCTAAAACTTTTAAATTCCTTGGGGTCTCGAACACCTCCTCTAGCCTTGACCCTATTTACCAAAATATCCAGGTCCTTCATTGTATACCTAGTTTCCTCGGTAATCTTTGGCCATCTCTTGAGCATTTGTTCTTTTAGGGCTGACCAATTTCGCTCCTCATGCCCTTTTAAATACTCTAAATTGTCTTTGCACTCATCAGATACAAAGAATAGTACTTGTCATACCATATCATATTCGGTTGCTCCATGGACTTCCACTGTTTGTTCAAACCTGCATAAAAACTTTTTGGCATTGATTCCCGCAAAGCGCAAGCTTTCTTCTTTACACCTAATAATAGTGGTTACCGTTTTTGGAAACAATGTCGAAGAATTGGGCGATTTAACCCTCTCTTGACATCCCTTAGATGTAGTCGCAGTAGGATCAATTCCTGAAATATCAAATCCAAGCAAAGATCACAAAGGAAAAAACACACTCTTGGTTAATTAAACCTGACTGTTTTCACAATACAGCCCTACGCTATCCTCTGATAACGGCTATTAATCCACTTGTTGTAGATCCTACGACTCTTCCGCTGAAGCGCCGGCTTGATTACGTCCTCTTGACGAAACCCTAAAAAAAAAACAATCTAATCAAAAAACACTAGTTACAATTATGCCACTGTTGGGACACCAATTGTAGACAGTTATAAAGTTCTAAGAAGTAGACACAATGTGAGATGGGTTGGTTCTCCTCTTTAATTTATAAAAAGAAGCGCCTGCCACTCTTATTTTCTTAAAGACAGTGTAATAATGTGTAACACTAATATTTGACTAGAAAGTTTATAAGTTGAGATGAGTTAAAGATAAGGAAACAAGCACTACTATCCGGATATTTCTATTCTTAACAAGCGCTATTATCCACAGCTACTCCCTCTTGAAGCGCTCTCTTTGAATTTTCCTTATTATAGTAATAAAATATCTCTAATAATAGTTAATCCCACTGAATCTATATATTCTCTCTATGTTGCGCTCTTTCACTATACTATAGGAAACACACACACAGACGCACAAACTCTAAAGACTCAGAAAATACCTTTTAATATTCTCCCAACAATTAATCACAAATGATCTAATATCTTATACTGGGTACTATGACTATAGCTACACGTATATCTCTATATTGATTTTCTTTATGATCTGCTTTTTTTAAAATGACAACTAATGCAATTTTTCTTATTTTATTAATTAAATAGATAGATTGACCAGTTCTCCTTTTTTTGTCCCTATCTAATAGTCCTCCTTTTATATTCTTCCGGTGCTCAAGACACAGTTCCCTAATGGATCTCCAGAGCTGACTCTAGCGCCAATTTAGTAAAACAATAACTAATTTATTAGTATGCTACTTACACTGCTTGAAAAAACTACAGCGCCTAAATCAGACCCTATAATTACTAACACTAGTATTAACTTGTTTCACTGATTCTCCACATATGCGCCTTTAACTATACCTTGTTTTGTTTCAGTGCTAGTTCCAGGTTTGACTTATCCTAACTCTGCGTCTAGTTGCCTTAACTCTTGGGTAGTTTTAGGATTGAGTCTCCACTCTCTTTGCTTTAATACTAGGTTTGTAGTTCTGACAGCTCGCTTTACTAGTTAGCCTTCTTTATTACTTGTCTCAGTAAGTTTCCCAACTGGCCGCGGTACAGCATACCATGCACTTGAGTTGTCCTTAATCCATGACTTTCTTCTTAATGCGTAACACATACTTTTTGGAAAGCCCAAATCCATATTGTTTAGCGCTTTATGGTCCTAAATCAATAACACACAATTCCCCATTGTGCGGCACCTTTCGCTACAAAATCCGAGCGCACAGACCCTCAATCTTTTTCCGCGCTTCCATTTCCTTTGTTCCTTGAAACACGCAAATACATATTATATTTTAAAATTTCCTGCTGCGCTAGCTCCCCTTTGTTCTTCCTGGACTACGCGCAATGATTGGTCTAAAATCACGCTTCCTGCGAGGCGTGTACCACACCGGCCGATAAATTTCCTCATTGTGATTTTTAGTTACAATCCATAATCTGAGTCAGATACCTTGTGTTTGACTTTGAATGGCCCCAATATCTTATTATCTAGTTTAGTGCTGGGGCACAATGTGAAAAGGAAAAGTGAGCTTAACCAAAACTTGTGACCTACCTGTAGCACAATATTCTGGGTCTTTACTTGATTGTGATGATTATTCATTGACTTCTGAGATAACTTGAGAGATACTTTTAGTTTTTCATGTATACATAATATTCTTTGAATCTGCTCTTCTGCTTCTGGGACTTATAACATGGATGGGGTACCAATTGAGAATGTTGGGTGATATCCATAGTTGGTGTAAAAAGGTGACATTCCTTTTGAATCATGTGTCCTGTTATTGTATGAGAATTCAGACAGTGGTAAAATATGCACCCAATCATCTTGATGATAGTTAATGAAATGATTAAAATATTTTTCTATTGCCTTATCTACTATCACATATTACCCATTAGTCTGTGGATGACATACTTTTTAAAAGATGGGCTTAATGTTCAGTTTCTCATAAATTTCTTTTAACCTCTTAAAGTCAAAATTACTTCACCTATCTGATACTATACTTTCTGTAAATATATGTAATTTCCAGAAATGTTCCACCATTAAGTCTGAAATACCCTCTGATATAAGCTTAGTGGTGGTGGGGACAAAGTGTGCCATCTTGGTGCAGCAGTCAACTAGTGTGAGGAAAGCATTCTTTCTTTGAGACTTGGATAATTCAGCTATAAGATCATAGGAGAGCTCCTTCCATTAATTCTTGGAAATTTTTAGCAGTGTCAGTGGTTTTCTTGTACAACTATCCTTGCTCCACTGGAAAGAGTCACATTCCGCTACGTAGCGCTGGACGTATGCCTTCATGTACTTCCAGTGAAAGTTATGACTCACCAACTCCACAGTCTTCAGCGGACCTGTGTTTCCTACCTTTGGGGAATCATGCCTTTATTTGACCACCTGCCTCTTGAGCTCCTCATCATTTGGGACCACTATCCTCCCATTATAATTTAGCACTCCCCTTCCAGGTGATACTCCTCCAATTCTTCACTTACAAATACCTCCTTTGATAAAAGTACCTTGACCAAATTTTTCACTCCCTCATCCTTTTCCTGCCCCCTTCTTACCCATCTAATCAAAGCCTCATCTTCCAATTCCATGTTGTCCAGGGTTTCCCTCTCTTCAAGGTACCCCTTCAAAAATTTTGCCCCAACAGTGTGTAGTTGGACTGGTTCTGGGCCAAACTCAGGAGGTTGTGATAGTGCATCAGGTTTACCACTTTTATCCCCTGGATTGAATGTAACAACAAAGTTAATACTACTTAGCTGTTCTTCTCAGCACACCTGCCAGCAAGTCAACTTTTTAGTGGTCAGAAAGGTTTCCAGGTTTTTATGATCTGAGTAAATAATAACTTGTAACCTATGAGGCCCTCCTTCCAGATAATGGCACCAGGTGTGTACCACTCCCACTAGTGCCAATAAATCCTTATCATATATTTCATAATTTCATTCAGCACCTATCAGTGTTTGTAAAAATACACTATTGGGTGCAAGACATTTTTGGCATTGTATTGATATAATAATGCACCTAATTCTAAATCTGAGAAGTCACATTCCAGAAAAAATGGCTTTAATAAGTCAGGGATTGCTAGAATAGGGGCTGCCAAAATTTTTCTTTTAAGTAAGTCAAAGGCATCTTGTTGACTACTCATCCATATAAATTTGGCTTGCTTCTTTGTGAGGTCATGAAATGGTTGGCAAATGTGGGATTAATTTTCAATAAAAAAGCAGTAAATACTTTCAAAGCCTAGAAGTGACTGGAGCTCCCTTACTTAGGCTGGTTTTGGCCATTTTTTTACTGCATTTACTTTCTCCTGGTCCATTTGAACCTTATTTTTTGAAATCATCATACTCAAGTTGGTAATTTCACTCACTGAGAAGACATGTTTCTCTAGTTTCAACTATACCTGGGCCTCCCTCAAGTGCTGCAAACAGTCCTATACACATATCATATTTTCCTCCATTGATCTGGATTAAATCAAGATGTCATCCAGGTATACTGCTACAGCTATCCCTATTCTGTCTCTGATGATTCTGTTGATGAAGTGTTGAAAAGTGGAAGGCCCATTTCATGGACCAAATGGCATCACCAAACATTCAAAATGACCAAATTTAGTGCAGAGTTCCAGTTTGTTTTCATCACCCTCTTTTACACATATGTTGTGGTAACCTGCTCTAAGATCTATAGATTTGAAGATCTCTGCACCTTGAAGACAATCAATTAGCTCACTAGCCAAAATAAAAGTATATTTGTTCTTTACTGTCAGTGAATTTAACCTTCTGAAATCCATTCAAGGTTTTAGTGAACCATCCTTTTTTCCTTCAAATATAGCAGGGGCCCCCCAGGGGGATTTCAATTCTCTAATAAAATCATTCTTTAAATCTTGATTGATCATCTCTTATAGAACTTCTGACTCTAGGTCTGATAATTGGATTATGTGGCTAAATTGAAGGATTGTGCCTGGCGTCAGATCAATGTGAAATTCATACATTAGATAAGATGGTAGGGTCTTGACTTCTCCATCTTCAAAGAGCAGTAATAATTCCTAATAATTTTCAGGGACCATTTACTTGAGGCTTTGTTTTGGCTTTGAGCACTGTACCTTTGCTGCAATCTTGGAAGATATTTTACAAGCTGTTTGTTGCATTCAAGTTCCTTGTCTTCCTCCAGAGCCCCCTCCAAGTCCTGAGACTTAGCATCAAAAGAAAGTGTCAGTTCTTGCGGAAAGTCTACTGATGATAGTTAAACACCAGGAGACTTTCTGGGAGGGGCCCCTGACCCCCACAGAGGCCAGGTGACAAATTCTTTCTCTGTGCCATCCACCTTTCAATTTTCTGCCTTATCTATTCTATGTTACACTTCATCCCCTTTCTACTCCTCCCTTGTGCTTCTGGTTGGTGGCCTGTCTCTATCCTGCTGCTTATAATCAAGAGGAAAGCATTAGTTCTGGTGGCAAGTCAACTGATTATAACAAAACATCAGAAGACTTGCCAGGATGGGCCCCTTATCCCTGAGGGGTCTAGGGGCTAATACTTTAGGGCCTGAATGCCCTTGCCTTCCCATATGAGCCTTCTTTTCCTTCCAATCAGTTTGTGGTTTATATTGTTCCATCCATTTCATCCTCAGTACCATGTTGTACTGGCCCTTCAGGCTTGTTGCGTATGCCCTGCACTGAGACACCATTCTGTCACACCAAAAACTTCAAGAAACCTTCTCTCTTACTTATCCACCCCTACCTGTGGATCTGTAAAACATAATAAGGAATCTATGGTGGTCCGATGTTTCTTTTTTCTTTTTATTTATCTGTAAGAAATTTTTAGAAATAAAACAGTCTGTGGCCCCACAGTCCAGTAGGGCTTGTATATTTGATGTGGTGTCAAGGGTTATTAAAGGCAAGTTTAGTATAATGTAATTATCCTTTAATTCTAGTGGCTTAAACTCTGATAATTATTCTACTAAGTCCCTCTTATCTTTTCCCTCTAATCCTCTTAAGTAGGGCAAAAACTTCACTCCTGAGCACTGTCTTTTACCTGTGCCTTTCCTATGATATCCTCCATGTCACTGACCCTTATTTTCCCCTAAGCTCCCTTTCCGGATGACCAACACTCCCACATTGGAAGAACAGCCCTCTACTCATACACCTATTGTATTCCTCATCAGATAACCTTTATTTTACACTAGCGCCAGGTGCACTTACTGCATTGATGTCCAAGGTATTTAGGTCCCTGGCACTGGCCATGCTTGATGAGGCATAGTTGTGTCACTGACAAGTGCAACTCCAACCATCCATTTTCTGGTCCATAAGCTCATTAAAAATTTGGATGGAAAGCTCCATGAGCGCTTAAAGGGAGTTTGGAAGAGGGTGACTGATTAGAGTATTCCTTATTATTTGTGAGAGACCATCTCTGAAGTGAAACATGAGTTCTTCTTCTACCCATTTTGTAACATAGCTGGAATGACCCCAGAACTCTGACACATAATGGCAAAATAATTTCTCTGTTGAAACTGGTTGAGAGAGTTCTCCAAGGTTGTGGCCACATCAGGGTTTCCAAAGGCTAGTTCAAAAGCTGCCATAAAATTACAGAACTTGTTTCCAACTTTCCATTTCCATGGAGTTCCTTTGCATAAGGCCTTGTGCAGTCTGCAGCCTCATCTGTGAGGTAAGAGATTGTGAATCCAATTTTTGATTGCTCATCTAGGAACTGATTACTTTTTAGCAGAAAATAAAATTTTTCATGTGATGCATACTGATCCTCCTGATGTAGAAAGACTCTTACAGTTGCCTTCCTGTAAGGAGAATCAAAGGGAGTTAGATAAACAGCAGAAAGCCCTGTCCCTTTAAGTAAAATATGGGTTTAAAAATAACTAAGCTAAAACCTCTACTTGATACAAAATGACCAGTTAACTATTTTTATTAACAGTTTTGTAATGTAGAATCTGTGTTCTTAATAGTGTGAGAAAGAAATTCAACAGTGAATCTGAACTAAGAAAATTTATTTAAATTATTGAATAATATGTTTTTATAAAGCTTTTATTTTTTATAAACAGATGTTATAATCAATCCCTGACATTGAGAACTTATCAATGGTACCCTATAAGTATATATTAATGAGTTTTTGAGTAAAATTAATTATATATTATGTAAAAGTGTTATATTTATATGGGTATTACAATTTTATATAATGTTATGTAATAATTGGTTGTAGTTTTTCAAGATGTATGTATTTTTAGCTGATAAAGATCTCTGATATTTTCCTTTATCCTCTCTAATTTCAATTCTGTAGGCTTTATATGCATAGTATGTCATGTTGTGGTCTTCCAACATTGGCAGAGGCCTTTGTTGGGCTGTTTGGTGCTGTTTTGGTATGTCTTAATTGACATTGGTTGAATAATTGGGTGCTTTTCTGGTTTTATTTGGTGAATATTGGGACTATGGGTATGTGGGTAATACCATTGGATAACCCTGGTTTTCTCTTTATTCTATGTCTTGATGACATTTTTCATTTTTCTAAGTTTTAAGGGGTCATTTGCTCACTTTTCATTTCTAAAAGATAGTTGTTTAATTTTTTGTGTTTTACAGGCTAACCTTAAGTCTTATTTTTAAATTCTTAGTACCATTAAGTAGAGCTAATTTGGCTCTATGTTTTATGTCTAAATGTTGTTATAGCTTAATTTTGCGTTTTAAGGGTTTTAGTAGTTGTGGAGTATTTTTCTTCGTATTTTGGGCTTTTTTGGAGGTTTTTGGTGGTTTTCTGGCTTCAGGGAGGTCTGGCCACATCTAGATGGGCCGCCTGACGCAGGAGGCCTTCCCACCTTGGTTATAGAAGGATGGGAAACATTTCTAGAGGGTTTTATGCAATTTGGCTATCAAAAGTGCCAAATTTGTTGCTGTGAATGGGCTTTTTAGATGGTGGTCTGTGCGTACATACTGAATAAGACAGTTTGGGGCAACTTTAATTATCATACAAACATCCGGAGGTGATATCATTGTTCTCACTCAGTTTTCACTGTTTTTTGGCCACAATTGGCTGTGTTTGTTGCAAGGTTAGTTCTTCATTTAACTCAATTTTGGAAACTGGTTTCTCTGGTGTAGCTTTGCAACCTGCATCAAGTATTGTTGCTGTTTTCTGTGCAACAAGTGCACAGTGTTTTGTTTTTCTGGTGTGGATCTTTCTGCACTTCAGGTTTCTGGTTCTTTGGTTCTCAGTGGTCTGCTATTGGCTACTGTCTTGACTAGTTAAGCAGCCAAGAAGTGTGTTGGAAAGAATATAGTAACAATCTCTAATTTGCTGTAGAAAATAAATCTCACCTGGTACTTTTCAAAGGGACAGGGGTTTTTCTCTCCAGTTTTACTCCAACTCCCTTGGACAAGGCCTATAGCTAGTACTATAGGATTGTCTACATTTCTGACTCCCAAAGTGGGGAGAGGACTTGGTAGCTTTTTGGATTTTCTGTTACTTTGTGCAACTACTTTTTCCAACCGGAGCATCCCAAAGCCTATCTAGAGATCACTGGAGGTTGCACAGAGCTTGTACAGAGCATTCCGGAGCTTGTATGGACTTCTGGACTCAATTTGAACCTTAAAACCCTAATAAAAAATCTAGTAAAATTATAGATGATAGTTCTACTTCCCCTCTTTAGTCTAGAATAATTTTTGTAGCCTGAAAATCCCTATTCATCTAATAAAAAAAATCATCAAAGTTAAGTGAATTATGAAAAAACTAAAATAACAAAAAAACTTTATAAAATTATTTAAAATAGTGGAAAAAAAATAAAATTTCCCCAAAAATTTCCAAAGGTTCTTGAAACTCCTGAATTTAATTTAAATATACTTTTAGACCTATACTTTCAGATTTTTCCTGCAAAATAGTTGTTAAATCTTGACTTGTAAAAGTAACCATTTTTATTCCACTTTTAAATATTATTTCTGTCACAATAAAATAAACTGGGATCTCCCAATCCTCCTGGAATCACCAAAAAACCCTCTTTAAATAATTCTTAGTGGGGCACTAATCTTTAGGTTGCCACATGGGGCCTCTCTTTTCACCCAAGATTTCTGGGAGTGCAATATTTGGGTCTTTAAAAGGCCGTGCTGGTGTCTTAGACAGTGCCTTTTCCTTGGCTTCAGTGGGGCCACAATATGAGGGCCCTTCCTCTGCTAGAAATTTCAGGAGTCTGGAGCTCTGTTATTGCAAACGTATCATTAGCTCTTACATTTCAGTGAGGGTTTCTGCATCAGGTTGACCTGAGGGATTCTTTCAGCCAGGCTACTAGAATTACACAGTAAATAAGTAATTATTCACTAGATTAGAGATAAACCTTTACCTCTCATTTAATAATTTATACTTACTTTATAAGTTACTTATACAATTTTAACTAATTAATAAGTAAAAATAAGTAAATATATAATTCTATTGTTTCCTCATATTTTTTATTCTTTTACAGAGTCCTCATAACAGCTGAAAAGAAAACTAAAAATACTAAATATTAAATCAAATATTTTTATTTTTACTTTGAAATTTACAGAAATTTAAAATAAAGTAAATAAAGTGGAAATATACAGATAAATACTGTATATTAGTACATACTTTATAGAAAAACTTTAAATATTTGAAATTTCTATCTGTGGAATTTTTATTCTCTGATACTCATATATGTAGAATTTCAGTTCCCTAGTTTCTCTCCTTTTTGCCTATATAAGGCTTCTCAATCTCGATGTTTTTATTCATTCCATTCTCACTTTAGAAACTCATTATATATACACAAATCAAATCTATTACTATTATTCCTACCTTAGTATATACAACTGCCTACTTCTGAGCCTTTAAAGTAATAAAAATAATAATTTTTTACTTTTCATTGAGTATTTAAATAAAAAGAAAAAATTTTTACCTTTTTTTAAATATTGAGTCTCACTCACCTTTCATTGCCATTGGACTGCTTTAAAATCTTCTAGACCAAAAGCACCCCTTGACAACTGAGGGCCTTTAAAAATAGTTTCTGACCCATTGTTATCTTGATGGCAGAAACCAAGGGACCATTGACTCCAAAACCAATAGGGTTTTTTTGGAAAAATGACAAATGACAAATGTCAAAGGCATGTGACTAATGTTTTTTCTGTGACTGGGATTTGAACCTTGCGCAAAATTTAAGGTTTAAATAAACATAATTCTCTTATATATTTGTAGTGAGTATAGCAGTAATTATCTGTAAGTCTCACTCTACATATTTCATTATATACAAGTATCTTTTTACTCAGCACTCTGTAGTTGGCATCAAATTGCTCAAATTACAGGGGGAGGTGTTAGGTATATAATATTTTTTTTTCCTAGTTGACCAATATAGAGCCACATTTTTCTTAGTCCTAGAAGTAATATAATTCAATTTGTTTACTTAAAAAATTATATTATTTAATTATTTCAGTTGAAAAATTGTCCTGATAATTAAAATATTATTTTATTATTTCAGTTGACAATTATTCCTGGTAATTAAAATAAGAACAATAAATAAATAAATTATTTATTAAAAAATTATATTAATAAATTATTTCAGTTGAATTTTAGTCCTGGTAATGAAGAAATATAAAATATTTAAATCAGTTATTTGGATAAGAAATCTGATTAATTATTTCAGTTGATTTTTTGTCCTGATAATTACTATATTATTTTATTATTTCAGTTGAGTTTTAGTCCTGATAATTGATATATTTTCATTGTTTCAGTTGATTAGTAGTCCTGGAAATTGATAATAAACTTTATAATATTTTCATTTTATCTCTTTTTTTTAACAAAAAAGAATAATAACTGACAAAATATTAATATTTTTTCTTTCTTTCAGCTCAAGTTATAAAAACAGTGGCTGAAATAAAACTTTCCAATTCCCATGATGAGGAATTGGATCTTACCGATTATGGTGCAAGTTCTGTAAGCTCTCTTATGAATAAATTTTTTTCTAAAATTAATCAATTAGTAAACCAAACAGGATGTAGAAATGCAGGAGGTTGAAATAATAAATGAACATCCTCCCCTGGACTCCAAGCCCCAGGTACCCCCCTAGAAAAGCTTCCAAAAAGCTTCAAAATAAAAAAGATACCAGTTCAGCAACAGGTAAACAACCTGTCAACTCACATCAAGGAGTTGAATTCATAGAAGATAAAAATAAGGGCAAAGGTATAGTTCTTAGAAAAGAATAAGAATCATGGAAAAGTTTCTTCAAGAGAAGAATAGACATCCACAGAAAGCAAAAATCCTTCCACAGCTGGCTTCTCAACAACTTGAAAAAGTTGAAGTGTCACATTGTCGATGGAAATGGCTGAACAACCAATGGGACTCCCTCCAGTCTCAGAAAATGCAGCAGGCTCCTCAAAAAGTACCCTTCAGGCCCCAACATTTCAATACCACCCCTCCTCACTCTTACCAAATAGGAAGAAGAGAGAAAAACATTCATCTTCAAATTATGCCAAAACCATGGTTAGGCCTTCAATTGAATCTCAAGTTCCTTTCCTAATCACTGATTCAGTTCCTTCAGGTACCACACACAGGGTAAAATAAAAGAAAACTTGTAGGCAAGTTGTTTTTTTGTCCCTCAGACTACCCCAAGAGTAAACTCAGTAGTAACTCCAGTGGCCCTATTTTTGGGAAGAATGGTAGCCTCATGAATCAAGATCAAAATTTTTATCATCTAAGCATAAATTTTACTAGAAAAAAATAAAGCAGGAGTTGGTATGAGTCAAGAATTTTCCAGTAAAAAAATATATGAATACCAAATCTCTTTAAAAAAAGACATCTTTGTCTTATTTTTTGTTTTATATATTTTTGGAATAATTTCATTAAATTTTTCACTTGTATCAAATTTTTAATTCAATTTTTAAAATTTATTAAGCTTTTATTTTAATTTCTGCTGATTATTAAAATCATTTCTTAATTTTCTATTGATATTCAGAATTTTTGAAATTTTTAGCACTGTTAGATTTTTTTAGATTTTTTTTGGCCTTTAAATGATTTTTATGAATATTTTGGAATTCAATAGCATTTAATTTAAATTTTTAAATTTTTTTTGAATTTTAGGAGTTTTAATTGAAGAAATTGCATTTTTTTTGGATTTTTTTGAAGTTTTTTGAAGTTTTCTTAAGTTTTCTGAATTTTTTAGATTTTGCTAGATTTTTTTTGGTATTTTTTAATTTTTTTTTTGAAATTTTTTGAATTTCTTGACTTTATTTGACTTTTTTGAATTTTTTTTAAATTTTTTTGGATTTTTTTGAATTTTTTTGGATCTTTTCAAACTTTTTTGGATTTTTTTGAATTTATATGAATTTTTTTGAGAATTTTTGAATTTTTTCAAATTTTTTTAAATTTTTTTACATTTTTTTTTATGTTTTTTTTGATGTTTTTGGTTTTTTTGCATCTTTTTGAATTTTTTCTCACTGTTTTAATAGGGGGTATCAAAGTTAGAAATCTTCCATTTCAAAATACCTTATTTTTTTACCAAATCAACCATGATCATTATTTAAAATATGCCATATTTTGCCCCCAAAACACCTTTTCACAAAGAAGTAATGTCAACTCTGGAGCATTATTTTTGTGTTGTGAAATACCTTTTAAATAAATAAAATTTTCTAACATTCATACCCCCTAATGCTTGAATTGAAGTTGAAGTCATGTGCCAAAAAGGAACTGTGTCTTTTCAAGCACAAGGCTGGAACCCAAATCCTCAGTGCAAGTTGTTAGATGGACCACAAGAAATATAATTATGTGAAAATTTGTGGTCCATCTGGCAACTTTCACTAGAGGAATTGGAATCAAGTCATGTGCTTGAAAAGATGCTGCATCTTTTTGGCACATGACTTGATTCTATTCAAGCATTAAAACAATCAAAAAAAATCAAAACAATGCCAAAAAAAAAATATTAGGTCCAGAAAATTCCCCAAAAAATTGAAAGAATTAACAAAAAATTTAGAAAAATTCACAAGATCACAAAATCATTTAAAAGACATCAAAAATCTTATTTTTTTAGAAAAAAATTTCAAAAATTCCAAAAAATTTAACTAAATTATAAAATTTATAAAAATTGTCCAAACATTGATAATAATTTTTTTAAAAAAAAATTACATCAAAAGAAAGCGCACAGCATCCATTTTTTTAAGACATGAAATTTTGAAGAATGATAAAAAATTTATGAAAATTTAGGTTATAGTAACTTTTTCCCCAAAATAACTTCTTTATATAATTCATGTTGAATAATGAGCAAGTATGTGCTTCATAAATTAAAAATAAATAAAAAAATGATTATTGGGTATCAGGGGAAGGAAAAAAACAACAATGAGTGCTAAGCATGACAAAAAAATTTATTTCATGAACAAATCAAGATATTCAAAACTGTAGAAAGGATGTAAGTTTCTTTTGACAGAACTTAGACATTTTTAATAAGACTAATTTGACACATTGTCAGCCCTTTCTTAGCCCCAAGTCAGGCCTGGTGGGGGCCCCAAGGGAGGGAAAAGGGCTAATAAAAATTTACACAGGATAAAAAAGGGTCAAAATGTAAGTATTTATGGAGCTAGACAAAAAAATTTCTTTTTTTTTCTGTTATTATTTTTATCTTATTTTATTTTTATTTAAAATAAATTCATTTGTAAAATTTTAATCTACATTTTTTAAAATCACACTTTCATAAACTAAACATGTGTTTGATTATTCATGGTGACTTTTTAATAGGGTAACATGATATATTTCATAAAAAAATTTTTCTGGGATGTCAAAAGAATGGAAAAAATAAATTTGAGATTTTAAAAAAATTAATAATTTCATTTAAATCTATTAGTATTTAAATAATTTCATTCAATCATATTAAGTTTATGTCATCAACTTCTGGTACATCATGGATAAAAATCTTTCCAATTTACATGGGATTAATGGATTTCATTAGATAATGTAAAATCTTAGTACTATGGTGCTAAAAGAAAGCCAAAATTTTATTGAAAATATTTTTGAATAAGGGTTTGTAATTATTCAGGCTAAATGAAGTAGCACCTTCAACTTCACCTCTGGAAGAACATTTTTTGATGATAATTATGGATGAAATTTTTTTTTCATCCTGAATAAATACATTGACATATAAATTTCAGATATGAAAATGTATTCAAATTTTTAAATATTATTTGCTTTTGATATATTTTTTACACTTAGTTTTTTATTATGAGAATAAAAATTGGCACCTGCTAGAAGGTCCATATTATTTCTTGAAGTATAGAAGTTCAGTTGGGTGGAAACCTTCCAGCATGTGAGATAACTTACTTTATATGAATATTGTTATGTAAACAGAAAATTCCATCCCAATTATGTGATTCATTAAAAAAAATTCATGTATGTGAAAAATACTTTCAAAAAATTTACCTGACTTTGTTCTTCAGTAATGTAAATTTGATTGGTTTTATAAATATGGGGGGATTTCTTTCCTTTAAAATTTCAAATTTGCAGAACCTTTTTTAATATCAATGGATTTACAACTAATAGACATATTTTTAATGGATTATTAAATCAATCAGTCCAAAGTATTAAAAATTTTCATTGATAAGTGAACTCACATTTCTCTATGCACATTTCTACTAGCTTCAATAATATAAAAATTTTAGAACCTAGACCAAATTTTGATGTTGTAAGGGTTTATTAAAATTATAAAATATATTCCTATAATTATTTGGTAAATTTCATATTCCTCATGAATTGCAGAACTGATTTTTGGCTGCATAGGGTTTCAAGAATCAACCTGACTTTTAATAAAATCTGTTCCTCTTCTTCAAAAAAATTAAGAACATTTCTACTCATAAATCTATATGCATAAATGATGCTTTACCATTTCAATATGTTTATTCAAATTTATTCTTCCAATAAGTATCTATAAATATTCAAAGATAAAAAGCAGAGTAGCTTATGATGGAAAATGATATGAGTTAAGAGGATTATTAAATGTAAATTTGTCTTCTAAATAAGATTAGCCATTCAAACAAGTAATTTGTTACACCTTTGGAATTAGGAAAAAATACTATTTAAAATTTTCCAAAGGTTTTTGGTTTAAATGAGGTATTTGAGTATTTCAATTTGCTTATGATTTGAAATATCTGTTGAAAGAGTCACTGGTTAATCAGTTTTCAAAAATATTCAAAATCACTTTTGCAAATTTTATCTGTACAATGCTCAAATACTAAAAATGGGGTTCCTTGAAGGTTACTTTATAGATTACTCTATGATTACTCAAAAACGACTTGCCTACCAGTCATCTTTTATTTTTCCCTGTGACTGGGATGGTAGATAACACCTTGAGACCAGGAGAATCTGGTTCTAGCAAGAAAAGTGATCAATTTTTTAGTCTTTTAAATATTCCTTTAGTGTTAATTGCTACTTCAATGATAAATACAGAGATGGCTATTATAGATGAATAAATTGATCCTGAAGTTTATGAGAGTCTTGAAAATCACTCTTTATCTCTCCTGAGAAATGCTCCTGATGTAGCAACAATTAATTATCAAAATTTGAGAGACATCATCATAAAACAAAATCATATAATGAATAACTTAAAATTTACCCAAAAATTTAATAGCTTTTTAACTGAAGATGGTTACCAAGCATTGAAAGGTGAGTTGAATAGGGTACTTGATGAATGTTTTAGGTACAAAGTAAATTATGAAAAGAAATTTTCTTTGTGGAAAAGTATTAGGAATGATCTATTCAAAGTAAAAGAGACTATGTCTATCTGTTTCCAAGAACTAGAAGGTCAGAAAATAAATTTGAAAAAAATTAAGTACCATTATTAATCTCTGCAAAATAAGAATCAATTATACTTTTCAACCATCAATGAAATGTTAACCAGTATTTTAAGGGTGAAAACTAGGTTAAAAAACATTGAGGAACAATTGAACTCATTGTTATTTGACTAAAAATACTCTGTCACTTCTGAGAAGGAGACTGTTACACAGGCTACTCTACATGTACCTGAGACAAGCTCCTCTAGAAAAGAATTAGTACAAGAGAAACATGTAGATAGTTCTGAGTTTCCATAAAAACTTGATTATGCACCCTGTTCATCTAAAAATGTGTTTAATAATGAGATACAGCTCAATTAGAGAAATAGCAGCTTCTTCTTACACAGAAACAAGTAAGTCAGAAGGAAATTACCTAAAATCTGAAAAAGTGGCCCAAACTTGACCAATATCCAACAATTGATGGTGATTCTTCCTTTGACTGGCAGAAATTCATCTGTAGGAATGGTAATCTTAAGAATTCTCATAAACTACCCAATGAAGAAATTGTGTCTTAATTAATTTCTTTGTTTTCCAATGTTACCCTCATGTGGCTTGAGTCTGTCCTCTTTAATAATAATGATTACTCTTGGGAGGATTGGAAAAAATTAATTAAAGTACAGTTTGGTGGTTCAAAATTTAGGTTAGCCCACCAAACGCAGTATGAGGATTCTAGATATAGCATATCATCTACAGAAAAATATATTAAGTTCCTGATGAAACTAGTAAAAATATTGAGAGTAATGGATCCAAAGATGGATTATGAACTCTGGAAGGACAGGATCTTTTATAAATTTCCAATGTCTTTGACAGACTTAATTGTTGCAAGAAATTTAGTCTCCAGGGAGCCTTCTGCCTTTATTAATACTTAAAATAAAGTTCTTTTTAATGACAGGTATTAATCTAGGAAGTTCTTCCCAAGACCTTCAGTGAAGAAACCCTCCAACTACTAACAAAAACTTACTTAAAAAGTTGGTAAGCCCACTGACCCTTTTGCACCTAAAAATATGCAACAAACACTTGCTTTAAATGCAGAAATCCTTGGAAGAAAGGCCATTTTTAAGACAAGAAAATAAACCTTGTTTAACAAACAGAGGATCCTGCTGATGACACAGTTTAACTAGATGATACTTCAAGTGATTGTGCCAGCAAAATTTCTTATGAGTCTAACCAGGAAATATTAATTCTGGAGGGAGATATTCAATCTTTAAATAATATTGACATCAATAAAAATGATTTTGTCCCCAGAAAACCTACGCACAAGGTCGAGGATGTTCCTGAAAGTGAGATGAGGGATTTAGAAACTTCTTCGAAGCACAGAGGAATGATTCAAGGAAGTGATTCGAAGGTCACTCAAAGTAAGAGCTACGGGTTCGAGGTATGTTCCAGAAGAATTATAATATAGTTTCAAAGGTAATAGGAATTCTTAAGATCTCACGAAGGGTTGGAAACTCAATAATCAAGGATTTAGGATTTTAGAAATGATTACTGAGAAATTTTAAAGAAAAATACAATAACAATGATTTAATTTTGTAATTTTACCACTATTAAATGTAAATACGTTTTATAATTTAATTCTAAGGAATGTCAAACCAAAAACCCAACCCTTTTATATCCTTTATTCCTCCTCGCATTGACCTCCCTCTCATCGCACCATTCCCATACCACAGACCATTAATAACATACACTTAGACCCTCTTCGCTAATATCCGTCAATGTTCAATTTACCCCTTTTAATTAATTAACAGACTTTTTTAATGAAAACTACTAGTGTACTATTATGTTGATCATAGCGCTGTGCGTCGCTTATTGAAATTAAGACTAAGACACACTATTGAGAGATTGACTAATTTAGATTTAGAGTTTAGGCTAGCGCAGTTGAATAGTAAGTACACAAAGGGAAACCGCAATTGCTATGGAGAATTGCTTTCTGCGCTTCGAGTATAGATTTAGAACTCAATATTATTGATTTAATGAGATGCTTTTGCCTTGAGTGTCATGTGGCGCGTGACAGATGCCCGGGTATAAGAATTGCGAACTCCGTTGAGCTTGAGCCATCTTCTCACACTAGTTTCTCTTTCTTCTATATATATCTTTTCTTGTTTATTACTTTCCTCATTATATAATGAACTGTCCTACCCCAACGCCTACGCCTCCACACCCTAAAGCGGATGGGGGAATGGTTACGCGACAGTTTTCCCAGGCTTGCACGGCTTGTGAAGCAATAAAGTACTTTTGTGTCAAAAGTACGGCGACTCGAGGCCCTCGCCAGAAGTGCAAGTTTTGCTGTTGGCGACAAGTGGCATGCGATGCGTTGACAAAGAACGCAGAGATTGGACGGCGATTCACCAAGACTAAGTTTTGGGTGATCCCTAAAACAAAAGAGGTGGTCGAAGACATTTGGGATGTCTCGGTTGGAGACAATCAATCGGTGGGGGAGAACGATTAGGAACTAGATAACGAGATCACAACCTGGGTAACCCAGGCCACAGGTTCAAAACGGGGTGTCGAAGAAGAGATCAACGAATTGGTAGAGGAAGATGAGGATGAAGTCCCTGTTCCAGGGCGGACACCCAAAAAACGACGGGTGGTCATTGAAGATGACGAGGAGGAGAAAGAAGCAGAGGTAGAGGTGGCTCCAAGGTTTTTCTTAGAACCTGACCCCATCTTCGAAGTAAGTTTTATCTGTTGCTTTTTTAGGGATGAGGTTACTGATGAGTTCTTGTTTAGACATCGAATGCCATTGTTGAAGACCCAATTGGGGAACCTGCATCGCTTTTGCCAACTGAGGCAAACCCTCCGGTCACGGGTGGAATCAAAGAACCTGAGGAAACGCTGGACCAAGTGTGGTCAAAGAAGCCTCGTCAGGGTCGACGAGTTAGGTTCGCAGAAGAGTTGTGTAGGGAGGTCGATACAATTATCGATGCTCCTTCCTTCCAGGTGGCAGAGGAACTGTTGGAGATTGGAGAGGTGGTTCCGGTAGGAGAGGAGGAGGTATTTGAGAAACGCAGGAAGGAGATAAGGGTAATTTTGGAGAAGATGAAAGGATTGGTTTGAGAAAAATTAAAAGAGAAAATTTTAAATGAAAGGGAGAGATGTAAAGAAGTAGAAAAGTAGAATTGTCTTTAATTTTATTTTTTTGTATTATTTTATTGTATTTAAGGTGAATATTATTTTTTATAAGATTTGGGAGAGAGAGAAAAAAAAAGTTTTAAATAAAATTTTGCTTTAGAATTTGAAAGAAGAAATTTAAGTAAAGAAAGAAAAAGATAGAAGTTATTAATTGAAGGAAGTTTAAGTTTAAAGAAAAATTTATGTAAGAGAAGAGAGAAAGAAGAAAAAATGGTTGGTGATTGAGATGAGTTTGTTGAAATGAAAATTTAATGAAAGAAGAATTTGTTATTTGCGAAAAGTTGTTTATTAATGTTTTAGGAATTATAGATAGTTGAAAAGAGAGAAAAACAGAATTAGAATTTAAAGAGAATTTGAAAAAGAAGAATCATTTGTTCGAAGAATTTTATAAAGAGATTTAAAGGTTGAAGTTAAGTTTGAGGAAATGGTCGTGTCGTTATTCGTACAAGATTTTGATGGTTCAAAGGAAAGAAAGTTTAAAGAGAGAATAAATTTTACAAAAAAAAATTTTTAAAGAGAATTTTAAATTTAAGAAAAGAATGTATTTAGAGAATTGAAAAAGAGAAGAGAAAAAAAACATTTAGAGAGATTTAAAAGTTTTTTATTTTATTTTATTATTTATGTTTATTCTATTTATTTGTTTTTGTTTTTTTAATTTTATTTTATTTTTAATTTTAAATTTTAATTTTAATTTTAGTTGGTTTTGGAGAAAATTTTATAGAAGGAGAAGAAAGAAAAAAAAAAAAGAAAACTGTCACCGGACAACCTACGCACAAGGTCGAGGATGTTCCTGAAAGTGAGATGAGGGATTTAGAAACTTCTTCGAAGCACAGAAGAATTATTCGAGGAAATGATTCGAAGGTCACTCGCAGTAATTGCTACAGGTTTGAGGTTTGTTCGAGAAGAATTATAGACTAGTTTCAATATTAATAGTAATTCTTAAAATCTCACGAAGGGTTGGAAACTCAATAATCAAAGATTTAGGATTTAGAAATGAATATTGAGAAAATAAAAGAAAGATACAATAACAATAATTTTAACTTTAAAGATTTACCACTATTAATGTAAATACGATTTTATAATTTAACTCTAAGGGATATTGAACCAAATACCCAACCCCTTTTATATCCTTTTTTCCTCCTCGCATTGACCTCCCTTCCATCGCACCATTCCCATTCCATTGACCATTACTAACATACACTTAGACCCTCTTCGCTTAATATCTGTCCATGCTCAATTTACCCCTTTTTAATTAATTAACAAAACTTTAATGAGAACTACTACTGTACTATTTCGTTGAACCTAGCGCTGTGCGTTGCTTATTGAAAAGGACTAAGGTACCCTATTGGGAGATTGACTAATTTAGATTTAGAGTTTAGGCTAGCGCAGTTAAATAGTAAGTACACAAAGGAAAATCGCAGTTGCTATGGAGAATTGCTTTCTGCGCTTCGAGTATAGATTTAGGACTCGATATTATTGATTTAATGAGCTGATTTCGCCTTGAGTGTCACGTGGCGCGTGACAGATGCCCGGGTATAAAAATTGAGAACTCCGTTGAGCTTGAGCCATCTTCCCACACTAGTTTCCCTTCTTCTAATAATTTTTTCCTCACTTCTTAATTACTCTTTTTTATAATGAACTGCCCCACTCCCACACCTACGCCTCCACACCCTAAAGCGGATGGGGGAATGATCATGCGACATTTTTCACAAACTTACACGGCTTGTGAAAGCATGGAGTATTTCTGTGTCGAAAGTACGGCGACTCGAGGCTCTCGCCAGAAATGTGAGTTTTGCCGTTGGCGACGAGTGGCGTGCGATGCGTTGACGAAGAAAGCAGAAATTGAAAAGCAATTTACCAAGACTAAGTTTTGGGTAGTTCCTAAAACCAAAGAGGTGGTCAAAGACATTTGGGATGTCTCGATTGAAGATGAACAATCGGTGGGGGAAAATGATAAGGAATTAAACAATGAGATCTCAACCTGGGTAACCCAGGCCACGAGTTTGAAGCGAGGTGTCGAGGAAGAGGTCGACGAGTTGGTGGAGGAAGATGAAGATGAAGTCCCTGTTCCAGGGCGGGCACCCAAGAAACGACAGGTGGTCATCGAGGACAACGAGGAAGAGAGAGAGGTAGAGGTCGAAGTGGCGCCAAGGTTATTTTTAGAGCCTGACCCCATCTTCGAGGTAAGTTTTAATTGTTTATTTTAAGGATGAAGTTACTGATGAGTTTTGTTTTAGACATCGAATAACCTTGAAGAGCCGATTGGGGAGCCTGCGCCGATTATACCAACTGAGGCAAACCCTCCAGCCACGGAAGTAGTTGAAGAGCCTGAAGACACCCTGGACAAGGTGTGGTCGAAGAAACCTCGTCCAGGTTGACGAGTAAGGTTCGTGTTAGAATTATGTGGGGAGGTCGACACAATTATCGAGGCTGCTTCCTTCGACGTGGCAGAGGAGCTTTTGGAGATGGGAGAGGTGGTTCCGGTAGGAGAGGAGGAGGTATTTGAGAAATACAGGAAGGAGATAAGGGTAGTTTTGTAGAAAATGAAAAGATTGGTTCCAGAGAAATTAAAAGAAAAGATTTGAAATGAAAAGGAGATGTAAAGAAGTAGAAAAAAAATTTGTATTTTAGTTTTATTTTATTTTATTTTATTTTATTTTATTTTTTATTGTAGGTAAATTTTATTAATTTTATAAGATTTGGGAGAGAGAGAAAAAGAAAAAAGAAGTTTAAAATAAAAAATTTTAGAATTTGAAAGAAGAAATTTAAAGAAAGAAAAAAGGTTGTTTAATTGAAGGAAGTTTTAATGTTTTTTTTTAAAGGAAATTTTTATGTAAGAAAAGAGAGAGAAAAAGAATCGGTTTTGTGATTGAGATGAGTTTGTTAAATTGAGGATTTAATGAAAGAAATTTTTTTTTTTTTTTTTTAAAATAAATTTTAGTTGAAAAGAGAGGAAGAAGAAAGAAAAGAAAAAAAAAACAGAATTTAGAATTTAAGAGAATTTGAAAAGAAGAATTATTTGTTTCGAATAATTATTATAGGGAGATTTAGAGGTTGAAGTTAAGTTTGAGGAAATGGTTGTGTTGTACAAGATTTGATGATTCGAAGGAAAGAAAGTACTCTTTCTGTTTGACCATCGGTTTCAGGGTGATAGGCCGTGGAGAGATTCCTCGTGATATTGAGTTGTCGACACAGTTGGGTCCAGAATGTGGAAACAAACAATGAGCCTCTATCTGAAATAATATCATTTGGTAAGCCGTGTTTAGAAAATACATATTCTAGAAACAATTTTTACAAATCTTCTGCTGTAGCAGTAGTAGTGGTTTTAATAAAAATAGACATTTTTGAAAATCTATCTACTATTACTAATATACCATCAAAATCATTAGAAATAGGAAGTTGAGAAATGAAATCCATTGATAAAGATTCCCAAGGTTTAGAGGGAATAGGAAGTGGTTGAAGCAACCCATGCTTACGGTGACGGGAAGCCTTATTCCTATTACATTTGTAACAAGCTTTTATATAGGCCTTGATTTCCCTGGTCATACCTGGCCAGAAGAAATCCCTCGCTATTAACTGGTAGGTTTTATCAACCCCAAAATGACCAGCTAATGGAGAATCATGTCGACTGTTGAAAATCCATAATTTTATCTCATTGTTGTCGGGTATGACTACTCTACCTTCGAAGACTAATAGACCTGATTCAATACTAAATCTTTTGGCCCCTTGCTTCGAGAGTATTTTGTCTTTTAACCCTAAACAATATTTTTCCTTCGACTGAGCTTTGAGGATGTTGGATAGTGGATTTCGAAAAGATTGAATTGTCATCGAATTAAGTTGATGAGTCGCTAAAATTGATTTGTTGAAGATTGATTGCACATTTGCTGGGTTCGTGTCAGCAAATGCGTCCCCCCGCTGTGGGTTAACGTCGTCCCGACGTGACAAGATATCTGGGACAATGCAGTTTTTTCCTGGGCAATAGGAAATAGAGAAAGAAAATTCAGACAAAAATTCAGCCCACCTGGCTTGATGCCTGGTTAACACTTTAGAAGACATGAAGTATTTCAAAGCATAATGATCTGTTAAGATTTGAAAAGGACTATCTAGGCTGAGAAGAAAAGAACACCATTTTTTAAGACAATGGATAATAGCTAAAAGCTCTTTGTCATGAATTTCATAATTTAATTCTGCGGCTATGAGTTTGCGTGACTCAAAAGCAACAGGATGAAACAAGTTTGTTTCAGGATTTAATTGGGAGATGACCCCTGCAATAGCATAATCGCTCGCATCTGTCTCAACTATTGTCGAGGCAGAAGGATCCAAATGTCGAAGGATTGGGGCTGTGGTGAAAGCCGTTTTTAGTGCTTCAAATTCCTTTCGTGCTGTGGAAGTAAAAACAAAAGAGATGTCTTTTCTAAGAAGAGATGTAAGTTTGGAAATAGTTTTAGAGTAATCTTTAATAAATCTCCTATAGAAGTTTGCAAAACCCAAAAATCCTTGGAGTGATTTAATGTTTTTGGGCTCAGGCCATTCCAGGATTTTCTGGACTTTTTTGTCATCCATGACTAAACTGTCAGTGCACAACGTAAAACCCAAAAAATCAATTGATTTGAGGTGGAATTCGCATTTATTATGCTTGGCATAGAGACCATGATCTCGAAGACGATTTAGGACCTGTCAAACATGATTAATATGTTCATCTAGTGTTTTCGAGAATATTAAAATATCATCTAAATAGACGACTACAAATTGTTCAACAACATTGTGAAAGATATCATTAACAAAACTTTGAAAAGTTGAAGGTGCGTTACATAATCCAAAAGGCATAACTAAATATTCAAAACAACCAAATCTAGTGCGCATTGCAGTCAGTGGTTCATGACCTTCCGCAATGCGAATCAGATTGTAAGAGCCTCTAAGATCAATTTTAGAAAATAAATTAGCACCATTGAAAAGGGTAAGAAGTAATGACATAGGAGGAACAGGATATGCATTCTTCTTTGTGACTGTGTTGAGCTTTCTATAGTCAACACACAACCTAAGACTACCGTCCTTCTTTTTTACAAAGAGGACAGGGGAGCCGGTTGGAGATTTACTGGCTCTGATGAAACCTTTAGCTACATTCTCTGCAATGTAGTCTCGAAGAACTTAAGATTTGTCCTTCGATAAAGAATAGACAGGACCTGCCGGAGGTACTGGGCCTATTAACTCTATTTGATGGTCGTAGGGTCGATGAGGTGGTAATTTATCGGCCTTGCGGATTGAGAAAACATCGAGGAAATCGTGGTAGATCTCCGGTAGAGTTGATTTAATGGCTTCAACGTTGATTTGGTTGTCCTCTTCATCTTTGAGAGAATCTGTCGAGGGGATACCTGTATTGAGAGAGCAGAATTCGATTACTTCGAGGCAATTTAAATCCTCATCGAGCTAGAAGGGTTAGCCAATTGCTCATTTAGAGGAGGATCAGATGCTTGCAAGTCATCTGGCAGAGACTTGTCCTCTAGCAAGACGTTGTCAGGCGGGTTGTTTAACTCCCTATTGACCTGCATTGAAGAATCAGAAATATACTTAGATCGTGGGGTGATCAATCCCCTAGTCCAATCAATTTCGGGATTCCAATGCGTTAAAAAGTCATGGCCAAGAATGGTATCGTCCATCCTTGGGGCGTCCAAGACTGATAATTCCCACTCAAAGGGGGGAAAGTTCGGAAAGTTGAAAACCCATAAAACTTTCTTACTTACCCAATATTTGGGTTCCTCTGATCCGACCAAATAGATTGGAGTTCAATCGATATCTGTAGATGTTAGTTGAAGCTTCTCGGCAAAAGATAAACTAACAAAAGAAATTGAAGCTCCAGAGTCTATAAGACAACTGAAGGGGATATCCTCCTTAAAAAGAATGAATCTCAAGCGGTTTAAGGCAACTCCAGTCCTTAAGACATGGAGGTTCTGTGCACTGGGAGAGATAAGATAGTTTGCTTTGCACACAAGTAAACTATCTACTAGTTTTTTGACTTCGAACTAGCACCTTCTCTTTCCTTCAACTTTACACAGTCTTCCAACTTGTGCTTACCCCCACAATACATACATAACCCATTATCTGCTTGTCTCTTCCTCTCAGCTTCTTTAAGTTCCCCTTTAGGATCCAGTACTTTGCTGATATTGCCTGGGGTCAAGCCTTTTGGTCGAGGTTTATCCTTTCCCTTATTGGGTTTGGATTGAGTCGAGGAGGATGGATTTGGTCGTGGATGTGAAGAAGGTTACGATTTAAAATTTAGGCCTTGAGATTTGTTGGCATATCGATGATGTTGAAGTCGTCCTTGATAAACGCCGTCAAGTTAGAGGGTTCGATCCATTAAATCCGTTAAAGTAGTCATCTTCTGACCGTGAAGATTTAATTGATCTAGAATCCTCGAAGGAGTCCTTTCTTGAAATGATACTTAAGGGCAGCATCATTCCAACCTACTCGAGTTTTAAGTGCTCTGAAGTTCAAGATATATTCAGAGGCTTTACCATTATCACTCATGCGAAGAAAATCAAGTTCAATTTCCGCATTGTTAGTTTCATTAGGGTCCCCAAACAATGTAAAGAGTTGGTCTTCGAACTTTTCCCAATTATCGATAAGTAAGTGGGTTTCTGTCAAAGAAAGCATGAGTAGATAAGGTTTGAACCATCTTGCTGCTTTTCCGGCTAGGAATGAAGAAGAGTAAACAACCTTTGATTGGTCGCTATTAAAGGTTTGAGGGTCATTATGGAACAGTAGCTTGCAGGTTTGCAAGAAGGGTCGCAATCAGTGCGGGTGATCTCTGTCGAATTTGTCAGGAGATTTCATAGAAGGAGTTTTGAACTTAGATCCCTCTGAAAACGTTGGATTTGAAAGGGTTTTCATGAAAAGTCTCATGAAATCTTCCAGAGAGTTAGATGGTCCAGGTTCTGAGGATTGGCCAGAAGGGTGATTGACAGGGGCGGATGGTGCCTCGTGCATTGTATCCTCTCCTTCTTCTTCATCACTAGAATCCTCAAAATCTTGTGGGATGTCTTCTACAGATTGAACTGAATGTTGCCGTTCCCTAAGGTCGAGTGGTTCCAAAGAGTGAGTGCGGGAAACAGACCTTGTGGTTGTTGGCCTGCCTCTAGCACGAGCTCTAGTAGTAGCGCCCGTAGGAGGAGTGCGTTGAACAGGTGCCATTTAAAATTTTAGAAACACCTAAAAGGACGTAGTAGTGCAAAGAATGAGAACTACGGAGAATTAAATTATACTGTCACTGGACGACCTATGCACAAGTTCGAGGATGTTCCTGAAAGTGAGATGAGGGATTTAGAAACTTCTTCGAAGCACAGAGGAATGATTCGAGGAAATGATTCGAAGGTCACTCGCAGTAATCGCTACAGGTTTGAGGTTCGTTCGAGAAGAATTATAGACTAGTTTCAATAGTAATAGTAATTCTTAAAATCTCACGAAGGGTTGGAAACTCAATAATCAAAGATTTAGGATTTAGAAATGAATATTGAGAAAATAAAAGAAAGATACAATAACAATAATTTTAACTTTAAAGATTTACCACTATTAATGTAAATACGATTTTATAATTTAATTCTAAGGGATATTGAACCAAATACCCAACCCCTTTTATATCCTTTGTTCCTCCTCGCATTGACCTCCCTTCCATCGCACCATTCCCATTCCATTGACCATTACTAACATACACTTAGACACTCTTCGCTAAATATCTGTCCATGCTCAATTTACCCCTTTTTAATTAATTAACAAAACTTTAATGAGAACTACTACTGTACTATTTCGTTGAACCTAGCGCTGTGCGTTGCTTATTGAAAAGGACTAAGGTACCATATTGGGAGATTGACTAATTTAGATTTAGAGTTTAGGCTAGCGCAGTTAAATAGTAAGTACACAAAGGAAAATCGCAGTTGCTATGGAGAATTGCTTTCTGCGCTTCGAGTATAGATTTAGGACTCGATATTATTGATTTAATGAGCTGATTTCGCCTCGAGTGTCACGTGGTGCGTGACAAAAACAAGGATAGTAAATTTAAGAGGTGTTTTAGATTTTAAGAGAAAGAGAAAAAAGAAAGAAAAGAAAAAAAAAGAAAAAACATTTTAAGGTTTTGGTTTTAAAGGATATTTCAAATGAAAAGATTTTAGAAGTCCAGTGGCGTTATAAACATTGATGGCTGGTTCCCAGGATATTCTGTCTGAGTAATCGAGGAAGCCTTCCCATTCCACGAGGTATTGAAGTTTCCCCTTGCGGATTCTTGAATCAAGGATACGACTTACTTCCCATTCTAGATGATCTTCTACTTCGACCGGTTTTGGAGGGGATTGGTTCTTGCCCAGGTATATTTCTCGAGCCAGTTCCAGGAGAGATACATGGAAAACAGGGTGAATTTCCTGCCATTTAGGAGGTAACTTGAGTCGAAATGCAGTTTTAGAGACTTCAGAATCGATTTCGAATGGTCCCAAGCGTTTTTCAGCCAGTTTCTTTGATGGTCGTGTTGTTCAAATTTTTCGTGCATCAAGCCATACTTTGTCGCCTGGTTTAAAGGAATTAGAAGATTGTCGATTTTTGTCAGCCTGTTCCTTGTATCTTCGAATTGCTAATTCCAAATTTGTTTTAAGTTCTTCTTGGAGTCGTGATATAAGTCAAAGATAATGTTCCGCAGGATGATTAGTTCCTACATGGATTGAGTTGAATCGAGGATGTCGTCCATAAATGGTTTCAAAGGGAGATTGTCGTGTCGAAGAATGAGTCGAGTTATTATAAGCAAATTCGGCCAGTGGTAACCATGTGGTCCAATCGTCTTGTTGGTAACTGACATACATTCGAAGATATTGTTCGAGGATTTGGTTAACTCTTTCTGTTTGACCATCGGTTTCAGGGTGATAGGCCGTGGAGCGGTTCCTCGTGATATTGAGTTGTCGAAACAGTTGGGTCCAGAATGTGGATACAAACAATGAGCCTCTATCTGAAATAATATCATTTGGTAAGCCGTGTTTGGAAAATACATATTCTAGAAACAATTTTGACAAATCTTCTGCTGTAGCAGTAGTAGTGGTTTAATAAAAATAGACATTTTTGAAAATCTATCTACTATTACTAATATAGCATCAAAATTATTAGAAAAAGGAAGTTGAGAAATTAAATCCATTGATAAATATTCCCAAGGTTTAGAGGGAATAGAAAGTGGTTGAAGAAACCCATGCTTCCGGTGATGGGGAGCCTTATTCCTATTACATTCGTAACAAGCTTTTATATAGGCCTTGATTTCTCTGGTCATACCTGGCCAGAAGAAATCCCTTGCTATTAACTGGTAGGTTTTATCAACACAAAAATGACCAGCTAATGGAGAATCATGTCGACTGTTGAAAATCCATAATTTTATCTCATTGTTGTCCGGTATGACTACTCTACCTTTGAAGACTAATAGACCTGATTCAATACTAAATCTTTTGGCCCCTTGCTTTGAGAGTATTTTGTCTTTTAACCCTAAACAATAATTGTCCTTCGACTGAGCTTCGAGGATGTTGGATAGTGGATTTCGAAAAGATTGAATTGTCATCGAATTAAGTTGATGAGTCGCTAAAATTGATTTGTTGAAGATTGATTGCATAATTGCTGGGTTCTTGTCAGCAAATGCTTCCCCCCGCTGTGGGTTAACGTTGTCCCGACGTGACAAGAGATCTGGGACAATGCAGTTTTTTCCTGGACAATAGGGAATAGAGAAAGAAAATTCAGACAAAAATTCAGCCCACCTGGCTTGACGCCTGGTTAACACTTTGGAAGACATGAAGTGTTTTAAAGCATTATGATCTGTTAAAATTTGAAAAGGACTATCTAGGCTGAGAAGAAAAGAACACCATTTTTTAAGACAATGGATAATAGCTAAAAGCTCTCTGTCATGAATTTCATAATTTAATTCTGCAGCTATGAGTTTGCGTGACTCAAAAGCAACAGGATGAAACAAATTTGTTTCAGGATTTATTTGAGAGATGACCCCTGCAATAGCATAATCGCTCACATCTGTCTCAACTATTTTCAAAGCAGAAGAATCAAAATGTCGAAGAATTGGGGCTGTGGTGAACGCCGTTTTTAGTGCTTCAAATTCCTTTTGTGCTGTAGAAGTAAAAACAAAAGGAATGTCTTTTCTAAGAAGAGAAGTAAGATTGGAAATATTTTTAGAGTAATCTTTAATAAATCTTCTATAGAAGTTTGCAAAACCCAAAAATCCTTGGAGTGATTTAATGGTTTTGGGCTCAGGCCATTCCAGGATTTTCTGGACTTTTTTGTCATCCATGACTAAACCTTCAGTGAACAACGTAAAACCCAAAAAATCAATTGATTTGATGTGGAATTCGCATTTATTATGCTTGGCATAGAGACCATGATCTTGAAGTCGATTTAGGACCTGTCAAACATGATGAATATGTTCATCTAGTTTTTTCAAGAATATTAAAATATCATCTAAATAGACGACTACAAATCGTTCAACAAAATCTTGAAAGATGTCATTAACAAAAGTTTGAAAAGTTGAAGGTGTGTTACACAATCCAATAGGCATAACTAAATATTCAAAACTACCAAATCTAGTGCGCATTGCAGTCAGTGGTTCATGACCTTCTGCAATGCGAATAAGATTGTAAGAGCCTCTAAGATCAATTTTAGAAAAGAAATGAGCACCATTGAAAAGGGTAAGAAGTAATGACATAGGAGGAACAGGATATCCATTCTTCTTAGTGAGTGTGTTGAGCTTTCTATAGTCAACACACAACCTAAGACTACCGTCCTTCTTTTTTACAAAGAGGACAGGGGAGCCGGTTAGAGATTTACTGCCTCTGATGAAACCGTTGGCTACATTCTCTGAAATGTAGTCTCGAAGAACTTGATATTTGTCCTTCCACAAAGAATAGACAGGACCTGCCGGAGGTACTGGGCCTATTAACTCTATTTGATGGTCGTAGGGTCAATGAGGTGGTAACTTATTGGCCTTGCAGATTGAGAAAACATTGAGGAAATCGTGGTAGATTTCTGGTAGAGTTGATTTAATGGCTTCAACGTTGATTTAGTCATCCTCTTCATCTTCTAGAGAATCTGTCAAGGGGATACCTGTATTGAGAGAGCAGAATTCGATTACTTTGAGGCAATTTAAATCCTCTTCGAGTGAAGTCATTGAGCTAGAAGGGTTAGCCAATAGCTCATTTAGAAAAAGATCAGATGCTTGCAAGTCATCTGGCAGATATTTGTCCTCTAGCACATCGTTGTCAGGCGGGTTGTTTAACTCCCTATTGACCTGCATTGAAGAATCAGAAATATACTTAGAGCGTGGGGTGATCAATCCCCTAGTCCAATCAATTTCAGGATTCCAATGCGTTAAAAAGTCATGGCCAAGAATGGTATCGTCCATCCTTGGGGCGTCCAAGACTGATAATTCCCACTCAAAGGGGGGAAAGTTCGGAAAGTTGAAAACCCATAAAACTTTCTTACTTACCCAATATTTGGGTTCCTCTGATTCGACCAAATAGATTTGAGTTTGATTGACATCTGTAAATTTTAGTTGAAGCTTCTCGGAAAAAGATAAACTAACAAAAGAAATTGAAGCTCCAGAGTCTATAAGACAACTGAAGGGGATATCCTCCTTAAAAAGAATGAATCTCAAGCGGTTTAAGGCAACTCCAGTTCTTAAGACATGGAGGTTCTGTGCACTGGGAGAGATAAGATAGTTTGCTTTGCACACAAGTAAACTATCTACTAGTTTTTTGACTTCGAACTAGCACCTTCTCTTTCCTTCAACTTTACACAGTCTTCCAACTTGTGCTTACCCCCACAATACATACATAACCCATTATCTGCTTGTCTCTTCCTCTCAGCTTCTTTAAGTTCCCCTTTAGGATCCAGTACTTTGCTGATATCTCCTAGAGTCGGGCCTTTTGGTCGAGGTTTATCCTTCCCCTTATTGGGTTTGGATTGAGTCGAGTAGGATTGATTTTGTCGTGGGTGTGAAGAAGATCCTGATTTAAAATTTAGGCCTTGAGATTTGTTGGCGTATCGATGATGTTGAAGTCGTCCTTGATAAACACCGTCAAGTTCGAGGGTTTGATCCATTAAATCCGTCAAAGTAGTCATCTTCTGACCTTGAAGATTTAATTGATCTAGAATCCTCGAAGGAGTCCTTTCTTGAAATGATACTTAAGGGCAGCATCATTCCAACCTACTCGAGTTTTAAGTGCTCTGAAGTTCAAGATATATTCAGAGGCTTTACCATTATCACTCATGCGAAGAAAATAAAGTTCAATTTCCGCATTGTTAGTTTCATTAGGGTCCCCAAACAATGTAAAGAGTTGGTCTTTGAACTTTTCCCAATTATCGATAAGTAAGTGGGTTTCTGTCAAAGAAAGCATGAGCAGATAAGGTTGGAACCATCTTGCTGCTTTCCCGGCTAGGAATGAAGAAGCGTAAACAACCTTTGATCGGTTGCTATTAAAGGTTTGAGGGTCATTATGGAACAGTAGCTTGCAGGTTTGCAAGAAGGGTTGCAATCTGTTGGGGTGATCTCTGTCGAATTTGTCAGGAGATTTCATAGAAGGAGTTTTGAACTTAGATCCCTCTGAAGACGTTGGATTTGAAAGGGTTTTCATGAAAAGTCTCATGAAATCTTTGAGAGAGTTAGATGGTCCAGGTTCTGAGGATTGACCAGAAGGGTGATTGGCAGGGGCGGATGGTGCCTCGTGCATTTTATCCTCTCCTTCTTCTTCATCACTAGAATCCTCAAAATCTTGTGGGATGTCTTCTACAGATTGAACTGAATGTTGCCGTTCCCTAAGGTCGAGTGGTTCCAAAGAGTGAGTGCGGGAAACAGGCCTTGTGGCTGTTGGCCTGCCTCTAGCGTGAGCTCTAGTAGTAGCGCCCGTAGGAGGAGTGCGTTGAACAGGTGCCATTTTAAAATTTTAGAAACACATAAAAGGAGGTAGTAGTGCAAAGAATGAGAACTACGGAGAATTAAATTATACTGTCACTGGACAACCTACGCACAAGGTCGAGGATGTTCCTGAAAGTGAGATGAGGGATTTAGAAACTTCTTCGAAGCACAGAGGAATGATTCAAGGAAGTGATTCAAAGGTCACTCAAAGTAAGAGCTACGGGTTCGAGGTATGTTCGAGAAGAATTATAATATAGTTTCAAAGGTAATAGGAATTCTTAAGATCTCATGAAGGGTTGGAAACTCAATAATCAAGGATTTAGGATTTTAGAAATGATTACTGAGAAATTTTAAAGAAAAATACAATAACAATGATTTAATTTTGTAATTTTACCACTATTAAATGTAAATATGTTTTATAATTTAATTCTAAGGAATGTCGAACCAAAAACCCAACCCTTTTATATCCTTTATTCCTCCTTGCATTGACCTCCGTCTCATTGCACCATTCCCATACCACAGACCATTAATAACATACACTTAGACCCTCTTTGCTAATATCCGTCAATGTTCAATTTACCCCTTTTAATTAATTAACAAACTTTTTTAATGAAAACTACTAGTGTACTATTACGTTGATCATAGCGCTGTGCGTCGCTTATTGAAATAAAGACTAAGACACACTATTGAGAGATTGACTAATTTAGATTTAGAGTTTAGGCTAGCGCAGTTGAATAGTAAGTACACAAAGGGAAACCGCAATTGCTATGGAGAATTGTTTTCTGGGCTTTGAGTATAGATTTAGAACTCGATATTATTGATTTAATGAGCTGCTTTTGCCTTGAGTGTCACGTGGCGCATGACAGATTTTTCCACAGTTGATGCTGAAATCATATGAAATCTTGAGGACACCTCAATTATTATTACCCCTCTCAAGACACCAGTGTTGATTAATGGAAGTAAAATTGAGGTTGTTTTAGATTCTGGAGCTGGAGGAAGTGTTGTATCTGAAAATGCACTTGCTTCAGTTGATCAGGATTATAAATCAATTCTTATGCCTATTACTTCTGGAAATTGGAGAGGTTATGGCTCTGTTCTGTCCCCCATCGGTAAATACAAAGCTACATTATTTTTCAAATATAACCATGGCTTTGTAAGAGCTATGTGTGACTTTTTAGTTATGAAAAATGATAAATTAAGCAATTGGTTCATTGTGGGAAATGATATATTAACCAAATATGGTATTAATCTTGATCTCTCAGACCAACGGTTCACAATGGGGCTGAATGGGAAGAAAAAATTTAAAATTTCCCCCTCAAAAAATTATTAACACCAGGATTGAACACATTTCATTCTGTAGTTCAATATAATGGAAGATCTACAAAATAAAACCTGCCCTCCTGTCTGAAATTGACACAGATTCTTTTAGAGAACAAATTTATGTTGAGGAAAAAGATTCAATCATTCAGTTGATAAAATCTTTTTGTATGGCCTTTGCTCATGGTTCACATGAATTAGGATTGGTAAAAGAAGAAATGAAGCTTTTATTATCTTTCCCATTAACTGAAATACCACCTAGCTTAAAGAAGAAGCCTTATCCTGCTTCTTCCACAAAGAGAAAAGATATTGAAGAAAATATCTCTACACTTTTACAAATAAAAATTATTGAAAAGGTAGTTGAAAAACCTAAACATTGAGCTATCTCACCTCTCCTTATTTCTTAGGAGAAATATAATGCCAGGTTATGTGGTGATTATAGAGCATTAATTACTTATACTGTATATTATATCTATCATTTACCCAGAATTAGCTCTATCCATGCTACCTTACAGGGTGCTATATATATTAGCCTTTTAGATGGTAATAAGAGATATCACCAGGTACCTGTTGAGAAGAATTTACAGAATTTTCTAATGATTGCTATGCATATGGGTATATATAAGTATATTAGGATTCCATTTGGCCCCAAAAATTCTCCTTCAGTTTTTCAGAAAGTTATTGATAACACATTCCATCAAAAAATAATTGAAGGATGGCCAATGGTTTATATTGAAGATATAATCATATTCTCCAAGACATTTGAGGACCACCTTAACCACCTGTGTAAATTTTTCTATTAGATGGATGAGATAAATATGACACTTGCCTTGAAAAAACGTAAATTTTTGGTTTTCATTCTTTAAAAGTGCTTGGTCATTTTGTCTCAGGATTTCAGATATTTGTTGACCAGAACAAAGTGGTAGCCATACAACAGGTAAAAGCTCATAATAAAGTCAGAGAGCTACAAAGTTTTTTTTGGAATGTGTGGATACTATAGATAATATATTAAAAATTATCAAGTCATAAAATTACCCCTCACCCAATTAACTAGGAAAGATTTTGCTTTTGTCTGGAACAGTGAAAGACTAAGAGATTTTGATACTATGAGATATTTTTTGATGTCAGCACCAATTCTTGCCTTGCCTTACTTTACTCAACCATTTATTTTGCACACTTATGCCAGTTTCATTGGTCTTGGTGCTGCTCCCCACCAAAAACAAGTTATGAATGACAAAGTATCAGAAGTAGTAATTTGTTATATTTCAAGAACCTTGAGAAATAATGAATTGAAATATGGTGCCACTCAACTTGAGTGTTTTGCAGTTTTTTTGGATCTGGAGAAACAGAATTATTATCTGGATGACCTAAACTTGAACTTTTCACTGACTTCAGTGCAGTAAAATCCCTTTTAAGATTAAAAACACCTAAAAAACACATGTTTAGATGGAATTTGGCTATTCAGGAATACAGAGTAAAAATGACAATCATTCATAGGGCTGGTATTGTTTACTCAAATGTGGATATGTTATCAAGTTTACCTTTGCCATATGATGACTCTAATCCTGAATATGATCCTGAGAATGAAATAGTTCATATTCATGGGATATATGTGGTTTATATGGAGGAAGAGTTATTACAGCTTATTCTAGATTCATGTGATAAAGACACTGACTCTAAAAAGCTGTGTACTATATTAAATGATCCAAAGAATTCTTCAAAACAAGAATTAATTAAAACCCTCCCACAAAGGTACCAGATTGCTTTGGAAAAAGGTAAATTTTTAATTGATGAAGGCTTGATCTATTATAGAAGAAAGTTGACTAAAGTTAATATTATTCCTCCTTCTATAAAAGAAATCATCTTGAAAATTTATCATGATGACATATTAGCAGGGCATTTTGATCTTTAAAAAACAATGATTAGAGTTAAGAACACTTCTTGGTGGGCTAATATGTCTGAAGACACCAAACTATATGTTGAATTCTGTGATTCATGCCAGAATTCAAAAATATTAACTGGGAAGAGAGATGGATTAATGCAAAATATTGAATCACCTGTTGCAAAATGGCAAATTATAAACATGGAATTTCTAACAGGATTTCCCATTTCTAGGAACGACAGTTATAACTCTTGCTGGGCTATTTTCGACAGATTTACAAAATGTGTAAGCTCATCCCTACTCACAATGATGTTTCCACTAAATAATTAGCTTTCTTGTAGTGGTCTCATATGTTTAATACTTCTGGTTTCCCAAAGGCCATAATCTCTGAATGATACCCTAAATATAATTCTGAATTTTGGATGTCCCTAATGTATTTTTGTGGTTGTGATCTAAATATTTCTACTTCCCATCATCCTCAAGCTGATGGTCTAGCTGAAAGGATGATTCAGACTTAAGAGGACATGATTAGAGGGCATTGTGCCTTTGGCCTTGAGTATAAATAAAATGACAGGTTTACTCATGACTCATTCACCTTACTTCCTAGTTTAGAATTTGCTTATAATAGAACTGTTCATTTTGTTACTCAGAGGATGCCTTTTGAGCTCTGGCTTGGATATGTTCCAAATACCCCTGCCCAAATTCTCAATAATAAAATTCCTAAATTGAGTTTACATCTTGCTGTATAATCTTTTCTTCAAATGCAACAACTTTACAGAAGTCATGCTCAAAAATTTATTTAAAAATATTTTGAAAGTGAGAAGAAGAGGTGGTACAAATCACATAAAAAATACTTTTTTAAGAAGGGTGATGAAGTACCAACTTCTATAGTTCACTACAATTTAAGAGGTAATAACAAATTTTGTTTTCAGAAAAATTGTTGGTGATAATGCATTTGATGTTATCCTGTATTCTCAATGTGAAAGGAAACATCCTGTTTTTCCAATATCTCTTTTGAAACCTTACACATCCAATAGTGATTTATTTCCAAAAAGGAGGGGAAGACCAAAGACAAACTCCTAATGAAAACACTGAAAGAGCAGAAATTGATAAAATTCTAAATGACTGGATTGTCCCAGCTGAAAAATGTAATGAATAATTATTGAGATTCAAGAATAAATATTCTGAATATTATTCTTGAATTATTGGGTTAAAGATATTTAACCTTCCTTATCTACTAAAGAAATATAAAAAAAATCATAGCATTTTTATTATTATTTTTTTATAGTGAGGAAGTGTCAGCCAGGCTACTAGACTTACACAGTAATTAATTAAATATTTACTAGAGTAGATATATGTCTTTACCTCTCATTTAATAAGTTATACTTACTTTATAAATTATTTATACAAATTAAAATAATTAATAAGTAAAAATAAGTAAGTATATAATTCTATTGTTTCATAATTTTTATTGTTTGACAATTTACTCATGATGGCTGAAAAAAAACAAAAATACAAAATATTAAATCAAATATTTTTATTTTTACTTTGACATTTACAGAAATTTAAAATAAAGAAAAGAAAATGGACATATACAGATAAATACTGTATATGAGTACATTTTTATAGAACAACTTTAAATATTTGAAATGTCTATCTGTGGAATTGTTATTTCTCTGATACTCATGTATATATAATTTCAGTTCTGTAGTTTCTCTCCTTTTTTCTTATATAAGGCCTCTCAATCTGGCTGTTTTCATTCATTCAATTCTCACTTTAGAAACTTACTATATATACACAAATCAAATCTATTACTACTATTACTGCCTTAGAATCTACATCTGCATACTTCTAAGCCTTTAAAGTAATAATAATAATAATCTTTCACCTTTTTCATTGAGTATATAAATATAGAGAAAAAATATGTAACTTTTTTTGAAATCTTGATTTTTCCTCACCTTTCATTGCTGTCAGACCACCATAAAATCTTCTAGACCAAAAGCACCCCTTGAGAGATTCATTTTTCTTCAGCAGTGCACCAATTTAGAGTGAAAAAATGTTAAGACCTGAGAAGGCAGATTACTAGTATTGTTGTCAGTGTATGATAGTATCTAAGAATGATTTAATAGTAAATATAAATGGTCCTACTAATTATTCTTAAATTATTTAGTGATTAAAACTCAGGAGAAGAATAATAAAACAGTGATTCTAAATATTAACTCACAATATTTGGTTTGGTGCGGGCTAGTGGTGAATAACAGGTTAATTAAATATAGTTATAGCTAATATAAAGAAAATATCAATTTATAAAGGCATCTAAATATATATTTTTATATGATAATAATTGTTTTATAATTTTTATTTGAATTTTAGTAAGTAATTGATGTCAAATAACCCGTCAAAAACTCTCTTACTTATACCAAAATCAATTAAAGTGCACAGACCTTCAATTCAGATTATGTCACTGCACTCCCCGGAAATTACAGCACTTTGAGGGCTCATAACCTCCCCATTGAGTCCACTATAAGAAGTTTCAACACCCAGAACTCCAGTAACGACCCTACATCACAATTAAGGATATCATAAACCCATACCATAAATAGAGAAAACAGATAAAAGTGGATACCATAAGAAACAGGTAAAATAACTCATCCAAAGAGTATAAAATGAAACCCAAAGCATATAAAAAACCAAATAAACTTTAAAAGCCCCCAATAACATCCCCAAGTATCCATATTAACCCAGTAATAATATCCCAACCCATAAATATGTGAAAATCCATCAAAGGAATCAGATTAAGTTGTTCAAACTGGATATATGTGCATGAAAAAGGTGTATATGCTTGTGTAGGCGTGGTGAGTCCATTGAATTTGTCCATATGAACTAATATAAGAAAGGAAAATAAAGCTTATAGGCTATTTAGAGGTATAAACCCCCTTATAGACCTATATATACATAATAGGGGGTATCAATGTTGACCAATCCGCGATTAAATTAATTGCGGAAAATAATCTGCATACCCCAATTATCTTCTGCAATTATTTTTGCTAATAATTGGGTTATTAGACACTTTATGTGTCAATGTTCACCTCTTATCTGACATTTTTATCCTCAATATTTGATAACCACATCTTGGAAAACTTTCTGGATATCCCAGCCTTCTACCTTGCTGCGCACTTCCATTCTCATCCCATCCTGTTCATTCTATCAACTCAGAATTTCTCCCCATTCCATCTATTTGATTCTTCTCCTTTTCATCTCGCTATCTCATCTGCTTGTTTCTGCTCCTTTTCATCTTCATTTATAATAACATGCCTCGTCATCCTAGATCTTCTCAAAGGCAGCCATCACCCAGTTGTTCTTCAATTCCCACTACTTCCTCTTTCCCCCGCTCAGCCAAGAAATCAAAGACTGTTCAATTAAAAAAAGATGAACATCTCATTCTTATCAACTGGCTGAAAACCAAATCTAACTATGATTCTTGTTTTGGTACTGAGTATGCCACTAAAGTAGGACGGCCCCCCACATCAAAAGTTAATGGCTATCTTCTAATGGCAAATGAATTACGCAATAAGACCAAGGGAAGGATTGATCTTTTGCCTAAACAGATGTCTGAACGCTTCAAGCATTATCGAGAAAAATACAAGAAGGCAAAGGCTCTTTCATCTTCCACTGGTTTTGGGGTTACTGACATTGATATAACTAAGGGTATAAAATCCATAGACAATAAACTTGATTCTTTATGTCCTTACTTTAAAGATATGGATGCAATTTTTGGAGAGCGAGCCAATGTTAATTCTTTAAACATGTTGGATGGAGAAGATCCAATCTCCGAACATGATGTCGAAGCAAATCTTTTCCCATCCTCTTCCTCCACTCAAGCCTCCCCTCTTCTAAATTCTACAAATCTAGATAGCTTTGCTATTGATCCTATTGGCGATTTAACCCAACCCAATCTAACTCAGGTCTGTTTCTTTTATCTTATCAATTCTATTTTTTTATTTACTTATCTTTTTCTTATTTATTAAAAGGCTGATGAACAAACCCAGGATCCTCAATCAACTGAGTCTGAAGCTAGTGACAATGATGAGGAGGAAAATGCTACGTTGAACAAAAAGAGAAGGGCTTCAACTAGTCTAAATTTCCTCTCCCAAAGAAGACGAAAAAGTGATACTTCATCACAAACACCTTTTTCTTCTATGGAACAGTTTTTAGAGAAACGTGATGCTGGTAAGTGATATCATACCTCTTATTACTTTACTCTGCTTTTCTTCTACTTTATGTTAATTTTTATTCTCACTCTAGAACAAGTGGAAATTGCTAAAGAGACACTGAGCCTTGAAAAGAAGAAATATGAGCTCTCTTTAAGGAGGGATGACAGAGTACAAGATTTGGAAGAGAGGAAGTATGAGCTCTCCTTACGGAAGGATGATCGGATCCAAGATTTGGAGGAGAAGAAGTTTGAGCTCTCTTTACAGAAGGATGGTAGGGCCCAAGATTTGGAGGAGAAGAAGTTTGAGTTAACTCTTAGTATTGAAAAATCCAAAAATAAGGAAAAAACACTTGAGCATCAAAACTTAATGGAACAGATGAAGTATAAGCATGATCTCCAAGAAAGTTCTAAAAAGAAAGATTTCTTGATCGAATGCATTAAAGCAAACAAATCTGTTGAAGAAATAGAACGTTTAATGAATTTTTTTGTTGACTAGTTTCTTTTATTTCTTTCACACTTCATGTGTTCATAAATTTTACAATTATTTTCTGTATTTCTTGAAATATCGTATTTTAATGTTAAATATTCTTTTTTTAAATAAAATTTTCAAGTCTCCTTTGAAAATTTGACAATCCCCCGCCCCTGGATTTTTTTGAAGTAAGGGGTGGGTATCACAAAAATTCTTTCATGTCATGAATCTTGAAAGTTTTATATGAAAATTTGGCTTTACTACCCCCTGCATTTTACCGGTATCCTAAAAATTCTTACATGTCAAGAATTTCACAAGTCTTATAAAAATTTTTGGCACAACCCCCCATGGATTTTATTGAAGTAAGGGACGGGTATCACAAAAATATTTACAAGTCAAAAAAATTCTATATCTGTTTAAAAAAATTGGCAATACTCTCCCCTGCATTTTATTGAAGCAAGGGGTGGGTATCACCAAAATTTTTCTAAGTCATCAATTTCACATGTCAGATTTGAAAATTTGGCAATACCCCCCCTGCATTTTATTGAAGTAAGGGGTGGAAGTCATCTAAATTTAATATAATTACATAAATTATTAAATAAATATCTAATATATATCAATTTCCCTAGTTTAAAGTAATGACAATCCCTCAAGCCAAAATGCAGACCAAGTCGAGAAACATAAGTTTGGGACTTTCTACAGGTATAGGAAAGAGGAACCCCATGAAACAAATAAATGTTATCATGATTACCTGTTATACAACACAAGGTCGATGGCTCATCACATTATTTGAGAAAATTGATATATAAAAAATATTTATTAAAAATTTATGAAAAAATATAAAATTTTCGATGACAACTCTAATCCCCATACTTTTTGGATCTAGATAAAGTTTTTTTAAATCAAATAACTTTACCTTCTTTCTTTACCTTATTGATTCTTTGTATCAACTTATTACTGATTTGAAATGAGCAACCGAAATGAGTGAAATCTTGACAGGATTTCAAACCAGGAGGAGCTTTGGTCGTTTGATGATTATCCTTAGAAGAATTCCAAATAGTTTCGATGATACCATTTCCCAAACCAAAATCAATGATGCACCGGTGGTCTGGAAAATATAAACCATGTCCTTTGATTTTAGCTGGAGATGGTATTGGGTGGCCAGTTATCAGATTGATATATGAGAATATTCCAAAAGTAAGAAAATCGGCATCATTCCTATCGATATGAATCCTATTGTGGAATCCAGAATGAGTGATAATAACATTAGAAAATAAAAGATATTCGTGGCTGATATCTTCCAATTCGGAGTCACACCAATTTGGTATTCCAACTTTGGTTGCAAGTTCATGATTTTTTTCAAATGCTTTATTACAGAGCTTGTTGAGTTGAAAAGCAAGAAAAGAGTCAAAGGAAGTTAGAGTGTCCCATAAGCAAAAATCTTCATCTTTTTGAGCTTTAGTGATATTCTTGACCAACGAATATATGCCTATATAATTGAAATGCCTAGATAATAATCATATAAGAGTTTCAGAATCCTTATCCTCTAAATATGCAATATAAAAATGTGAAATAAGACAAGTGAAATTTGGAAAAAAGGCTCAACTTCAAAGGTCAAAATCTCAGCAACCACTGAACCTAATTCAAACCTGTTTGTGGAAAATGAAAGATATGCTTTAGTAGAATCTTCAGTTAAAGGACATGCGATTTAAATAAACCTAACCCTAATTTGTTACATAAAAAAATGAATTAAAAATTTAAATTGGGAAAAAAAAGGCTCAACTTTAACGGTCAATATCTCAGCAAACACTGAATCAAATTCAAATCTGTTTGCAGGAAATGAAAGGTAGCCTTCAGGAGAATCTTCAGTAAAAAGAACATTAGATTTGAATAAACCTAACCCTAATTCCGAGTCTGATTTTCAAAATTTTACAAAAACTTGAAAAGTGGTAATGAAGATGAGATCAAAAGGAGTTTTATAAGTTCACTGTTATCCAGATAAGAGTCATACATATATTTAAGTATGAACTTTTCATAAAAGGAATGAGATATCATATAGGCATGAAAAAAAGGAGATGAAACTTACCTTGATTGAAAAGTAGGAAAAATAGAGTGAGAAAGATTGATGTTGGAATTGTGGGGAAATTGAATATGGAGTAAGTGAAATGCATAAAGAATGTGCAATGTATGTGTTTCAATGAAATGGAGCCAAAAAAAAGTGAAATAAGGGAAAGGGGGGATAATGACAATGCCAAGGAGGGATGAAGAGTAGGGTGATGGAGCTAAAAAATAAAGTAAAGAGGGAGAGAAAAAAAAGGTTAATTATACCATTGAAATCCAAAATAACCACTTACAAAAAAAATTTAGATAAAAAAAATAAAATAAACAGAAAAAAACAAAAAAAATTATAATTAGTAATCAAAAAATCAAAAAAAAAGAATAAAATGACTTACCTGGAGAGATGAGATGACAAAATGAATGAAACCAAATTGTTTGAGGGATGTTGGAGGAGAATAGGAAAAGGATATGAGGGATGAATGAAAAAAAAAATCACTGACAAAATATGCAATTTCAGAAAATATGCGATTTCATGTTGAGCTGGTGAAAGAAAACCAATGAGCCATCCAAAAAAAAGATATTCACCGTAAATTCAAAAAAAAAAAATGAATATGCAACAAACCAAAATACAAAACCAAGTGATTAAAGTACACAAAGAGGACATTTGGAAAGTATGAAAACATAAAAATAAAAAATTAAAAGGGTGAAGAGAAATGTTGGAGAGTAATTGCAGGCTTTTGACTCAAAGGGATGGTTGTGCCATCAACAAAACTTACACAGCCAGGGAAACCTTCAGCTTGCATTACTTGAGAGGATTCAAGTCGCTGTTCTGGAGTTGGCCAAGCAAGAGTTTGAGACTTGAGGGAAAGGATAGCAATCATACAGCGCTTGGTGTATAATATCACGGTACCATATCCTATGTTAAAGAGATTATCCAAACGTCTTACGGCAGCACCATTTCCATTTGAGCCAAAGCGACATAGAGCAACAGCAAGTTGGATGGCAGGATTACGCTGTTTGTTATGAGAATTGTTATGGAAGATAGGATGATTGGAGATGAGTTGATAAAGTTTGAAGAAAGAATCGGGAGAAGTTCTAAAAAGTTGTGTGAAGTTTAAATGAGGAATGTTGAGAATGGAGGCCAGATCATATCGGGGATCATGATAAAGATTTGGCTCCCTGGTGATGATGTAACGCTTTTTGGAAAGAAAACACATATAAGCTAAAGCATCTTCCAAATCAGAGTCAGATTTATAGTAAAGAACTAAAAGAAAAGTAATAGCATTCATTGTTGAGTGAAGTAGCTTCCTAGTAGAGAGGTGTTTCATTGTTGCCAGTGGAAGGGTTATGTGATGAGGGAAGTGGGAATTCACCGCCAAATGTGCAGTTGGGGTGTGTAGATAGAAAAAAAACTTAAGTGTTCGCCACCAAAATTAAGTAGCATAGAGTGAGGAAATACTTAAGGATGGCATCAGCAATTATAAGTCATGTGACTTTCTTAAAAATCCATCATGGATGAGATGAGTTTGGGATCAGGAATTAGGAATGGAAATTGGGGTATAAGAGGCGGGATAATGCATTATCGTGGATTTCTTATCCACTAGCCCTGGGGCTAGTGGATAAGAATCTTCCGCTATTATTAATGTCTGATCCCGGGGAAAAAAATTCCTGATCCCTAATTGCGGATCCCTGAACATTGATACCCCCTAATATAACTACATATTTCACTGAATGTGAGGTTTATGCATACATATAAGCTTATGTATGTCTATAATTAATTAATATCACTAACAATAAGTATATCATGACTCAATTAGCACCTTAATAAGTATTATGGGGCTATGTATCAGCTTTTAAACTTATATAAGTTATTTAAAAATGTAATAAATACATATATAAGCATAATAACCATATATATAATTATTATAACAGTAATTTTTACTTATAAGCTTGATTAAATTAAGGTTGTCTTATCTTAAAAATAAGATATACTCAATCCTTGGGATACTTAGGCTGACACTCTCTCACCCAAGAGAAACAATAAAAAAATGTTAAGACATTTTAAATAATAAGTAAGGAGTGGATAGAAAAATAATTTTTAAAGTTTCAATATTACATATACTTTATTTTACAGTATTATTTGGATTTAAATTTTTTCAAGAGGTTTATAAGATTAGAGGTTTCATTTTTGGAATCCACTGGTCATATTCACTTGATTTATTTTTAAACCTTAATAGATACTCAACTCCCTTTTCTTTAGTAAGGTGTCTCTTTTAAGTATCTTTTCAATTTCTTCTTTTTAAACTATTTCTTCAGGTTTCTGTTTGTGGCTTCCTGATCTTCTTGGAAATAGAGAAGTATAATTAGAATCGTATGGTTTTATAAGAGAATTAAGAAATACTTGATTTTTTCAATCTTATGGTGCATAAAATATAACTTTAACAGAATTTTTACCAACCATTATTTTACTAAAAATGGTCCAAAGAATCAATCTTTCAAGTCAAAATTACCATTTAAATTGAAATTCAGTGTAGAAATAAGGACTTCATCACCCTCTTTGAAAATTTTCTCTTTAAGGGATTTATCCCATCTTTTCTTCTGATACTCAAATTCCTTATTTATACATTCTTGAGCATGCTTTCTTCATAATTTTTGCGTTTGAAGAAAAGATTTTTTACCTGGATGGATATCAAATCTAAGTAATTTATTAATAGTTTTAGAAGTGGAATTAGGTACATAACCCAACCAAAATTCAAATTGCCTTTTTTTCCAGTGACAGAATGTACTGTACTATTGTATGCAAGCTCTAAACCTGGGATAAGGTTTACCCAATCGTAAATGTATTTGTCATTGTTTTTAAAGTCAAGACCAAAAGCACAATATCTTCTTACCATATCTTCTAAGGTTTTTATCATTCTTTCTGCCAGCCCATCAGTTTTTGGATGGTGTGCTGTAGAAAGTTTTAATTAAAAACATGAAACATCCATAAGTGACATCCAGAACCCAGTGGTAAGTCTTTGATCTCTGTCTGAAACTATTAATTTGGGGAATCCTGCTATATTTAATATTTGTGTCCACCATAAAAAAGCCAAGTCCTTTGGAGAATCATCATTGTGGGTAGGAATAAATTTACAATTTTTTTTAAATCTATCTACAATTACCCAGCAGGAGTTATAACTCTTATGCCCTGCTATTGGAAAATCTGTTACAAAGTCCATGTTAAATATTTCCCATGGAACTTTTGGTTGCTCATTTTTTGTAACAAACCAGCTCTTTTGCCTATCAATATTTTTAATTTTTGAGAAGAATCACATGTCTCAACATATTTTTAAACATCATTAGAAATGTTAATCCAACAAGCTGTACTTTTTACTCTGGTTAATATTTTATGGAAGTGAAAATGACCTACTAATATATCATCATGAAATATATGTAAAATTAACTCCTTCATTGAAGGGGGAATTACAATTACATTACTTAATTTTTTTTATAATATATAAATCCATCCTCAATGAAAAATTTCCTTTTCTAATACTTCCCTATATTTTTGTGATAATGTTTTTATTAAAACACTCATTGAAGCATCAGATGGAGCATTTAATATTGTAGTAATTTTATTCAAGTCAGGATCTGAAGCATAATTACCAATAATTTAATTCATAAATTCATCCTCAAGAAGTACAATATAAATTCCATAAATGTTAATAATCTCTTTTTCAGGAACATAAGCTGGATTATCATCATTATTAGGTAGAGGTACTCTAGATAACAGACCTACATTATAGTGTAAAGTTCCTGCTCTATTTGTAATATTCAACTTTCCTATGTAATATTTTACAGCTAATTTCAATCTAAACACATGCCTATTAGGAGTTTTCTTGTGTAAAATTGACTTAACTGCACTAAAGTTAGTTATTTACTCAAATTTATGGTTTTCAAGGTAATAATGTAGCTTCTCAAGAGCTTATAATACTGCAAAAAACTCAAGTTGAGTAGCACCATATTTTAATTCACTACTTCATACAGTACATGAAATATAGAAAATTACTACTTTTGACATTTTTCCTTCAATAAGTTGTTTTTGATGCAAAGAAGCACGCAAACCAATAAAACTTGCATCAGTATACAAAACAAAAGATAATTAGAAATCTGTAAATCTTAATATGGGAGCTGTAATTAAAAATTCTATCAACTTATCAAAAGCCTGTTGTCTTTCATTGTTCCAAGCAAAAGCTTCTGATTTCTATATCAGTGTGGTAAATGGTGCAGCCATTAAATGGTAGCTCTTTATATATTGTATATAGTAGCTACACATTCTAATAATTGAATTTAAATCCTTTACATTTTAAGGAATTCCAATATTCTTGATTGCAGCAACTTAATTTTGGTCAACACATATTTTTAGGTTATGTACAATATGACCAAGCACTTTTAAAGACTCAAACACAAACTTACATTTTTTCAATTTTAGTGTCATTTTTATTTCATTCATTATCTGGAATACCTTCTTCAAATGGATTAATTGTTAATCATATGTTTTAGAGAACAATATGATGTCATCAATTGGGGGTATCAAATTTTAACAATCTGCAATTAAATTAATTGCAGATAAATATTGTTATACTCAAATTATCTCCCGTAATTATTTTTTTTAATAATTGGGTTATTAGACATTTTATGTGTCAAAGTCGAACTCTTATCTGATATTTTTCTACTCAATTTTTCATAAACACATCTTGGCTTACTTTCATTAATAACCACATCTTTGACTACTCTCTATATATGCCTTCTACCTTGCTGTGCAGTCCCATTCTCATCTCATCCTGTCTATTATCTCCATTCAGAATACTTTGCCATCTCATCTACTTGTTTTTCTCTTTTTCATCTTCAATTATCTTAACATGCCCGTCATCATAGATCTTCTCAAAGGCAGCCTTCCCCCAGTTGTTCTTCAAATCGCACTACTCCCTCTTTCCCCCCTTCAGCTAAGATATCAAAGACTTTTTAATTAAAAAAATATGATCATCTTATTCTTATCAACTGGCTGAAAAATAAATCTAACTATGATTCTTGTTTTGGTACCAAAAATGCAAATAAAGAAGGATGGCCCCCAGAATCAAAGTTAATGGTTATCTTCTAATGGCCAATAAATTACAAAATAAGACCAACGGAAAGATAGATCTTTGACCTAAACATATTTCAGAACACTTCAAGCATTATTGAGCCAAATACAGGAAGGCAAAGACTCTTTCATCTTCTACTGGTTTTGGTATCACTGACCTTGATATCAGTAAGGGCATCAAATCCATAGACAATAAACTTAATTCTTTATGTACTTACTTTAAAGAGATTGATGCTATTTTTGGAGAGAAAGCTGATTTTAATCCTGCAAACATGTTAGACTGTGAAGATTCTATCTCTGAACATGATTTTAAAAGAAATCTTTTTCCTTTTTCTTCTACTCAAGCCTCCCCTCATTTAACTTCCACAAATCAAGATATTTTTTCAATAGATCCTTATGGAAATATAAGCCAACCTGATCTAACTCAAGCATGTTTTTTTCTTTTATCTTACCAATTCTTTTTTTTATTTACATTTTTTTATTTCTAAATAGGCTGAAGAACAAATTCAGGAGCCACAATAAACTGATTCAAAAGCCAGCAACAATGATGAGGAGTAAAATGTGACTTTCAACAAAAAGAAAAGGGCTTCAAGTAGTCTAATTTTCCACTCTGAAAGAAGAAGAAAAATTGATACTTCATCTCAAATCTCTTTTTCTTCTATTGAAGAGGTTTTGGAGAAACTTAATGCTGGTAAGTGATACCAAACCTCTTAATACTTTACTCTCCTTTTCTTCTACTTTTTTTAATATTTCTTATCACTGTAGAACAAGTGGAAGTTGCTTAAGAGACTCAAAATTTTGATAATCAAAAATAAGAGCTCTCTTTAAGGAGGTATGACAGGGTACATAATTTGGAAGAGAAGAAGTTTGAACTTTGTTTACAGAAGGATGTTAGGATACAAGCCTTGGAGGAGAGGAAGTATGAACTCTCTTTACATAAGGATGATAGGGCACAAGACTTGGATGAGAAGAAATTCAAGTTATCTATAAGTATTGAAAAATAAAATAAGGAGGAGAAAACACTTGAGCATCAAAAGCTCATGGAACAGATGAAATATAAGCTTGTTTGGGAAGAAAATTCCAAAAAGAAAGATTTCTTGATAGAATGCGTTAAAGCTAATAAATCTGTTGAGGAAATTGAACTTTTAAAGAAATTGTTTGATGAATAGTTTGGTTTATTTCTCTCACACCTCAACTTTTCATAATTTATTTTACATAAAATTCTATCTTAATTTCCTGTATTTCTCTACTCTATCCATCATTAGTTGAATTTTCATATTTTAATGATATAAATTCCTTTTTAAATAAAATTTTCAAGAATTTTTAATGTTAAAAATTCTTTTTACTTAAAATTTTTAAGTCACATTTGAAAATTTACCAATTCCACCCCTGCCTTTGATTGAACTAAGGGGCGGGTATAACCAAAATTCTTTCAAGTAAAGAATTTTGAAAGTCTTATATGAATTTTTAGCAATACTTCTTCCTGAATTTTATTGAAGTAAGGGATGGGTATTACCTAAAATTTTGAGTCAATTTATTTTTCAAGTCTCAAATGAAAATTTGACAATGCCCCCCCTGTATTTTATTGAATTAAAGGAAGGTTATCACCAAATTTTCAAGTGAAAATTTTTTTTAAAGTCTGATATGAAAATTTGTCAATACCCCCTTCCCCTGAATTTTATTGAATAAAAGAAATCAAATTGAAAAAATGTTTAAAATTGGAAATTTCTACAACCAATTATTTTCACCAGTCCCAATCAAGCTTTCATATTTTATATAATAGCCAGTAGAACAACCTAAGGCCAGGTGCACCATTTTATAAAAACAGTAGCTTATCCTGATGTAGCTTTAAAAAATATTTGAAAGAGACAAATCCAAAATTAAATGAAAAAAAAATGAAAATTTCTACAACCAATTATTTTCACCAGTCCCAATCAAATTTTCCTATTTTATATAATAGCCAGTAAAATGACCTAAGGCCAGTTGCACCATTATATAAAAATAGTAATCTATCTTGATGTAACTTTAAAAAATATTTGGAAGAGACAAATCCAAAATAAAATGAAAAAAATTTAAAAGGAAAAATAAGTTTGAATAAAAGGAAAATAAAAAGGAAGAATTTAAAAAAATTAAAAAAGATAAAATATAAATTAAATAAATAAAAATTAATAAAAGAGGAAAAAAAATAATTGGAGGAAAATATTTAATGATAGAAAAATTTTTATAATATTTTGGTTACCATACTTGACAGATCTACTAAAGACAATTTTTTTATCAACTTTTTTTTATTATTAATACAATTAATAAGACCTTCGTTTATTTGGAATGAACAACCAAAATGTGTAAATTCTTGATAAGAAACTAAAATTGGATTTTCTTTAGTTTTTGATGCCAATGTTGAGAAGAATTCCATATAGCCTCAACTATTTCATTAGCAGTGCCAAAATCAATAATACATTTATGGTCAGGAAAATAAAGGTCATGTCCCTCATCAGAAGAGGGCTATGGAATAGGAGCACCAGTCTCTGGATTAATATAAGAGAAAATTCCAAATTCTAGACAATTCTTATCACGTTTATCTATATGAACATTATTGTAGAATAATTTATAAGTGATGATAACATTAGAACAAAAAACATAAGCATTCATTACTTCTTCCTATTCAGGATCAGACCAATTTGGTAAACCAGATTCTAAAGCAAGTTGATGGTTTTTTTGAAAAGCTTGAATAAATAATTTTTTAAATTGATTTGCCAAGAAAATATTAAATGATCCTATAAAATTCCATTGTGTCAGATCTTCTTCCATTTGCTCCAGTTTCAAATTTTTCAATAAAGAATAAATTCCTGAAATATATTACAAAATTAAAAATTACTTATAATAATAAAAATACTTACATACCAAAACAAACTCCTTGATCATATCCTGGTTTCCAACCAAAACCTTTCATGGTAACAGAAATCAGATTTTTATTTGAAAAGGGTCATTGAACCAAAGCCATTTGATAGAGAGTAGAAATTTAATCAGAAAGATAGAAAAAACTTCATCCTTTTTCCCATTAAATGAGTGAAATTCTATGATGAATTGAGTTTTGTATCCATTATTGAAACTGAAACAATGATATCTATACCACCTTCTGTAAGGTTTTTAATGTTTTTGTAAAAAAGAATTTTCTTAATATTTGATATTGAAGTCTTATAAAATTTGAGATTGTCCAAATGTTCAAAGAATGTTTTGTAAAATGACTTCATCTTAATAAATTTTCTATTTTGATAAAATTTCTTCATTGAATTGCTTGATTCTTTAGCCGGCTCTATGATTTTCTGCTTTTTATTTTCTGGTAGAGAAAGCTCACATTGATTGGGAGAAATAATATAATTGAAGAATATTGTAGAGATAGAAGAAAGTAAAGATAAAGAATAAGAAGTTGAATATATTTAATGGTTATTCTTGGAGCTTTCAAGATTTGAAGACAAGGAAGAAAGAGAAGACAAAGATGATTCAGAGGAGCTTGATGATAATGAAGATGAGCAAGTTAAATTTTCCATAGTAACATCCTGGAAAAATGATTTACATAACAAAAAAAATAAAATAAAAAAATAAATATATTAAAAAAAACCTAACAATAAAAAATTAACAGTAAAATAATTAAAAAGTAAAAGGGTTTTTTGGTAAAAAAAAAAACAAAAAAAAATTGCAAAAAAATCAGTTAAAAATTTTGAAAAAAATAAAAACCTGAATTATGATTGAAATAGCAGGTAATATCCTAGAAAAAAATTTTAAAAAAAAAACAAAGAAAAAAAATGTTAAATTAATTGCAAAAAGAAAAAAAAATAAATAAATCCTGAATGTATATTGAAATACGAGATAAATTTCTTGAAACAACAAAAAAATTCACCTAAAAAAAAGTAAATAAAAAAAAATGAAATAAATTCAATAAATTTAGTTGCAAAAAAAAAAATACAAAATAAATAAAAATTACTTACCTGCTATTAGAAATACCACTTGATGTCATTCAATCCAATTTATTAAAATAAAATTTAAAAAAGATTGAATTCTGTAAAATCAGAATAATTAATTATTTGCAAAAGCAAACACAAATAAAAAAAATTAACTGATTTATTTTTGAAACAGGAGGAAATATCCAGAAACTAAGGGAAAGAAAAAAAATTCTGTAAAAAAGTTAAAAAGAATATATTAGTCTTTTTTTTCTTGCTTCAAAATGCCCCCCAAAAATTCCCCCCTTTACACCCTCAATCCCCCCTTTAACCCTTTCTTTCCGGCCTCAACCCCCATTTAACCCCCCCTTTCAACCACAAAACCCTCCCTTTATGCCCCCTTTACCCCCACTTTACCCCCCTCTAACCCCCCCCTTAAGTCCCCCTTTACCCCCCCCTTTAACTTCTCCTAACCCGCCTCAAACCCCCCTTGGTCCCCCTTTACCCTCCCTTTACCCCGTTTTACCCCTTCTTTACCCCGCCTTTATCCCCCCTTTACCCCCTCATTGCCTGCCTCAAACCCCCCCTTCATCCCCCCTTTACCCCCTCAGACCTGCCTCAAACCCACCCTCAAAGCCCTGCACAAACCCCCTACACCTATCTTATCAAATTGGTAACAATTCAATAAGTTAGTGAACAATCTTTAGGGATCATTAATTAACTTATCAAATCAATAGAAATTTGATCAGTAGGTCCTTAGGGGCATGTGGAGGGATTTGAGGGGGGTTTGAGGGGGGATTGAGGGGGTAAAGGGGGGCTTGAGGGAGCCAAGGAGGGGGTGAAGGAGGATGAAGGGGGGTTGAGGTGGGCAAGGAGGGGGTAAATGGGGGGTTGAGGTGGGCAAGGAGGGATTAGAGGGGGGAATTGAGGTGTCCAAGAAGGGTAGAAAGAGGAGTATAGAGGAAGACAAGAAGGGGGGAAAGGGGGATGATGGAGGGGGTAAAGGGGGGACTTGAGGCAGCCAAGAAGGAGAGAAAGGAGGTTATGGAGGCAGACAAGGAGGGGGAAAAGGGGGATGATGGAGAGTGAAAAAAAGATAAAAAAGATAAAAGAGATAAAACATAAAAAGCAAAATTAGTCTAACCTTGAAAACCAACAAAAAAGCACTTACAGGACCAAGAATGAAGAAAAAAAAGGACAAAAAAAAGAGAAAAAATAAATTATTAGAAAGTAAAAAAATCAAAATAAGTTAAAAAATGACTTACCTGGAGAGATGAGATGAGAAAATAGAGGAATTGAAAATATTTGACGGATTTTTGAGGAGAGGGGAAAATGGATATGAGGGATGAATGAAAAAATGAAACAGTCAAAAATTATGAGATTGCAGAAAATATTGAGCTGATGAAATGAAACAAATGAGACATCCAAAAAAGAGAATTGAAAGCAAATTTAAAATTTTAGTTATGCAAAAAATTAAACAACACTAGTGAATAAAAAATGGAACATAAAAATTACACAAGTTAAAAAAACGAGGAAGTTAAAAATTGGGAGAGTATGAAAAAATAATTTAAAAGGGTGAAGAGAAATTTTGAAAAGTAATAGGCATAATGACAGAGCATATGCCTGTTGAATGAATGTTTTGTGATTCAAGGGAGGGGAGAGCCAGTGCTGGTTCAGGATCCTCTTCTTCATAAAAATCATTCCACTCCTCCTTTAAATAAGCTATGATATTGTGGAGTATAACACCAGTCATTATCCAATGATTTGCAGTTTTGATTTCCATTTTTTTTTTGAAATTGGATTCTGAGCTCCTAGAGACTAGAAAATCTTCCCTTCAAAATCCCAATAGCATGTTCAATCCATACTCTTGATTTGGAAAGGTGATAATTAAAGTTGGTTTTGGGATCATTTTCTATAATTGCACCACAGAAAGCAGGTATAATGTACTTTCCACTTGCATATGCTGAGTCTGCAAGGAGGTATTGAGATTTTTCAAAGTATGAGTCAGGAGTTTGAGAAATCCTCATTCTTTGGAAGACGGAAGAGTCATGATATGAGCTGGGGCAGCCACTATGAAAAGCAATAAATTTTTTTTTGACATTGCATACAAGTTGAACAGCAAAAGAGTATCTAGAAAGAAGGTAAAAATTCAGTTTATGAAAGATGTGAAATTGGAGAACATTTTGAAGAAACCTTTTTTTGAAATCAAAATTATGGTTGCCATCATAAGCAGGCTTTTTACTCAAAGGTATAGTTGTACCATCAAAGAATCCTACACATCCAGGGAAACCTTCAGCTTGCATTACTTGAGAGTATTCAAGTTGCTGTTATGGAGTTGTCCAAGCAAGTGTTTGAGACTTGAGGGAAAGGATGGCAATCATACAGCATTTGGTGTATAATATCACCATCCCATATCCTATGGTAAAGAGATTTTCCAAATGTCTTACAGCAGCACCATTTCCATTTGAGCTAAAGCAACATAGTGCAACAGCAAGTTGAATAGCGAGATCATGCTGTTTATTTCAAGAATTGTTATGAAATATAGGATGCTTGGAGATGAGTTGATAAATTTTGAAGAAAGAATTGGGAAAAGTTTGAAATAGTTGAGTAAAGTTGAGTAGAGGAATGTTTAGAATGGAGCAGAGATCATATCTGGGATTGTGATGATGATTTGGCCCCCTTGGGCTTATGTAATACTTTCTGGAAAGAAAAGACATAAAGGCTAAAGCATCTTCCAAATTAGAATCTGTTCTTTAGTAAACAACTAAAAGTAAAGCAATATAATTCATAGTTGAGTGAAGTAGCTGGCTAGTAGAGAGGTGTTTCATAGTTGTAAGTGGAAGGCTTATGTGATGAGGAAAGTGGGAATTCACCACCGAATGTGTAGTTGGGGTGTGTAGATAGAAAAAAACTTCAAGTGTTCACCACCAAAATTAAGTAGCATAAATTGAGGAAAGACTTAAGGATAGAATTAGCAATTATAAGTCATGTGACTTTCTTAAAAATCTATCATGGATGTTATGAGTTTGGGATCAGTAATAAGTAATGGAAATTGGGGTATAAGAGGCGAAATAATGCATTATCCGGGATTCCTTATCCACTAGCCCTGGGGCTAGAGGATAAAATCTTCTGCAATTAATAATGTCTTATCCTGGGAAAAAAATTCCTGATCCCCAATGGCGGATCCCTCAACTTTGATACCCCCTAATGTATACAATTAACTATCCTTCAATCATTTCATTATAGAATCTTATATCCATTAACTTCTGAAAAACTGAAGGAGAATTTTTGGTCCAAATGGCATCCTAACATATTTATAAATTTCCATATGTGTTTTTATCAATAAAAAGTTCTGTGAGTTTTTTTTGACAGGAATTTTATGGCACCCTCTATTTCCATCTAAGAAAATTATGTACTTAGCACCTTTAAGATAAGAATGTATAGAGGAAATACTTGGCAAGGTTTAAATATCATCTACTGTAAATTTATTTAATTCTCTATAATCACTGCATAGTCTTTCTTTATCTTGTTCATAAAAAATTAGCACTGATTATATCACACAATAGGGGGTATCAAAGTTAGAAATGTGTAATTATTTAAAATATATTTCACAACACAAAAAGAGAGCCACAAACTTGACATTAATCCTTAGTAAAAAGTTGTTTTTAGGGCACAATATGGCATATTTTAAAAAATAATCATGGTTAATTTGGTTGAAAAAAGAGGTATTGTAAAATGAAATATTTCTAACTTTGATACCCCCTAATATTTTGGTTTAGTTTCTACCTTTTTAATAATTTTTATGTTTAAAAAAATCTTATTATAATCCTGTATGTCTTTCCTCTTCATTTTTGAAGAAGGGGGGTGTTTCTTTTTAATACTAGTGGGAATATTACCCAATTCACAGAGTAAACTAATTCTCATCTCATGATCTTTTACAAGGCCAAGCTCATTGGTCCCAGGTGAAAAAGCCATTGGAAATAATTTAATTATGTCCAATATATTTGTCTTTTCAGCTTCACTTATCTGAGTGCCAAATGATGCTTTTGAAATTTCTGTATCCAGAAGTTCCATCTCACTGGTTTCTCTTCCATTGAAAGAAATATCTATTACTGACTCAATTTGTAAGACTGTGTTAAAAGAATTTATTTTAAATTTCCTTTTACCATTCAATACAATTGTAAAATTGTTATTAGAAGGCTCTAATTTCACACCAAAAATTTTTAGAATGTTTACTAATGATAAAACAGCTACAAAAATTAGTATTATCTATTACTACAAATCACAAGTTACTCTAACATAACCATGTTGATTTTTAAAGAAAAAATCAGCTTTGAATCTACCAATGGGGTGTAGTACTGATCCAAACCCTCTCCAGTTTTAACTTTGAAGGGGTTCAAGCTTTGACTTATTATCACTATAAATTTTATGTAATGTATATGCAGAAACAACAGATCCAGAAGCTCCTGTATTCAATACTATATTTACAGTTTTTCCAGAAATTATTTCTGGATACGTGATAAGTGTCATTTTTAATTTTTCAGCTTATATATCCTTAATTCTTTCAGCATCTTTAAAGTTCATTAATGATTCATTTGAGTCCATAATTAATATTGGATTTTCAAAGATGGAAAAATCATCTTCCAACATACAAATGTTATTTTCATCACTATATGAGATATTACTGTCATAATCACTTGAATCTTTACTTTTTTCTGTTTCATTTTCAGATTCTTGCTGATTTTAAACAATATTTATATTTTTCTCACATTTGTGACCTTTAACCCAAGGCTTATTACACTTATAACAAGTATTTGTGTCATACTTTTTAGGTACTACAGGTGCAGTAGGTTTTTTCTGCTTTTCATCCAGTGATTTTCAATTCTGATTTTTTAAAGGTTCATTATTTTGTTTATAAGTGGTGTAAATTACTTCATACTTATGGTTTAATAGTGTTTCATTGCAAATATTAATAAATACAGAGTATTCATTAACCATTATTGTTCTAGCTACAAGAATATCTCTGATAGATATAGGTAATTAATCTATTATTATATATTTCCATAAGTTAAAATCCATATTTGGCTCAGTGTCTTTAAATATTTTATTTAAATTCATTAAAAATACCATAGTTTTTCCACCATTAAACGTATTATTTTTTATTTTTCATATAATCCTTTCTGAGTTAGTCTGAATTTAGAACCTCCAACTTTTTTTTCAATTAGTTGTTTCCATTCAGCCCAAGATTAATCTTTACCCTCACTCAATACAGCTTCAAACCATAATAAAGCAACATTCTTAAATAATGAAATTAGTTTTAATGTTATTTCTTAATCTGTTAACTTATATGAGAATTGTAAATTGTCAATTCTTTGAATAAAATTTTGCCAATTAGAACTGGCTTCCCCATCTTAAGTTGGGTACTGTTAAATTTTTGGCCAAGATTTCTGATTGGATTTAATCTCACTAATCCTAGGCAATTTCAATAACTCATTTATCTTTGATAAATGGTCTTGTATTTCCTCTTGTACTGATTTGTGACTCACATTTTTTCTTTCAGATTTGTCACTTCCACCAGAGGTTTTTATTTTTGGTGGAAATGGGAATGATTGAGATTCATTTTTGCAAATGAATAGATTATTATTATACTGATTATACTTATGCTTATCCTGATTCATTAGTATATTAGTAGTTTCAATCTCAACCTTAGTTAATCTTTGTAACAAATCAGAGACATTTTGATTTGTTTGTGCAAAAGATAGCTTTGTTCTTGATTCATACTTTAAAAACTGTGCTTCATACAATTTTTTTAACTCACAGAATTTTTTTGAAAGCTCAATAAATTTATTAATTTAAGAATTATATTTAAGAGTTAGAGAAAAGTATTCTTTCCCTAATTCTTTATTTATTGTTTCTAGATGAGAAATATTCAATTTTAAGGACAAAATTGTTTTACTTGTGAGCTTGATTGCCTGTTCCTCACACTCAGCCATTCTATTCAATAATTCTGAAGCAATTCCATGGACATTCAGATTTTTATTAAAATACTCAACATCTTCCTTCTCACATTGTTCACTATTTTTTGAAGCTCTAAACTTACTGATAAGTGGTGGAGACTGAGGTTTAACTGTATTATTATTATAAATAGTACTATTGTTATTGACAAAAGATAAAACAGGTGTATCTATATCATAACCCAATTGTCTCAAGTCCTCCTCAATTTTCCAGAAAGATTTCACATCAAGTAAATTACCTGCATTATAATAGTAAGTATTATGTGCAATATGAGAAGTAAATCTGTGGAGACTTGGTGTATTAGAAGTTTGTGGTAGTTTGATCTCAAGAATGGAATGTTTAATTGCTTTGGAGACACATAGACTATATACATATGGATGCGGCGCAGTTGAGTATTCAACACCCGCCCCTCAACAAGACACTGATAACCAAATTAGATAAATGTATTTTTTTTTATTATTATATATATATATATATATATTTATATATCATTAGTATGCTTTCGATGTAAAAGATGTGCTTAGCTAGAGAAGAGATAGAAAGAAGAAAATTTATTTTTGTGTATTTTTTGAACTTTAGAGGTTATTTGCTTATAGGTGAATGTGAGGTAGTAAAGAGAAAGAGGTAAAAAAAATAAAAAAATAAAAAAATAAAAACTACCAAGATGCTCTAAAACTGATTTGTGGGTTGTAATGTTGAGGGGTTTTGTCATTATGTCTGCCAATTGTTTTCCTGATGGTACCCAGGTGATTGTGGCTTTCCGTTTGTAGAGTTGTTCTTTGACATAGTAGAAATCATGTTCCATGTGTCTTGTTCTTTTGTTAGATCCCTCATTGCTTGCGGTTCTGGTGGATGCTTTGTTGTCACAATACAAGTCCAATGTGCCTTTGAAATCAATTATATCTTCGAGTAGGTTCCTGATCCACATGCCAGATTTTGTTGCGGTAGACAGGGCCATTAATTCAGTGTGGCATGTTGCTGTAGCCACACATGAGAGTTGTTGTGATGACCAGCTAATTGCGCAGCCAAAAAGGAGGACAATGTTGCCCCCTGTAGATCGCGAGTGTTCTCCTCCCCAGTCTGAATCGCTATAGCATTTTAGTGAAGGGAAACTTTCGGTTGGTTTTGGATGTATTTTTAAGTATAGATTTTTTGTCCCTCACACATATGCTTGTAGGTGTTTTAGGCCTGACCAATTTTCGATAGCTGGACATTAAGAGAATTGAGCTAGGTATTTCACGCTGAAGGCAATGTCTGGGCGAGTTCCGCTTGCCACATAACTCAAAGAACCAATTGCAGATAGATAGTTTGATGTGTTGATTGGTGTTGCATCTTCTGGGGCTACTTTTAAGGAGGAGAAAGGTGGAAGAGGAGTTGGTTTAGTATCATGGGATTGGCTGTATTTTTCTAGAATTTTGTTGATTAGAGCATGTTGATTTAGGATGAAGCCATTTTCATTTCTTTTAATGGAAAGACAAACAATGGAGTCAAGCAAAGATTGCCATTTTATAGTTAGATCGTTTTGAAGGAGAGATCAAAGTTTTCTTAGATGTTCGACGCCATTTGCCATAACCAGGCCATCGTCCACATGTATCCAGATGATGGTATTGCCTTCATTTTTACGTAAGAAGTACACAATCGAGTCAAATTTTGAAACTTGATAGCCTAGGTTAGTCAGTTTGGAAGAAAGGTGTTCCCACCAACATCAAGCAGCTTGACAAGTTCCATAGAGTGCTTTCTTCAGTAACAGTGCCTTTCCATCATTGATTTCAAAGCCGGGAGGATCCTTGATGTAGATTTCTTCTTTGATGGGACTATGTAAATAAGCTGCTGTGACGTCAAAAGAATGTACCGACCAATGATACTTTGCCGCCAAGGTCAGGATAATCCTTTGAGAGGTGAATGTTGCAGTTGGGGTAAAAGTTTCATGGTAGTCAATCCTGTGAATTTGTTTTAAGCCTTTTGCAACATATCGAGCTTTGAGTTTAATTAAATTGTCGTTGGCATCACGTTTTTCAGCAAACACCCATCTTGCATCAGTGATCCTAGCAGATGAAGGTGGCGTAGTCCTGATCCATACTCCCATTTTTTCCATGTTTTTCATTTCATCTATACATGCTTCGTGCCATTGTTTGCTGTTTGGTAATTTCATGGCCTCTTTGAATGATTTAGGAGCAGATGACACTAAAAAACACGATGCTCTTTCAATTGAGTTGAGGAGGTCTTCTTGTTCATCTACTAATACTTCGGCTTCAAAATTTCCAAGGTTAGAGATGTCAATTTGTTGTATTAATTTTGTTTTGAAAGGATTGAGAAGACTTTTTAGGGACATCTTGTTGGAGGGTATTGAGGGTAATGGTTCAAAAGCTGCCCAGGCAGAAGCTATTAGCTTTTTTTATATATATTCCAAAATAACCAGCCCTTGGAGGCGTGTGGAAAACCTAACAGGATGCATTTTTCAGCTCTTGGATCTAATTTCAATCTTGTTTCCCTGGGGACGTGGACATATGCTGTTGAGTCAAAAGGTCTAATGATGTTTGCTATTGGTGCGTAGTCGTACATTGCCTCAAAAGGGGTTTTGTTTGAGCATATACTGTTAGGTAGTCGGTTCTGTACATAGGCGGCCCATTTGTATGCAAAGCCCCAGAAAAATTTAGGTAAGGAGCTGTCAAGCAGGATGGTTCTGCCCATATCAGATACTGACCTGTTTTGCCGTTCTATTTTTCCATTTTGTTTGTGATTGTAGGGTAACGATAATTTGTGGATTATCCCTTTTGAGATGAAGAAAGTTGTCAGAGTTTTGTTAACAAACTCCCCACCATTGTCAGATCGGAAACATCTAACACTCACTTTTGTTTGTGTTTCTAGTCTATTAATGACTTCGACAACAGTGGGGGTGGCTTCTGCTTTTGTTTTGAGGATATGAAATTCTGTGTACGTGGTTGCACAATCTTTTATTGTAAGGGCCCATAGGCCATCTTGGTATGTTGACTCTTCTAGTGGGCCTATGAGGTTGGAAGTAAGTAGGTCTAGTTTTGTTAGTTCATGGTCTCGAGAGGGTAAGTCAGAGCTTTTTGTGCTTTTAGAAACTTTACAAACTTTGCAGTTGATTTCACCAGAGGGTATTGTTTTTGGGAGTCCTTTCGCCATTTCTTCTGAAACTAGTTTTCGGATTTGCCTTAGACTGGAGTGACCAAATAATCGGTGGTAATAATGCAGCAATTCATGGTTATGAATAGGTGTTGAAATTGTTTGAGCATGTCTAGATATAATTTGAATGTTGTCAATGATGTTGTTGATTTTGTCATTGTTACGGTTTATTATTGAAGGAGGGGTATCACATTTTTTTTATATTTTTTGTTGTAAGTTGAGTAGCATGAGGGTTTGATAGAGTCTTTGGGAAAGGAAAAAGCCATCTTCTGTTTGTAAGCACTGCTTTTAGGACCCGCATGCCTGCAAAATGGACATAGATAAGGTTGTCAGAGTCCCATTCAATGGATGCACCACCCCTTATGAGTGCAGCAGGTGAAATTAGTGTTCAAGAGGCATTCTCACAAAAATATACGTTGTTAATGTTAATATTCGTCCCACCCAGTCCAGCAAAACTTAGGGTGCCCTTCCCTCTAATGTAATTACGTACATTGTTAGTTGCTACAGGGAGGGGAAGGGGTTCTGGTAATAATGAGAAGTCAACTAACTCATTCATTGTGTTGGTAAGGTGGTGGGTGGCACCCGTGTCAAGAACTGGTGGTGGTTGGTTTGGCGGTGGGGCACTTTCGGATATAGTTAAGTTTTGGAAATCGGTGGCCGCCGCTTCATGCTGGTCTCCTATTTCCATAATTTTGGCATGGCGCTGTTCTGGTTTGTTGCTAAGGTCCCGTTGTTGGAGAAGTTTTGGGTAAACTGGTCAATATGATTCCATACAACCTTGTTGGTGTTGTGGATTTGGAGGACCGCAAGATTGAGGCTGTTGATGTATGTTGAGACAATTGAGTGGAACATAGGGAGGGGTTAGAACTTGATAGTTTATCGTTGGATAATGAGCCTTGAATTGAGAGGGAGCTATAGATGGCGGATCAGTGAAATTTCTTGTTGTTTTTCGAAGTGGGCACCTGTTTTGAAGATGACCTATCGAGTTGCAGTTCCAGCAGTGTAAGGATGTTAGGGCATCAGCTTGAATATCTATATTTGTCTCTGGGTATTCATTAATTGTTGCTGCTGAAGTACTAGGGAGTGGGGAGGAGGTTGTTTTGTCCAGCTCTTTGGTTTGGTTATACCTATCCCATGCATTTGTAACAATTCTCTTCATCTTGGAAGAGGTTGGTGGGACATGTAATGTTTCTGTTGAACGTTCCGCCTCTCGGTGTATTCCGAAGCTATTCCGGACTTCGCATCCACTGTGAAATGTAAAACCATTGAGAACATGGAATCTTCTGTGAATGGATAGCCTTCTTCCTTTAGGTTATCAAAAAGTTCTCGGAGTTGTGTGACTAGAGCTGAAGGGTCTGAGAAGGAGTGCAGTTGTCGATAGAGATTTAATTGAGAGGTCCTTGATTTGCTGCTAAACAGATCTTTGAGATATGCAAACGCTACCATGCTTGGTCATTTGGAGATACATTGTCGTCTAAGATCTTTTGAGAGTGAGTTCATGAGGATGGCTCTAGTCAGTGTTTCTTGTGAAGAAATGATAGTGGTTCGTCGTCTTGTGAAGAAATCCTCATCATAAATGTGATCAAGGAGTACCAATTGTAGTTCCAGATACCAGCTTCTGTAGTTACTACCATCCGATTTGAGTATGTGCAGCCATTCCTTCATTCCGGCTTTTATGTGTGCTAATGATACAGCTGTTGTTTTTCTTTCTTCCCGTTCTTCCCTGCCTGGTACATCAGTTTGGTAGCCGGAAACTGTTTTGTCATCATCAGCTTCATCGGGGTCTTCTGGAACGGTTTCATACGGCGGATTTGTTGGCGATGGCAATGGAATGTGAGGAGGGGGAGCGTTGTGGCAAATGGTGCTCTTGGTGGAACATTTGTTGTTCGCGGGGTTGCCATCAGAATTTTTTTTTTTTTTTTTTAGTATATAAAGTAAATTCCGGAAGTCTCTGTCAAACCTTGGTATGTCCTAGTAAGAGGACATACCCGGGGATCCTATGTGTAAGAGAAGGAGAAGAAAAGAAGATAAAAAATAAAAAATAAAAAGAGAAGGAGAAGAAAAAAGGATAAAGTGAAAGAAAGGAAAAGAAACGACCGAAGGAAACTGGTTTGGTGATAAGAAAGGGTAGTTTTCTTAAAAAAAGGATGCAAAACACCCAACGTGAACTGGGTAATGCTTAGTTGTCAGAGAATGAGAGGGAGAGAAGAAAGCAAAAGAAAATAAACACCCAAAAGAAACTGGATAATGTGTAGTTGGTTTAGCGCTTAAGGGACTTTAACCTGTGGAGACTTGGTGTATTAGAAGTTTGTGGTAGTTTTATCTCAAGAATGGAATGCTTAATTGATTTGGAGACACATAGACTATATACATATGGATGCGGCACAGTTGAGTATTCAACATTATCTACTTACTAAGGGATAGGAGCAAGCCCTGGTTTTTGGCGCTTTTTCTTTGGCTTGTAAGGGTGAGTTGAAGTGGTCTGATGAGGGGCTGTATCCCTTTTGCAGTTGTGACTGGCCCACTTTTGGTGAAAACATTCCCATTTACATTTCTCCACCAGGATCTTGTCCTGAGACTGAGCTGATCCTCCTTAGATGGGGGGTGGCTGGTCTAGCTTTACTCCCTTCAGCTCTGCCAGAGTTTTGTTTAGTTTCTGGAATCCTATCCTGCAGTTGTTTTCCACTTTTTCCACATCTTATATGATAGAAGATTTTGAATCCTCCAGCTTCAGAACTTATTTTTCCAAGTGGGAAAGTTGATCCTGAAGAGGAGGTGATGTCTTCTTTATAGTCATCTTTTTGAGGAGGGTGTCCTTTTCCTCTATGCTCATTTTGTCTGGCTGGGCGTAAGACTACCCTTCCATAGTGATATCATGGTACTTTGTTTTTAGTTTTAGACCTGGTATTAAAAGAAGGTTTATCACTTACATTGTCCTGTAGAGAACTCATAATGTCTGAAATAACTTCTTTACACCTACAAAAAAGAAAAACCTGTATGGTATTCAGTAGACAAAAAATATTAGTAATATAAATACTAATAAAAGTGCTGGAGCTTACCCTGAATTTATGTTTTTTCTTAATTAAATAATATTTTTCACTAGAGATTTATAAGGGTGAATAATTAGCTTACCAAGATTTAACCAAATAAAAATTTAATTGCGTGTTATATTGGTGACCAAATACCAAGTGAAATCGGGTTTATATTGGGTACTGTTGCTACTGTAAATACCTATTTTTTATTTTTAAAAAATTAGTAAAATTAATAAAAGGGTTCTTTTCTGCAATAAATGAGTTGTGATGACCCGCAAATGTGGTCTAGACCCAAATATTTAGTTTTTATGAGCTATACTAGAATAAAAATCACATCCTAAGGCTTATACTAAATAATAAGTAATAATTAAGGAAAGAACCCCAATTTTCAGTGTATGCTAGTATCTAAGTATGATTTAATAGTAAATATTAATGTTCCATTTACTTATTCTTTAATTATTTAGTTATTTAACCTGAGAAGAAGACTAATAAAATAGTTATGCTCAATATTAAATCACAGTACTTGGATTGGTGCGTGCTAGTGGTGGAAAAAAGTTAATAAAATATAGTTATAGCTAATATAAAGATAATAGCAATTTATAAATTTTTTAAAGTATATTTTTATATTATAATAATTGTTTTATAATATTTATTTGAGTTGTATTAAGTAAGTGATTGATTGATGTCCAATAACCTGTCAAATCCTCCCTTATACTGAAATCCACAGGAGTGCACAGACCTTAAATCCAGATGATGTCACAGCTACCCCCTGAAATTAAAGCACTTTGAGGGCTCATCACCTCCCCATGGGGTCCACTTCTAGAAGTTTTAACACCCAGACCTCCAGTAAGTACTCTTGATTACCATTAATGATATCACAAACTCATACCATAAATAGAGAAAACAGATAAAAGTGGATACCATAAAGAAACAGGTAAAATAACTCATCCAAAGAGTATAGAATGAAACCCAAATCATATAAAGGAGAAAAAAAAACTTTAAAAGCCCCCACAAATATCCCCAAGCATCCATATTAACCCAGTAATCATATCCCAACCCATAAATCTGTGAAAACCCATCAAAGGAAGCAGATTAAGTTATCCAAACTGGATATATGTGCCTGAAAAAAGTGTATATGCTTGTGTAGGTGCAATGAGTCCATTTAATACATCCAGATGAGTTAAAATAAGCAGAAAAATAAAGCTTATAGGCTTTTTAGAGGTTTAAACCCACATATAGACCTATATATACATAATATAACTATATATTTCACTGAATATGAGGTTTTTGCAGACTTATAAGCTTATGTATGTCTATAAGTACTTAATATCACTTAAGATAAGTATATTATGACTCCATTAGCATTCTAATAAAGTATTATGGGGCTATGGATAAGCTATTTAAACTTATATAAGTTATTTAATAGTGTAATAAATATATATATAAGCATAATTACCATATATATAATTATTATAGCCATAATTTTTACATATAAGCTTAATTCAATTATGGTTATCTTATTTTAACAATAAGAAATACTCAATCCTGGGGATACCTAGGTGGAAAAGTGTTGAAACTAGCCTGGGATGGGACTGACTATACTGCGTACAGCAGTGAGGCTAACTAAGACTGGCTATGCTGGGGCTGCCAACAGTGAGGGAAAAAAAGAACTGACTGTGATAATTTAGCAGTGAGACTAGAGAGTAACTAGATTACTAGATAAGTTGTCCATTGAGGAGCATTCCACAGCACTCGCCCATATAACTCCTTTATGCAATACTGCCTTTTCTGCCTCTCACAATGCATAGTGTTCATAGCGCTCCTCCTTCTCAGCTCTCAAACAAATCCTAACGCTACATCAAGAGAAATTCCACATTCATCTAAAAAACAATGTAAGAACTAATTCAAGGAGAAGATATTTTTTAGGAAAAATACCATTAAATTCTAAGAAAGAATTGTCTATCTTTGCAATTGCAGTATAGAAACATGCCCTTTTCACAGGATCCTGAGCAGGGTAAAATTTTTGAGTTTTTTTCTTGCTCATGAAAAGGTGCTTCACAAATTCATTATGAGTTCTTTCTCTACAGATACTTACATTGTTTTTCTCTTTTAAAGAACTTTGAATTTCATCTTGATAGATTTTTGCATCCCTAGACACCATCTCTAAAATAAAATCTCTTTGATCTTAATCCAGTCTGAAGGGACATCCATGTTTGAGGTATGTTTTGGGATCTTTTACTACAGATTTGATAGTCTCATAAAGATTTATCCATCGATGAAGAGAATTTTTACAAATTAAAAAAATTTGCTTATCATTAATTTCATGAAGAGACATCCCTTGAAGTGTATATTTCATGGTTTATCTAGAAGTAAGGTACATATAACTATTCCTGACTTATGATTGAGACAAAATGGAAAAATGAAAAAATAAGTAAGATTTAAGTTTCACTATAGTAGCGACTTAATATTAATTACTTCAATTATATAATCAATAAAATTTTTGTATAATAATTATAATTTAATAAAATAAATGAAAGTACTTAAAGATAATAAAAATGTTTTTTATAATAAAAGGATACACCTTCTACTTCCAAATTCAAGCACTTTGTATAGACAAAACAATAATAGAACATAGAAAAAAGAAGGAAAAGTATTTCAAATAACTAAATACAGAAAATTTCTAGAAAATGGAAAATAAGAAGTAAATATATGTTAAACTAGTTCAATACTGAAATATGAGACATTTCACTAAAATAATGAGTATACAAATTCATACTCCAGGTTAGTTTACTCATGTCAGAAAAATACAGAATTCATTACTTCTCACTCAAGAAAAAATTTCACTTTTCACTCAATTTACCAATAAAATTCTCACCCAAAGAATATTCAAGTCAGAATCAGTATTCTTGGTGCATCAAAGTAATAAATTTTATTGTGAGTTATTTAAGTTGTAATATTGATCACTGGTTAAAGTGTAATGGTAAAGATTAAGTAAATATTTTGTTGATATGCCTTGACACCTGGCTGTCAGTATCCATGACTATAGACACGTTAAATTGAGGGTCATATTTTACAAATTCCATTGTAGGAGGGAGGAGGGAGGAATGAGAGGACTAGATGAAAGGGAAAATAATTTTAAAAAAAATAAAAAATAAAAATAAAAAGTTTTAAAAATAAGCCTAGCGGATTCCAGGTGAGAGGTGAGTGGGTGAGAAAGACTGGTAGGCGGAGTGGATTCAAGGTGAGAGGTGAGAAAGACAGAAGAGGGATATCGGGATGAGGGGGGGTAGAAAAGAAAAACACTTATTAATTGGTCAAATGGCTTCCAGGTGAGATGTGAGTAAGAGAGAAATACTGATAGGACAAGTGGATACAAGGTGAGAGGTGAGAAAGACAGGGGAGGGATATTTGGATGAGGGGGGGGGGGGACTAATGGTGGAATTCAGTCATGTGGCTGAAAAAAAAACTGTGGAGAAAATTGGTCTTTTGACTGGTGGAAAAGAGTTGGAAGGCCGTATTGTGGTTGAGAGGCAGGTTATTGGTAGTAGCTGACTGAATTATGGTTGGGAGGTAGCTTATTGAGTATGGGCATAGGAGGGGTGACATCAGATAGGTAGGAATCATAGTGTGGGAAAAAAATGACAACAAAAAAAAATTATAGTTTGAAAGCCATACTGAGCCAAATACAGCAGAATGTGGCAGAGGGAAAAGTAGAAAGTTGGTGCAAAAAGTAGCAATTTTTTTTGCAAAAATCACCATTCTATTTTGACATTGCTGTATCCTTTAATTCACTAGCCAACACTATCAATATCAACATTGTAGCACCACAAATAATCATTCCTTAACTTCTGGCTTCATTCACATTTGAAATTTTTGGCTCTGTTTTTAATTTTTTGAACTTTATCCTCTCTAATTTATTCCTTGCAATATTTACTCTATTATTTATTGGAATATTACTTTAATGTTGACACACAGGAGTTAAACAGGATTGAAGTTAGATATTTTTTAGCTACAAGCTCAAGTCACTGATCATGGAGTCGTTACAGCCTTAAAGTTTGAGTTGTAATATCTGTTGAGTAAATAACAAGCAATACAAAGCTTTAACCTGGTATAAAATATTATATTGAAATGATTATAGGTAATAAAATAAGAAGGTACGAGACATTGTAAATATTTTTTAATAGTAAAATAAAGCGTCAAAGACAAGATAGCGATTAATCAAACTTACAGAGAAGGGGCGAGATGGTCTATGTGGTTAGATCATCGCCTGGATGGCCGCTTGACATGTTAACTTGTTGTGTCGCGGGTTCAAATCCCTGCCGCCTCCCCCCTTTTAACCACACCCTTCGTCCATGGTTGGCACGCTCGTTTTCATGCTGGTGTCGATGTCTCGTTATCCCCACGATGTCTCTCTTCTCCCTCAGCAACCTACAGTGGATGGACATGTGCGTGAAGGCTGGAAACCCCCCCCACTTAGTCAACCACCCACTATGTCAAACACCCAATTTGTCAACCTCCCCACTTTGCCAACACCCCATTTTCTGGACGAACGTGCTTGGTCATTCACCTTGGGTCTGCTGCGGAATTCCACTCCCCAAAAATTCTTTCTAAAAAAAACCCTGCCCATCAAACCACGACCCCTCGAGGATTACCCTCCCCCCAATAGCAACCCCATCTTTGTTCTCAAGCCACCTGGCTCCCCCCACCCATGTCATCCTGTTAATTGCCCTGTTACCTAACTCACTACATTCATTTACTCCCCACTTGTACCTAACCCATTAGTTAACCATGCCTTCATGCCCCTAGCTGGGTGAGATTGTAAGAAATTAAAAAAAAAAAAAAAAAAAAAAAACTTACAGAGAACACATACGCTCATTTCAAATCCTAAAACTGGTGCTGGATCTTTTGTTTTATCTTTTTGTTTGTCTCTGGCTTCTTTGGTTCCCTGTTTGGTCGGTTCCTCAATTTTTACCTTAACTTTTTGGGTTTTGCTTTTTAATACTTGTTTCTTGGCTTTCTTCTCTTGCTTCTTTTTATTTATTTTTCGTTTCTTGGCCATTTTATTTGTTTTTTAGTTGAAAAGGGCTGAGATTAAAATATGATAGCTGTTCGACTAGGAAATGCTTTGAGGCAAGAAGAGACATTTATACTCAGACACACAAATAAAATCGATGTATGCACTTTCGTCACACTCAGACAAGTTACCATAATTGGTAATAAAATTAATTGGCAAATATATTTAGAAATTCTGTTTTTTCGAAGATATATTTATTTTTCATTGTGAAAAACATGTAATTCATTTGCCTTTAAAATTGTTTGTATCCGATGAAGCCTCTCAAGGTAATCTCGCAGTGATTTAAAGTGTAACAATACGATCTTGAATCTAAATATACATTCTGGTAAAATATTCAGCTAGATATCTATTCGCAAAGCCTATATTGATTGGTCGTGAAGTTTTTACTCCAAGCGCCCATATTTGAGATACAGAACACCGTCGGACAAAGAAATTACTTTAAAGCACACAAATTAAAAAATAAAGCACGATCGTGTTACACAGCTTCTTTTAATGAAAATTCGCCCTCGCATATTTTCTGCGCCAAAAAATTTTGTACGATTTTTCCACATCCTTGCCCCCCCCCAAAAAAAAAGAGAGAGAGAGCGAGTGAGAATGAACCAAACCTGTCATGATAAAAAATGTATGCCTAAATTTAAAATTATCCGCGAAAGGAAGAAGTGAGTCAAATTTTCTTCTGCGAAAAAAAAAAACAGCGTTCTTTGCTTTTCAATGCTCCATTCAGTTTCCTTTTCTATCTTAATAATAATTTAGCAGTATAACTTTTATTTTCAGACTGGCATATCGACTAATGATTACCAAATCAAAATTGAATTTTCACTTACTAAATATACCATAATGTTACTTCTATTTTCGACTTCATTCTTGCACCAGTATAATTCAGCTGGAGCAAATAAATATAGCACACTTTGGATATGAATTCCTCAGATAACTGTAAACATTGTTGCTGAAAATTGAGGAGCAAAATAACAACCTAAATTTTTCAATCAAATACCCTTATATCTACTAATATATACTAGATAGATAAGAAATGGCTCAAAAAATTTATTAAAATTTATTCATAAAAGACTGAATCGTACATGAGATATTAAATAACTCAAAGAGGATCAACTTTTATTGGAAATATCCCAATCCTAAAGTAAAAATAGTCTTTTCTTTTGATTTTCACTTCATGAGAATTTTTCAAAACTTGCGCCTTAGTTGAAGAGTTGTATTTGAAGACCGCCCGTCAAACTTACATACAAGACGGTTGTTAGAGTTATACTCACGACAGTTTTTCTTCATAGTTCCTACAGCTACAAGATGCTAAATGATTACCTATTTGGCTAGTCTACGGATTTCTGATCTAATAGAGATAGATTATTAGTTTTACTCTTACATGCTTAATATATAAATACCCTTTTTGCTTACCACTCATGATCAATATCACATCCAATTCGGATCTCTAATGCCCATCATTTTCTCTATTTAATCTCTCCATATTCTCTAAAATTTAAAAGTGGGTTTGTTTATAAATGTCACCTGATAAATTTTTCTAAAAATGGTATTGCCCATCTCTTGTGAAATCTGACGAAAATAAATCAGATCATCTTTCTATTTTTAAATTTTTCAGCCTTGTGATGGTAGGCTTTACAGTAACTGGTTAATTATTCTAGCCTTTTATTTTTCATCTTTTCATTCTTACTTGTTTTATAACGTTTATTCTAAAAAAAATGATCACCCTAATATCCTTGATACTCAATTTCTTTGTTCTAGGACTTTCATTTTATTTTATAGTACTTTGAAACTTGTATATGCCACTTTTTGACTTTAAATTAATCTCAAAAAACACTTTTAAATAAAAAATATAGACTCAAAAGTAAAGACATATGAGTTATCATATTTTAGAATCTAACATAGTAACAGCCCCCATTTTCTAGCCTTGCACAAATAGTCAGAGCTTCATGAAAAAGATACAAGAAGAAAGCTAGAGCGAGAAATAATCATCCGTAAAAAATTAATGAAGGCAATGTATAAAAATAAAAAAAATATTTTGCTTCATTTGCAGGAAAGCCCACAATATAAAAATTAATTAGGGGGTATCAAAGTGCAGGGAAAAAAATTTTTCTTGCAATTTTCATAAATTCTTTTAACCTAAAATAATTACTCAAGTAGCCTAAATAATTCATATATTAGGGGGTATCAAACGTGAAAAATTTGGAAAGATATTGAGCTCAATTTAGGTTATAAAAATAAGAATTTCCTCCATGTGAAGTCATCAAAAAGAAGAGCTCTTAGGAGAAATAAAAACATAATTAAATTTTCAAAAGTATTTTTTTAATTGAAAAAAGGGACTTTATAGTTGTTGCTTTGTCATTTTTGAGACCCCCTATTATCAATTGAGAAAACCAAACTTATATAAAAATATCAGGTATCTTTTTAGTAGTATTGAAGTATGTAAAGAGTTGAGAGCTTGAACTCATAAAATAGTAGTTGTAGAAGTAAGAAAGTACTTCCATTAAATAGAGAGAATAAAATATATTCATGTTAAAAATAAATAATTTAAAAATAATTTTTTGATAGAGAAAATTTATGTATTTTGAGCTTTTTTAAAATTTTTTTGGCAGTCTTTTTTTGGTAGATTTTGTTATGCAACATGTGAAACATAACTTATTCCTATTCAAGAAAGCATCTTTAATGAAAAAATGAGACAATATAGATTTAATTGGTATGTAAGGTGTATGGGTTAATATATTAATGACAGTATGATTTATTAGTTATTAGTTATTTATTAGATAAACATAATTCTTTTTTATGTATCTTCATTCAAACAAGTGGTAAACTGGATAAGTCAAAAGCTTAAACTAGGGGGTTTCAATTCTAAAAAATTTGCATTTAACTTATATGCAGATTTCAAACCAAATCAACACTTTTTGCATAATTTATTTTTCTCAAACACATGTTGGCCACAACATATTTTCCTTTCTCACATCATCCCTTCAAAATTCCACACACAGATTGTCCTCCCCACCTTTAAATACTTAGCACACATCCCTCACCAAAAATTGAGGTATTTTATTGAGACATTTATTAGGGGGTATCAAAGTTGACCCATCCACAATTAAATTAATTGTGGATAAGAATCCTTATACCCCAATTATCTTCTGCAAATATTTTTGCTAATAATTGGTTTATTAGACATTTTATGTGTCAAAGTTGACCTCTTATCCGATATTTTTCTACTCAATTTTTCATAACCACATATTTTACTACTCTCTGGATATGCCTTCTACCTTGCTGCGCACTCCCATTCTCATCTCATCCTTTCTATTACCTCCATTCAGAACACCTCACCATCTCATCTACTTGTTTTTTCTTGTTTTCATCTTCAATTATCTTAACATGCCCCATCATCATAGATCTTCTCAAAGGCAGCCTTCCCCCAGTTGTTCTTCAAATCACACTACTTCCTCTTTCCCCTTCTCAGCTGAGAAATCTAAGACTTTTTAATTAAAAAAAGATGATCATCTCATTCTTATCAACTGGCTGAAAACAAAATCTAACTATGATTCTTGTTTTGGTACCAAAAATTCAAATAAAGAAGGATGGCCCCCAGAATCAAAGTTAATGGTTATCTTCTAATGGCCAAGAAATTAAAAAATAAGACCAAGGGAGAATAGATCTTTTGCCAAAAAAGATGCCTGACCACTTCAAGTATTATCAAGCCAAATACGAGAAGGAAAAGAATCTTTCATCTTTTACTGGTTTTGGTATTACTGACCTTGATATCAGTAAGGGCATCCAATCCATAGACAATAAACTTGATTCTTTATGTACTTACTTTAAAGAGATTGATGCTATTTTTGGAGAGAAAGCTGATTTTAATCCTGCAAACATGTTAGACTGTGAATATTATATCTCTGAACATGATTTTAAAAGAAATCATTTTCCTTTTTTTTCTACTCAAGCCTCCCCTCATTTAACTTCCACAAATCAAGATATCTTTTTAATAGATCCTTATGGCAATATAAACCAACCTGATCCAACTCAAGTAGGTTTTTTTCTTTTATCCTACCAATTATTTTTTCTATTTACATTTTCTTATTTCTAAATAGGCTGAAGAACAAATTCAGGAGCCACAATAAACTGAGTCAGAAGCCAGCAACAATGATGAGGAGTAAAATGTGACTTTCAACAAAAAGCAAAGGGCTTCAAGTAGTCTAAATTTCCACTCTCAAAGAAGAAGAAAAATTGATACTTCATCTCAAACCCCTTTTTCTTCTATTTAAGAATTTTTGGAGAAACTTGATGCTGGTAAGTGATACCAAACCTCTTAATACTTTACTCTCCTTTTCTTCTACTTTTTTTTAATATTTCTTATCACTGTAGAACAAGTGGAAGTTGCTTAAGAGACTCAAAATTTTGATAATCAAAAATAAGAGCTCTCTTTCAGGAGGTATGAAAGGGTACATGATTTGGAAGAGAAGAATTTTGAACTTTGTTTAAAGAAGGATGATAGGACACAAGTCTTGGAGGAGAGGAAGTATGAACTATCTTTACGTAATGATGATAGAGCACAAGACTTGGAGGAGAACCAATTCAAGTTATCTCTATGTATTAAAAAATCAAAGAAAGATGAGAAAACACTCAAGCATAAAAACCTCATGGAACAGTTGAAATATAAGCTTTATCATGAAGAAAATTCCAAAAAGAAAGATTTCTTAATAGAATGTGTTAAAGCTAATAAATCTGTTGAGGAAATCAAACTTTTAAAGAAATTTTTTTATGACTAGTTTGTTTTATTTCTCTCACACTTAAAATTTTCATAATTAATTGTACATAAAATTTTATCTTTATTTCCTGTATTTCTTTACTCTATCCATCATTAGTTGAATTTTCATATTTTAATGTTATAAATTCCTTTTTAAATAAAATTTTCAAGAATTTTTAATTTTAATAATTCTTTTTACTTAAAATTTTCAAGTCACATTTGAAAATTTCCCAATCCCACCCCTGCCTTTGATTGAACTAAGGGGTGGTATCACCTGAATTCTTTTAAGTAAATAATTTTTAAAGTCTTACATGAAATTTTGGCAATAATCCCCCCTGCATTTTATTGAATTAAGGGATGGGTATCACCTAAAATTTCAAGTCAATTTTTTTTTGCAAGTCTCATATGAAAATTTGGCAATACCCCCCCCCCTGTATTTGATTGAATTAAGGGAAGGGTATCACCAAATTTTCAAGTCAATATTTTTTTTAAAGTCTGATATGTAATTTTGGCGATACCCCCCCCTGTATTTTATTGGATTAAGGGAAGGGTATTGTCAGCCAGGCTGTCCCAGGAGCCAAGTAATAAACATACAATTTTATTGGAGTTAATAAAGGACATAATAATTGCAGCTTAGGTATATATATTAAATTTATATTACATAATAAATTATATTAAAATATTATTTTATAATTAAAATAAATTTTATACTAATTTTATTATCATATAAATTAAGTATACATTAAAATAATTATTATATTCCATATAAAAGAGGTATTATGTGTATTTAATGAATAATTAATTAATTACATGTTGATAATATAATTATATCTTATTAAATTATCTTATATTGAAATTACATTAATTTTTAAATTTAAAATATATAATTTAACCCTTTTCATATTCAAAATTATCCATAATTATTGACGTTGTTTTTTGACCCTTATTTGTGTTGAATATTAAAGGCATTATAATAATTATAATAAATTTAAAAATTCTAAATTTGGTTCAGTAAAAAAAAATTAATTACTTGTTTCAACTAGTTATTACATAGTCAAAACAATTTATTAATTTTCTACAGACTAATACAAAAATTGATTACAATATTTTGTTGCGTCAAAACATTCCATTTGCTTCACTTAAAAAATCTATAAAAAATATTGTTATACTTGATTTGATTACTTTTTCACATGGTTCTCATGTCTCAGAGATTGTTTAATTACTCACTATATTACTTAAATGATTTGGGAAATGGTTGCGTGAAAATTGTGTTCTTAATTGGGATTTTAATTACTTGTTTCATCTTTTTCTCTCCATTATTATGTTTCAATTATTTTCTCTTATCTTATTGTTTCATCCTATTATTATTTTGTATATACTCAGTGATAGCGCCTCATTGGTCCCTTTGCCTATAAAAGGCCTTGTGTTATCTCATTTATGCTAATCACTTACTACTCAAACAAATTTTAATTTCACTACAAAATACATTTTATTTAATACTATTTAAATTGCGCTTCTGACTATTTAGGTAATACAATAAAATATTAAAAGGTTGTAATAAGAATATTTTAGTATTAATAGTTGATAATTGAACAGAGAGAATAAAACTGTACTTACTTTATTAACCACCTTGATCCCCGTCCATCTTTATTAAAAAGTTTGTAAGTTTTGTTTTTTTTAGTTCTTTATTTCAGTTACCTTTTATTTTCCCTTCTACCTTCTTTTTTTTTATCTTCTTCTAGAGGACCGGCCAACAGGTATCACCAAATTGTCAAGTAATTTTTTTGTAAAGTCTGATATGATTATTTGGTAATACTCCCCCTGTATTTTATTGAATTAAAGAAAGGGTATCACCAAATTTTCAAGTCAAATTTTTTTTTAAGTCTGATATGAAAATTTGGCAATACCCTCCCTGCATTTTATTTAATTAAGGAAAGGGTATCACTAAATTTTCAAGTCAAAATTTTTTTTAAAGTCTGATATGAAAATTTGGCAATACCCCCACTAAAATTTATTGAATCAAAGAAATAAAATGGAAAAAAAAATTGAAAATTGAAAATTTCTACAACCAATTACTTTCTCAAGTCCCAATCAAGTTTTCCAATTTTAAATAATAGTCAGTAGAGCAACCTAAAGCCAGATGCACCATTATATAAAAATATTAATCTATCTTGTTGTAACTTTAGAAAATAATTGGAAGAGAGAAATCTAAAATTAAATGAAAAAAATTAAAAATTGAAATTTCTACAACCAATTATTTTTGCCAGTCCTAATCAAGTTTTCCTATTTTATATAATAGCCTGTAGAATAGCCTAAGTCCAATGCACCATTATATAAAAATAGTAATCTATCTTGATGTAACTTTAAAAAATAATTGGAAGAGACAAATTTATATTTAAATGAAAAAAATTAAAAAGGAAAAATAAGTTTGAAAAAAAGGAAAATAAAAATGAAAATTTATAAAAATTAAAAAAGATAAAAAATAAGATTAATAAAAGAGAAAAAAAAATTGTAAGAAAATATTTAATGATAGACAAAATTTTATAATATTTTAGTTACCATACTTGACAGATCTACTAAGAACAATTTTTTTATTTAATTTTTTTGATTATTAATAAAGTTAATTAGACCTTCATTTATTTGGAATAAACAGCCAAAATATCTGAATTCTTCACAGGAAACTAAACTTGGAGGTGCTTTAGTTTTTTGATGCCAATGTTAAGAAGAATTCCATATAGCCTCAACTATTCCATTGGCATTGCCAAAATTAATAATCTATTTATTGTCAGGAAAATAAAGGCCATGTCCCTCATCAGAAGAGGTTGATGAAATTGGGATACCAGTCTCTGGATTAATATAGTAGAAAATTCCAAAAGTTAGAGAACTCTTATCATGTTTATCTAGATGAACATTATTTTAGAATCCTTTATAAGTGATGATAACATTATAACAAAAAAAATAAGCATTTATTGCTTCTTCCCATTCAGGATCAGACCAATTTGGTAAACCAGATTCTAACAAAAGTTTATGGTTTTTTTGAAAAGCTTGAATACATAATTTTTTAAATTGATTTTCCAAGAAAATATTAAATGATACTTATGAATTCCATTGTTTCAGATCTTCTTCCATTTGCTCTGGTTTCAAATTTTTCAATAAAGAATAAATTCCTGAAATATATGACAAAATTAAAAATTACTAATCATAGAAAAAATTATATACCAAAAGAAACTCCTTGATCATATCCTGGTCGCCAACCAAAACCTTTCATGACACCAGAAATCAGATTTTTGTTTGATAATGGTTGTTGAACCAAAGCCATTTGATAGAGAGTAGATATTAAATAAGAAAGCTGATAAAAAAGCTTCATCCTTTTCCTTATTAAATAAATGAACTTGTAAGATGAATTGAGTTTTTTATCCATTATTGACAACTGAAAAAATGAGATCTATACTGCCTTCTGTAAGGTTTTTGATGGTTTTTTAGAAGAAAAAAATTTCTTAAGATTTGATTTTGAGATCTTATAGAGTTTGAGATTTTCAAAATGTTCAAAGAATTTTTTAAAAATATCTTCATCCTAATCAATTTTCTATTTTGATAGATTTTTGTCTTTGAATTGCTTGATTCTTTAGCTGTTTCCATGATTTTCTGCTTTTTATTTTCTGGTGAGGAAAGCTCAGATTAATTGGGAGAAGGAATAGAATTAGTGGACATTGAAGAGATAGAAAAAAATAAAGATAAAGAATAAGAAGTTGAATATATTTGATTTTTATTCCTGGAGTTTCAAGATTTGAAGACAAGGAAGAAAGAGAGGATAAAGATGATTCAGAAGAAATCGATGATAATGAAGATGAGCAAGTTAAATTTTCCATAGTAACGTCCTGGAAAAAAAATTAATAAAACAAAAAATAAAAAAAAAAAATAAAAAAAATATGTTAAAAAAGACCTAACAATAAAAATTATCAGTAAAATAATTGAAAAGAAAAAAAAAATTTGTAAAAAAAAACAAAAAAAATTCAAAAAAATAAGTAAAAAAATTTAAAAAAAATTTCAAAATAGAAACTTGAATTATGATTGAATATCCTAGAAAAAAAGTTTCAAAAAAATAAAAAAAAATGTTAAACAAATTTCAAAAAAATAAAAATCAAAACAAATCCTGAATGTTTTTTGAAATAATAGATAAAGTTCTTAAAACAACAAAAAAATTCACCAAAATAAAAAGAGTAGAAAATAAAATTAAATTAAATTCAGTAAATTTAATTGCAAAAAAAATAAATAAAAAATAAATAAATAAAAATTACTTACCTTCTATTTGAAATACCACTTGATGTCATTAAATCCAATTTAATAAAATTAAATTTAAAAAAAATTGAATTCAGTAAATTCCAGAATAATTAATTATTTTCAAAAACAAACACAAATAAAAAAAATAAATTACCTGATTTATTTTGGAAACAGGGGTAAATGTTTAGAAACTAACGGAAAGAATAAAAATTTTCTAAAAAAAATTAAAAAGCAGAGATTGGTCTTTTTTTGCTTCAAAATGCACCCAAAAAGTCCCTCCTTTACCCCTTCAATCCCCCCCATTACCCCCTCAATTTCCCCCTTTAACCCTTCCTTTCCTTGCTGGCCTCAAACCCCCCTTTAACCCCTCCTTGTACACCTCAAAACCCCCTCTTTACCCCCTAAATCCCCCATTAACCCTTCCTTTCCTGCCTAAATCCCCCATTAACCCTTCCTTTCCTGCCTCAAACCCCTCTTTAACCCTTCTTTACCCCCCATTTAACCTCTCTTTACCCCCTCTTTACCCCCTCTTTACCCCCCGCTCTACCCCCCCTTTACCCCTGCGTTGCCTGCCTCAAACCCCCCTTGACCCCCCTTAACCCCCTCCTTGGACCCCTAAAGCCCCCCCTTTACCCCCTCGGACCGGCCTCAACCCCCCCCCCTCAAACCCCTGCACAAATCCCCTACACCTAGCTTATCAAATCAGTAATGATTTTAAGTAGGTCCTGGCAGGTGTGTGGAGGGGTTTGAGGTGGGATTGAGGGGTAAAGGGGGGCTAAAGGGTGAAAAGGAGGGGGTGAAGGGGAGGTTTGAGGTGGGCAACAAGGGGGTAAAAGGGGGTTGAGGTGGGAAAGTAGGAATCAAAGGGGGGAGTTGAGGTGGCCAAGAAGGGGAGAAAGGGGAGTATGGAGGAAGACAAAGAGGGGGAAAGGGAGATGATGGAGGGTGAAAAAAATGATAAAACAAAAAAACCAAAATTAGTCTATTCTTGAAAACCAAATAAAAAGCACTTACAGGACAAAAAATGAAGAAAAAAAAAGGACAAAAAAAAAGAGAAAAAATAAATTATTAGCAAGTAAAAAAATCAAAAATAAGTTAAAAAATTACTTACCTGAAGAGATGAGATGAGAAAATAGAGGAATTGAAAGTATTTGATGGATGTTTGAGGAGAGGAAGAAATGGATATGCGGTGTAGACAATCCTATAGTACTAGCTATAGGCCTTGACCAAGGGAGTTGGAGAAAACCCAGAGAAAAAATCCCCTGTCCCTTTAGAAAAATAAAGTGAGATTTGCCTGCTACAGTAAATTGGTTCCTGTTTGCTAAAGCCCATTTTCCAACACACTTGACTCCCTTTTCAGCTGATAGAGTAGTCTCCAGACAGACTAACAAACCAAAGAACTGAAATGTAGACCAATGTCCACACCAGAGAAAGCAATGATACTTGATGTAGGTTGCAAATCCACACCAGAGACAGCAATAATACTTGATATAGCTTGCAAGACTACACCAGAGAAACCAGTTTCTAAGTTAAGTTAAATGAAGAACTCACCTTGCAACAAACACAGCCAATGGTGGCCAAAAAACAGTGAAAACTGAGTGAGGAACAAGGATATCACCACCGGATGGTTGTATGATAATTAAAGTTGCACCAAACTGTTTTATACACTATATACACACAGACCATTATCTAAAAGCACATGCACACCAACAAATTTGGCATTCTTGAGCACAAATTGCATAAAACTCCTCTATAAACGCTTCCCAGCTCTCTAGCACCAAGGGGGGCGGTCCGCCCAACGTCGGGAGGCCCGCCTGAGGTGGCTGGACCACCCTGAAGCCAGAAAACCACCATAAACCCCCAAAAATACCCAAAATTTTTTGAAAAATATACTACAACTACTAAATCCTTTAAAACACATAATTAGGCTATAACAACATTGTGACATAAATGTAGAGAAAAATTAGCTCATTCTAATGGTACTAAGAACTTAACGCTAAGACTTAAGGTTAGCCCATAAAACACAAAACAAAATTAAACAGCTATATTTTTAAATGAAAAATGAGAAATAATCCCTTTAATACTTAAAATCTGAAATATTTCATCAAAACATAAAATATAGAGAAAAACCGGGGCTATCTAATGGTAATATCCAAATTTTTACAGTCCCAATATTTGATGAATAAATCCAGAAAAACACCCAATTAAAAAACAATGCCATATAAGACATATCAAAATAATGCCAAATAGACCAACAAAGTGCTCCGCCAATTTTGGAAGACAACAGCGGGATGAATGAAAAAATGAAACAGTGAAAATTTATTCAATTGCAGAAAATATTTTATTTCATGTAGAGCTGATGAAATGAAACAAATGAGACATTCAAAAAAGAGAATTGAAAGAAAATTCAAAATTTTAGTTATGCAGAAAAAATAACCTACACAAGTGAACAAAACATGGAAAATGAAAATAACACAAGTGAAAAAAACAAGGAAGTTGAAAATTTTGAGAGTACAAAAAAATATGTTATAATGGTGGTGAAGAGGAATGTTGGAGAGTAATAGGCATAAAGACAGAGAGTATGCTGGTTGAATGAATTTTTTGTTATTCAAGGGAGGGGAGAGCTAGTGCTTATTCAGGATACTCTTCTTCTAAAAGATCATTCCACTCATTCTTTAAATCAGCTAGGATATTGTGGAGTATAATGCAAGTCATTATCCAATAATTTGCAGTTTTGATTTCCATTTTTTTTTGAAATTGGACTCTGAGCTCCTGGAGACTAGAAAATCTTCCCTTTAAAATCCCAATAGCATGTTCAATCCATGCTCTTGATTGGGCAAGGTGATAATTAAAGGTAGTTTTGTGGTCATTTTATATAGTTGCACCCCAGTAAGCAGGTATAATGTACTTTCCACTTGCATATACTGAGTCTGCAAGGAGGTACTGAAATTTTTCAAAGTATGAGTCAGGAGTTTGAGAAATTCTCATTCTTTGGAAGAGGGAAGAGTCATAACATGAGCCAGGGAAGCCACTATGAAAAGCAATAAAATTTTTATTGACATCACATACAAGTTGAACAGCAAAAGAGTATCTAGAAAGAAGGTAAAAATTCAGTTTTTGAAAGATGTGAAATTGGAGAACATTTTGAAGAAACCTCTTTTTGCGATATAAATAATGGTTTCCATCATAAGCAGGCTTTTGACTTAAAGGGATAGTTGTACCATCAAAAAATCCTACACATCCAGGGAAACTTTCAGCTTGCATTACTTGAGAGGATTCAAGTTGCTGTTGTGGAGTTAGCCAAGCAAGTGTTTGAGACTTGATGGAAAGAATGGAAATCATACATCTTTTGGTGTACAATATCACCATCCCATATCCTATGGTAAAGAGATTTTACAAACGTCTTACAGTAGCACCTTTCTTTTTGAGCCAAAGCAACGTAGTGAAAAAGCAAGTTGAATAGAAGGATCACACTGTTTATTTAAAGGATTGTTATCAAATATAGGATGTTTTGAGATGAGTCAATAAAGTTTGAAGAAAGAATTAGGAGAAGTTCAAATAGTTGAAGAATGTTGAGAATGGAGCAGAGATTATATCTGGGATCATGATGAAGATTTGGCTCCCTTGGGTTTATGTAACACTTTTTGGAAAGAAAAGACATATAGGCTAAATCATCTTATAAATCAGAGTCTGTTTTGTATTAAAGAACTAAAAGTAAAGTGATAGCATTCATAGTTGAGTGAAGTAGCTTTCTAGTAGAGAGGTGTTTCATAGTTGTTGGTGGAAGGCTTTTGTGATGAGGGAAGTGGGAATTTACCCCCAAATAGGCAGTTGTGGTGTGTAGATAGAAAAAAATATTAAGTGTTCGCCACCAAAAATTAAGTAGCATAAAATGAGGAAAGACTTAAGGATGGCATCAGCAAGTATAAGTCATGTGACTTTCTTAAAAGCTCATCATGGATGTGATGAGTTTGGGATCAGTAATTAGGAATGGAAATTGAGGTATAAGAGGCAGGATAATTCATTATTGTTCATTCCTTATCCACTAGCCCTGGGGCTAGTATATAAGAATTTTCTGCAATTAATAATGTTTGATCCCAGGAAAAAAAATTCCTGATCCCTAATTGCTGATTGGTCAACTATAATACACCGTATTAAATTTATGAATTTCTCTTAATTAAAATTTCTGACTCTAATTTGTATTTTTCTCATCACAGGAAGTTCATTCATTTACATTTCCCTATATATCACCTTTTTCTAGCTGAGTGTTCTATTCTTTCCTGAATCTTGTGGTTTCTGAGATATTGATCTTAAAAAAAGAACCTTTTTTTTCAATATTTCACTTTTTTTATTTCCTTGTCATGGATACGCATGCATAGCCCATTATCTATGTATTTATCTTTCTCCATATTAGTTTTTCCCTAATTTCCAACTTCACTCTTTTTCACTTGATTTCTTTCTACCTTTCCATTAAGGTAATTGTCATCTCCTTTTTTTCTATGCCTATCTGATATCTCTTTCTTTCTATAAATATTTCACACTTAAATATATGTAGTAATCTTATCTGGATAATGGTGAACTTATTTAATCCTTCTCTTTATTATTTATACTATCATTTTGAAGATTATTATTCAACTTTGAAAAAAATTCAGAATAATGGTTAGGTTTATTAAAATCTCATGTCCCTTTAACTGAAGACTCTACAAGTTCCTGCATTTTATTTTGCTTAATTGGTATTTGAATTTTGTTTAGAGTTTTCTCAGATTTTGAACTTTGAAATTGAGCCATTCTTACTTAGTTCCACCATTTTTTTTATTTTACATACTTAGAGAATAGGGCTTCTGAAATACTGGTCTGATGACTATATAGGCTTTTAGCTTTCGTTCAAGTACCTGAAAAGAAGATTTGGATTAATATGTGATGCTTCATTGTTGATTTTCTTTTCAACACTTGAATAAATCTTTTGTAAAAAATTTTCAACTAGGTCTCACTTTCTATAATGAATACACACGCTTATTTTTATAGGATTCTTATCTGATTAATGGAGGGCCTATTTACCCCTCTTTTTGTCATTTTTGCCATCACTTTTCAATTTTTTGTGCAACTTGGAAAATAATTTTAAATAAGGGCTATGTTAAATTAAATTTAATATCCTTTTCATTAAAGATTTTTTAAAAGCCTTCATTTACTTTCCATAAAACATTTTTGAATTTGGTCCAGTGGTTGCTGAGATATTGACCTTTAATGTGGAGTTTGTTTTGCATTAATTTATTTTTTTTACTTTTATATTACATACTTAGGAAATAAATATTAAGAAGTTCATATCTCATGATAATTTTCATATTTGTAAAAGTAATTTTGTATTTAAGATAAAAATCTCAAGTTTACTGATTTCATTTGCACTCTTGGGGACTTTTTGGATTTATTTTAGTACAATTTGTGCATCTTTTTGGCATGGTAATTTTTAATGGTTTGAATATTTTTAGGTTCATCATTGTAGTATTATATAAGAATAAGTAATTATTCTGTTTTTGTAAATTTCTTATCAATATATTCATTTTTTCTCAGTATATTCCAGAATAATGTTGACTAAAATAAACAAAAATAGATTCAGTTCTTCATCATTCTATGGAAAAAGATCAAGAAGCATGGGCTCCCCCTTTTTGGAACCATGTGATGAATTCACTTATCTTGGCTGTTATTTTTAAATAAATGAAAGCTTACTCAATAGGTAAGTAAAGGTAAGAAAAGGAATTTTTTTTATATCCAGAGTTTTAGGTAGACATTCCATGTATGGGGTCTAGGAAAGGTTGCCATTTTTTACTTTCAATGTCAAAATTTATCATATACAAGTAATTTATCTACTTCACTTACTTGAGGCTCTAGAAAATTGAGCCATGCTTATGTGGTATAATGTCTACATTAATTTATGAAATTTTTTCTTGAATTTATTTGTGATTCACATTTTTTTTGAATTTTATTTACTTTATCTTTGTGTCTTGCTCTGAATGAATCTGGGGGAAAAAATGACAAGTAGATTTTGGGTTCAGTTCACATAATGAATTGATTTAAATCAGTATGTGATCTGTACCCAATGTTTGGTTGCCACTTTTTTTCAACTGTGACTTGTTTATTTTTGGTTTATGGATTAAAATTGAAATTTGGCAATCTGGACCCCCTACCAGGATAAAATGCAGGGGGAGGTATTGTCATTTTTTTAACTTGAGAAATAAAGAAAAAAATTTGAAAAAAATTAATTTATTATATGTTTGAATTGAAAAAATTGAAAGTACTTCAAATTTTACATTAGACATACAAAGATTTATGCACTTACATGCATGCATTTTAGATTAAAAACATGAAATAAACAATGTGCCAGATCTTTATGGTACTTAATTAGATATTTTGTTAGAAAAATAATGACCAAGTAATGAACCATTCTTGTTCATAAAGCTTATTTTTTAAAAAAACAGCATTGACACTCTTTAAAAATGAACAAAATGCTACCTCTTTTTTTTCAAAGTAATTTTTTCCACCTAAGGCAGGTTTCTGATTCAATGGAATAGCTATAGCATTAAGAAAATAATTACATACCATTAAACCCTCTTCTTGTATAACCTGAGATTTTTTATGACTCCCCTCTTTGGTTTTCCAAGAAAGAAATTGAGAATTTAAGTAAATAATAGTAGTTATGCATTGTTTTGTATAGCTATTTATTGAGCTATACACTATAGAGAAGACATTTTCCAAATTTTCATGGCAGCTAAATTATCATTGGAACCCAAATAACATAGTGTGATAGCCAATTGAATTGAAGGATCATCTTTTTGTTTTAGAGAAATTTTGTGAAACATGGGGTGATCCTAAATAAGCTCAACAAATTTTATGATTAATTCCTGGGAGTTTATGAATAGCTGTCTAAAACTGGGTATATATGAGTTTATGAGTTTTTGGATGGTGTACTCACAGGTATGAAGAACTTGTATATTTCTGCAAAGAAGGAATTTTTCCTGAAACTTTTTGATATAAAAAAAGTATTTTTCAAGATTAGAATCAGAATCTGGTTCTGAATCTAAGAGCTATGAAATTTGCTCTTAGATGTAATTTATCATTATTTGAGAGTGAAGAAGGCATGAATCTTATATGATATGAAAATAAAAAATTTGTACAATGTTTATAGTTATAAATCTCTATGCTTCAGAGTGCTGAAAATGAATGGTATGATGCTAAGAAATCAGTGGAATATATTTTATGGTGAAACTAGAATTTTTGATTGAAAAAGTGTAAATTTGAGTAAAATTTCATGGTTGAAGTACAACAGTGTTGGGGCTAGTGTGTTTTGGGAATTAAAACTTAGATAAGTGAAAATTTTTCAGATATGAAGCTCTCTATTATTTGCATAGTTAGTATAATCCCTCAAATAGATATAAAGTTTAGTTTTTTGTTTCACAGTACAGCTCTGGTTCTGATTTGTGGACTGACCCTGATTGACCCTGCCTTATTTTTCTTCTTTTCTGAAATTGGCATCTCCTTGGGTCATGTCCTCTCATCTTCATGGATTCATCTAAAAACTCTATTTTGGCCTACTCTCCCTTCTCTTACAAGCATACCTACACTGCACCACCTTAATTCTCTTCCAAATTTAAAAAATAAGGTGGGCTCAAAAAGTGACATTCAATGGTTAGTCACAAAAACATACCTAGGAATAGAATAGGGTGACAAAACTAAACTAGACATATAATTTATCATTGCCCCCCTTGTTTATATTGTTTTATGTTCTATTTGTTGGTAGCTAGATTTAGGAGGAATGGTAGGTGTCAGAAGGTCCCTTTAGTCTAGAAGAAGTTTCAATGGTCCAATGGTGGTGATAGGTGCAAAAGTGACTCAAGATTTCAGATAGTTTACGTATATTTCTCTTTATAAAAATATTACTTAATTAAAAGGTAAGTTATTATGTTATTATTACTTTATAAGCTTAGAATTAAGCAAAATTTAAGTACTAAGGTGTTAAGAGTAGTAATAGATTGATTGGATTGTATATAATATAATAAAAGTAAGTAAGAATTGGCTCAAAAGCAGAGAGATTGAGAGGCCTTATATAGGCAAAAAGAGAGAAAATACAGAACCAAAAGTCTACATAAATGAGTCCCTTGGTGAGAACCATTCCCACAATAGATAGATATAATTTAAAATTATTCTAGAAGAAATGTTCTTATATACAGTGTTCATATGTCACGTTATTAAAAGTATTTAATTTTCATAGGTTTTTTCTGTATATATCAATTTTAAATATAATAATTAGAATTTAATATTAAGTATTAATATACTTTTATTTCACCTCTTAGCTTTCATGAGGAAATTGTCAAGGGGTAAAAAATGAGAGATATTAAATTTATGTAATTACTTGATTTTACTTATTTTAATTAGTTAAATTATTATAAGTAAATTACAAAGTAAGTATAATTACTAAAATAAGAAATAAAGGTGTGACGCAATCATAGTAAATAATTAATTATTTACTGGGTAAGTCTAGCAGCCTGGCTGACACTCCCTAACCCTAAAAAAACAATAAAAAAATGCTATGGTTTTTTCTTTTTATATTTCTTTAGTAGAGCAGGAAGGTTAGATATCTCTTTCACAGGTATCAAAGAATCATATTCAGAAAATTTATTCTTGAATCTCAATAAGAAGTCAGTACCCTTTTCAACAGTGATAATTCTGTCATTTAAAATCCTATCAATTTCTTCTGTCTCAGTGATTTCCTTAGGGGTCTTCTTTGGTCTTCCTCTCCTTTTTGGGAATAAATCACTTTTGGATGTGTAAGGCTTCAGAAGATATATTGGAAAAACAGGATGTTTTCTGTCATATGGAGAGTACAAGATAACTTCAACTGCATTATCACCAACCATTCTTCTGACAACAAAGGGACCTACAAATAGGTCTTTTAATTTTTTTTTGCCTTGTAAATTAGAGTGGACTGTAGAAATCAGTACTTAATCACCCTTTTTAAAAGTGTATTCTTTATGGGATTTATCCCACCTCTCCTTCTCATATTCAAAATAATTTTCAAGGCATCTTTGAGCATGATTTCTGAAAATTTGTTGCATTTGAAGAAAAGATTTCACACCAGGATGTAAATCCAGTTTGGGCATTTTATTATTGAGAACTTGCGCAGGGGTTTTTGGAAAATATCCAAGACAGAGCTCGAAAGGCTTTTTTTGAGTAGTTGAGTGAAATGAAAGGTGAGGAAAAATCAAGATTTCAAAAAAAGTTACATATTTTTTCTTTATATTTAAATTCTCAATGAAAAGGTAAAAGATTATTATTATTATTACTTTAAAGGCTTAGAAGTATGAAGATTTAGATACTAAGGTAGTAATAGTAGTAATAGATTTTATTTGTGTATATATAATCAGTTTCTAAAGTGAGAATTGACTGAATGAAAACAGCCAGATTAAGAGGCCTTATATAGTAAAAAAGGAGAGAAACTAAAGAACTGAAATTCTATATACATGAGTATCAGAGAAATAACAATTCCACAGATAGACATTTCAAATATTTAAAGTTGTTCTATAAAGAATGTAATCATATACAGTATTTATTTGTATATGTCTATTTTCTTTTCTTTATTTTAAATTTCTGTAAATTTCAAAGTAAAAATAAAAATATTTGATTTAATATTTACTATTTTTAGTTTTTTTTTCAGCTGTCATGAGGACATTGTGAAACAAAAAAAATATGAAACCATAGAATTATATATTTACTTATTTTTACTTATTAATTAGTTAAAATTGTATAAGTAATTTATAAAGTAATTATAACTTATTAAATGAGAGGTAAAGGCATATCTCTACTCTACTAAATAATTAATTAATTACTGTATAAGTCTAGTAGCCTGGCTGACACTCCCTCACTATAAAAAATAATAATAGAAATGCTATGATTTTTTTTATATTTCTTTAGTAGATAAGGAAGGTTAAATATCTCTAACCCAGGAATTCAAGAATAATTTTGAGAAGATTTATTCTTGAATCTCAATAATTATTCATTACATTTTTCAGCTGGGACAATCCAGTTATTTAGAATTTTATCAATTTCTGCTCCTACAGTGTTTTCATTAGTTGTTTGTCTTTGGTCTTCCCCTCCTTTTTGGAAATAAATCACTATTGGATGTGTAAGCTTTCAAAAGAGATATTGGAAAAACAGGATGTTTCCTTTCATATGAAGAATACAGGATAACATCAAATGCATTATCACCAACCATTTTTCTGAAAAAAAAAAATTTCTATTACCTTGTAAATTGTAGTGAACTATAAAAATTGGTACTTCATCACCCTTCTTAAAAGTGTATTCTTTATTTGATTTGTCCCACCTCTTCTTCTCACTTTCAAAATATTTTTAAATACATTTTTGAGCATAACTTCTGTAAAGTTGTTGCATTTGAAGAAAATATTTTACAGCAAGATATAAACCCAATTTAGGAATTTTATTATTGAGAATTTTGGAAGGGGTATTTGGAACATTTCCAAGCCAGAGCTCAAAAGGCATCCTCTGAGTAACAGAATGAACGGTGCTATTATAAGCAAATTACAGACCAGGTAGTAAGGTGACCCAATCATGAGTTAGCCTGTCATTTTATTTATACTCAAGGAAAAAGGCACAATACCTTCTTATCATGTCCTCTAAAAGCTGAATTATTCTCTCAGCTATTCCATCAGTTTGAGGATGATGGGTGGTAGAAAGCTTCAGATTGCAACCACAAACATCCATCAGAGACATCCAAAATTCAGAAGTAAATATAGGATCTCTATCAGAGATTATTGCTTTTGGGAAACAAGCAGTATTGAAAATATGAGACCAACACAAGAAAGCTAATTCCTTAGTGGAAACATCTTTGTGGGTTAGAATAAATTTCCACATTTTTGTAAATCTATCCACAATAACCCAGCAAGAGTTACAACTGTCTTTCACAGCTATAGGTAATCCTGTTAAAAAATCCATGATTATTATTTGCCATGGTGCATAAGGAGACTCAATATGTTGCATTAATCCAGCTCTTTTCCCAGTTAATCTTTTTTATTTTTGGAAAGAATCACAGGATTCAACATATAGTTTGGTGTCTTCAGAAATATTAACCCACCAAGCAGTGCTCTTAATTCTAATCAATGTTCTTTCAAGATCAAAATTTCCTACAAGTATTTCATCATGACAAATTTTTTAGATGATTTCTTCCATAGAAGGAGGAATAAAAATAACATTACTCAACTTTCTTCTATAATAGATATAACATTCATCAATTGATAATTTTCCCATGTTCAAAGCATTTTGGTACTTTGGTGGAAGGGTTTTGATTAATGATTGTATTGAAGCATTCTTTGAATTATTTAATATAGTAACAAGCTTTTTCAAGTCAGTGTCTTTATCACATGAGTCTAGAAAAAGCTAAAATAGCTCTACCTCCATATCAACCACATAAATTCCATGAATGTGGAATATTTTATCTTCAGGATCATATGCAGGATTAGAGTCATCATTTTGCAAAGGTAGACTAAATAACATATCCACATTTGAGTGAACAATACTAGCCCTATGAATTATTGTCATCCTCCCTCTGTATTCTTGAACAGCTAGCTTCCATATACACATATGTCTGTTAGGTGTCTTCAAGTTCAAGAGGGAATTTACTGCACTGCAGTCAGTGACAAGTTCAAATTTCTGGTCATCTAGATATTAATGTAGCTTCTCTAGAGCCCATACCACTGATAAACACTCCAGTTGAGTGGAGCCATATTTCAATTCACTATTTCTCAAGGTTCTTTCTATATAAAAAATTACTACTTCTGATACTTTGTCATTCATAACTTGTTTTTGGTGGAGAGCAGCACCAAGGCCAAGAAAACTGGCATCAGTGTATAAAACAAATGGTTGATTTAAGTCAGTCAAAGTAATAACTGGTGCTTACATCAAACAATGTTTCATGGTGTCAAAAGCTCTATGTCTTTCATTGTTTTAGACAAAAGCAACATATTTCATAGTTAATTCGGTTTAATATATTGTCTATAGTATCCACACGTCCCCAAGAAGCTTTTGATCTCTCTAAAAGTAGTAGGAGCTTTTACCTCTTGTATGGCTGCCACTTTGATCTGTTCAACACATATCTGTAACCCTGAGACAACATGACCAAGTATTTTCAAGGAATGAAAGCCAAATTTAAAAATACTTATAAATACCCATAAGAATAGCACTCATCAGAAAATTCTTGGAATTCATCTCAACAGGTACCTGGTGATATCCTTTATTACCATCTAGACAGCTGATATAATTAGCACCCTGTAGGGCAGCATGGATAGAGCTAATTTTTGGTAAAGTATCAATATCATCTACAGTATAAGTATTTAATGCTCTATAATCACCAGATAACCTGGCTTTGACTTTCTCATAAGACATTAAGACAGGTGAGATAACACAATTTTTAGGTGTTTCAACTACCTTTTTAATAATATTCATTTTCAAAAGGGTAGAGATATTGTCCTCAATATCTTTTCTCTTTGTGAGAGAAGCAGGATAAGGCTTCTTCTTTAATCTAGGTGGTATTTCAGTTAATGGGCAAGATAATGAAATTTTAATCTCTTCTTTTAACAGTCCTAGTTCATGTGACCCATTAGCAAAGGCCTTAGGAAAATGTTTTATCAACTAAATGATCAAATTATTTTCCTCACCAGAAAGTTTTTATACAAAAGAAGCTGTGTAAAGTTCAGATAATAGAGCAGAAATATCTTTTGTAGATCTTCCTTTATATTGAACCACAGAATTACATGTTTTCAAGCCTTGTGTTAATAACTTTTAGGGGGAAGATATTTTAAATATTCTCTTACCATTCAACCCCATTGTGAAGCATTGGTTTGAAGGATCCAATTTAATTCCATATTTTGTTAAAATATCATTTCCCACAATGAACCAATTACTTGAGTTATCATTTTTCTTAACTAGAAAGTCACACATATCTCTTACAAAGCAATAGTTATATTTGAAAAATACTGTAGCTTTGTATTCACCAATGGGTGACAAAACAGAGCCATAACCTCTCCAATTCTCAGAAGTGATATGCATAAGTTTTGATTTATAATCCTATCCACTGAGGCAAGTGCTTTTTTAGATAAAACACTTCCTCCAGCTCCAGAATCCAAAACAACCTCAATGTTCTTTTCATTAATCAAGACTTGTGCCTTGAGAGGGGAAATAATTATTGAGCTGTCTTCAAGGTTTCTTATGATTTCAGCATCTTCAACTTTATACAATTCATTATTCTCAATTTCAATATTATTTAAATAATGAATATCTTCTTCCAGCATCAAGATCTCCTTGTGAGATTCATTAGAAATGTTGCTGGCACAATCACTTGAAGTATCATCCAGTGAAACTGTGTCATCAGCAGGCTCCTCTGTTTGTTTAACAAAGTATATTTTCTTGTCACAAGAATGGCCTTTCTTCCAAGGCTTGCTGCATTTAAAGCAAGTGTTCATTGCATACTTTTTAGGTGCAACAGGGGCAGAAGTTTTACCAACTTTTTCAGGAAGGTTTTTTTGGTAATTGGAGGTCTTCTCCAATGAAGGTAAAAGAGTGAAACTTCTAGAATCATACTTTTTATTTAAAAGGGGCCTCATTACAAGTATTAATAATAGATGAAGGTTCCCTTGAGAATTCAGTCCTAGAAACTATTAAGTCTCTCAGAGACATAGGTGATTCACAATGGATCATGTCCTTCCATAATATAAAGTCCATTTTTGGATCCATTGCTCTCAGGATCTTTACTAGTCTCATCAGGAACTCAATAGGCTTTCATGTAGAAGATGAGCTATATCTAGCTTCCTCATACAGCCTTTTTTGGGCTAACATAAACTTTGAACCACCAAACTGTGCTTTAATCAATATCTTCTAATCTTTCCAGGAGTAATCATTTTTATCTTAAAGGACAGAGTAATACCACATCAGTGCAACATTGGAAAATACAGAAATCAGTTTTGACACAAATTCTTCATCTTGAAGTTCATAAGAGCTCTTAAATATCAATTCAGGAAATAAATTGCTTCCAATAAGAGGAAGAATCACCATCAAATGTTGAGTATTGGTCAACTTTGGGCCAATTCTTTTTATTTGAAGAAATTTACTTGTTACATACTTATTTCTGTGTAAGAAGATGTTTTAATTTCTCTAACTGATAAGTAATCTCATTTTTTAACCCTTCTGTGGATGAACAGGGTGCATAATCAATTTTTGATGGAAACTCAAGAATATCTACAGGCATTTCTTGCACTAATTTTACTTTTGATGAAATTGTCTCAGGTAAAATTGGAGTTGCTTTTGCAACAGGCTATTTCAAAAAAGAATCAGAATATTTTTGGTCAAGTAATAATGAGCTCAACTGTTCTTCAATTTTTGTTAGCCTAGTCTTCAAACTTGTAATACTGGATAATGTCTCATTGATAGTTGCAAAAGATAATTGATTCTTGTTTTGCAGAGATGAATAATGGTCACTCAGTCTTTTCAAGTTCAATATATGTGTTTCTATTTCCTGGCAACAGATAGACACAGATTCTTTTAAATTGGACAAATAATTCTTGATATTTTGCCACCAAGAAACTTTCCTTTCATGAGTTACTTTGTAATTATACAAATAATCAGAAACTCTCTGTAATTCACTTCTCACTGCTTGGTAACCATGTTCAGTTAACAAACTATTAAATTTTTGAGTCAATTGCATGTTGTTCATTATATGATTTTGTTTGGCAATAGTATCTCTCAAATATTCATCATTGATGTTAGCTACATCTGGAGTACTTGTCAATAAGGAAATAGAGTGATTTTCCAGATTCTCATTCAAAAATTATGATCAAGTGTTTCATCAATAATAGCCATATCAAGATTAATAATTTAAGTAGAAATTAATACTAAAGGAGTATTTTCATTAGAATATTGAGTAATATGCCTACTAGGGCCAGCCTCTACTGGTCTCAAGGTATCATATCCCCTTTCAGAATTACCTGAATGAACTGAATCAGTAATAAGAAAGGGCACTTGAGATTCAATGTAGGGGCTTACAATGGCTTTGGAAAAATTTTAAGTTGATTTTTTTCCTTTTCCTTCCTCCTTGGTAGGAATGAGGAGGGGTTGGGTTGAATTTTTGGGGTCTGGAGGGACCTGCCTAAGTTGCTTGTTGCATTTGTTGAGCTTGGAGGGAGTCCCACTGAGTTTTGAGCCAGTCCCACTGCCATTTTGATACTTCCACTTTTTCTTGTGGTTGAGGAGCCAAATATGGAGGTGGTTTTGCTGCTTGTGGAGGCTATCTCTTCTCTTGAAGAAATATATCTACATTTCTTACCTTTTCTTCTAGCATTTCTACCTTTGATCTTAGCTTGGGCTCTCTTCTTTCAACTCCTTGATGTGAGTTGAGAGGCTGCTGACTGGCTGCTGCAAGGGCATCTTTTTTCTTTTGAAGCCTCTTTGAAGCTCTTCTGGGGGGTTCAATGGGGGCTTTTGATCCAGAGCAGTCTTTTCCACTTTTATTTCTACTTCTTGCATTTCCACATCCTGTTTGGTTCAATAATTGATTAATTTGAGCAAGTTTAGCTGTCAAAAGAGAACTTATAGAAGTCTCATAATAATCAATCAGGTTAAACTCCTCTTCACAGGTATTAGAAACACTTGAATAATCCATTGTTTGTATAACTTCGGCTGAGACAAAAAGTAAATATTAAAATTTAATTAGTTATTATTTAATTTGTTGAAAAGAAAATAAAAGATAAAATGAAAAATATTTTAAAAATATGATAAATTCTAAGGATTATTAATCAACTGAAATAATGAAAATATAATACTTATCAGGACCAAAAAATCAACTGAATTAATTATTACAATTTTTAATCGATAAAGTTAACTAAGATATTGATATTTTATTACCAGGATTTAAATAAATCAACTGAAATAGTAAAATAATTTATTTATTATCATGACAAGGAGTCAACTGGAATAATTAAAACAATTCTTAATCAAATAATAATTTATATATTGATATATATTTACCAGGACTAAGTGTCAACTGAATATTTAATTACCAGGACTATATGTCAACTGAAATAATTTAATATAATTTTTAATCAATTAATTTATTTATATATTATTATTTTAATACCAGGACTAATTTTCAACTGAATTTATAAATTAATATTTTAATCATCAGGACAAAATTTCAACTGAAATAATCAAAAAAAATATATATAATATAATTTATTAATGAAATTATATTACTTCTAAGACTAAGAACAAAGAAGCTCTATCTTGGTCAACTAGGAAAATAAAATATATTATATGCCACACACCTCCCCCTGTAATGTGAGTAGTTTAATTCCACTACAGAGTGCTGAGTAAAAAGATATACGTGGAATATGAAATATGCAGAGTGAGACCTACAGATAGTAACTGCTATAGTCACTACAAATATATAGGACAATTACTCTTATATAAGCCTTAAATTTGGAGGGAGGTTTGATTCCTGGTTTTGGAAAAAAATGTTAGTCATGTGCCTTTCAACGTTTTTCATTTGTTGTTTGTCAAAAAATTGCTATTGGTGTTGGAGTCAATGGTCCCACAGTCTCTGGCATCAAGATATTGATGGGTCAAAGACAATTTGGAAAAGCCCCCAACTTTCAGATTTTTCCTTTGGTCTAGAAGAGGTTTCAACTGTCCAACAGTGGTTATAGGTGCAAAAGTGACTCAAGATCTCAGATAGTGTATGTATTTTTCTTTTTATAAAAAGATTACTCAATTAAAAGATAAGTTATTGTGTTATTATTACTTTATGAGCTTAGAATTAGGCAAATTTAAGTACTAAGGTAGTAAGAGTAGTAATAGATTGATTGGATTGTTTATAATATAATAAAAGTAAGTAAGAATTTGCTCAAAAGCAGAGAGATTGAAAGGCCTTATATAGGCAAAAACGAGAGAAAATACAGAACCACAAGTCCACATACATGAGTCCCTTATTGAGAAAAATTCCCATAATAGAAATATCTAATTTAAAATTATTCTAGAAGGAATGTTCTTTTATACAGTGTTTATATTTCAGGTTATTAAAAGTATTTGATTTTTCTAGGTTTTTTCTGTATATGCCAATTGTAAATAAAATAATTTGAATTTAATATTAAGTATGAATATAATTTTATTTCACCTCTCAGATGTCATGCGGACATTTTCAAGGGATAAAAAATGAGAGACATTAAATTTAAATAATTACTTGATTTTACTTATTTTAATTAGTTAAATTATTATAACTAAATTACAAAGTAAGTATAATTAATAAAATAAGAGATAAAGTTGTGGCTCTATACTAGTAAATAATTAATTTTTTACTGGTTAAGTTTAGTATCCTGGCTGACAGTAGGTAAGCTAAATGAGCGAATCTTAGTTGGGTGAATTCTCAATAATTAGAGGTAGATTTACTCTTTTTCCATCAGAGTTAAATTATAAAATTTTTTTGAATTCATATATTTTACTCATCTTTTCTTAGTAATATCTCTCATTTCAATTTTTATTATTGTCAAATATTTTATTTTAAGTTCCCAAACACACTTCAAATTCTTTGCTTACTTTTAAAATGTTTCCTGAAACTTTATTAGTGCTCTGAATCATCTTGAAGAAATCACAAATTAATACCTTAAATTTATCAGAAAATTGTTTATCTAGTCTTTCTGAATTATCCCTTTAACTCTCAATAAATGCTCAAAAAACCTTATTTTCCTAATTCTTATCCTGCTTAATCCCACTCAACTAAGTGTGTAGGCTTACCACTGACAACTTTATCCATAAATACAGTAAAGAGAGCTCCACAATGCATCAATTATTTTGGAAACTTTATTTTATAATTACTTATTTTTTGAATAGGAAGATATTTCACCCTCTCATTCTATTGATATTATTCTCATTTTAATACAACTATCCTTTGTTTTTCATTGCATAATTATAAATTTTTTGTAAAAATATATAACCTAAAAAATTTGCATATTATTTTCAATTTTAATAACACCTTATTAACCTATGCCTCTAAATTTTGAGATTATTCTCATCTTGATACAACTATACTTTTTTCGATTTCATAATTTTAATTCTTTTTAATTTTATAGCCTAAAAAACTTGCATATCATTTTCAATTTTTAATAATACATTATTAATCTATGCCTCTAAATTCTATTATAAAGAAAATTAATATAATTTAGTTAATTATTTTGCATTTGAAAAAATGAATGAAAGATGACCTTAATATTTTCTACTCCTTTATACTTGTGTTTATATGTAAATTAATGGTAGATTTAAAATGAGTTACCATAGTAGGGAGTGTAAGTTCTTGAAAATCCACACTTAACATAAGTGTGGATTTCAAACCAAATTGGCGCTTAAATTTTGCAAAAAAGTCACTTATTTCAAAAATGGGTGTCATTTATGACCTCAAATCAACATTTTTTTACTGATTTTTTTTCACAACCACATGTTGGCCACATCATTGCTTCCTTTTCCACCCCATCCCTGTCACATGTGACACCCAGACCTGGATTCTCTCATAAATCCTTTGCACACACCCCTCACTGATATTTGAAACATTTTATTGAAAAATTTTAACCAGGAATGTTTTTTTCCTTCTTTTTTTCAACCTCTTAATCTCCTTTCTTGTAAAATAAAAGTTTTATAATGCCTCTCAAAAAATCTAACACTTCAAAGGAAACTCAAAAAAAGCTTCATAACAAAGGTCTTCCCATAACGCAAGCCCCTCACCTGAGAAAGCAAGGTCTGTACAGCTAAAAAAGGAAGATTAACTCATCATTATCAACTTACTCAAAGTTTAATCAAATTATGATGCATTTTTTATGTGAGAAGTCCACCTGAATCTGATTTCCACCTTTATCAAAGGTCAACGGCTTCTTGTTGATGGAAAAAGAAGTAAAAAAGAAATCAAAAGGGAGAATTGACAGCAATCTTAAGCAAATGAAGGAGAGGTTCAAAATTTATCAATCAAAATATAAAAAGGCTCATTTGGCTTCCACTTCTACTGGCTTTGGTATTCATGATTATCATTTGGAGAATAGAATTACTACTGTTTCCAAAAAGCTCAATGTCAGGTGTCTTTTCTATGAGGAAATTGATTGTATGAATTGAATGATGCTGACAAATGAGCGATGAGACATTATGGTGAAATCAGCACTTTTGGTTGATAAATTTCAGATTTGAGTGAAATAAGTGACTTATTTCATTTTGAAATCCACAAGTATTGGGGATAGTGTGTTTTAGAAATCCACACTTAAATAAGTGCATATTTGTAAGTTTGGATTTGTCAGAACTAACAACCCTTAATGTCTTTCCACAACTTTTTTTTTAGAAAATAATTTTATTTGGTGCTTAATGCAGAAAATGACAGAAATTTTATAGCAAAAATGTTATTGTTAATTTTCATAATACTCAAAGTACCATTCTATTGTTCTATTCTGTGAATATTTGAATAGCATAAGCTCATAAGCAAAAACTTGATTCAAGTAACATATTGAAAGAAAAAGTGCAGACTGCATGTCATATTTTGAGTGAATATTAAATTCAAGCTAAACATTGCATGAAAAATTACAGTTCAAAACAATTTCACACTTTCCCTCTGAATATTTGAGTCTTTGTAATTTTATATGGACTGAAAAATCTTAACTACACTTTTCCTGAAACCAAATTTCTCAATTTCTATCGTTTAATCCTATTACCAGTAATCCAGTGCTAATTCAGCCATATATTATAGACTTGATGTATTAATATTCTTACTAGTAATAGGATGGAGTATACTTCCAATTATACCTATGATATATAAATAAGTATTTCTAGTGATACTATCAATCTTAGAGAGAGGGCTTCTGAGAACTTGTTTTTCATTTTTTCTATTGCATGAAACAGGGGGTGTGAAAGTTATAAAATCAGCACTTAATTATTTTTTATATTTGTAAAAAACAAAATCACCAATATAATTTACTTAAAAACTGATGTAACCTACTGTTTTTATTCAAATTAATTCTTCTTGAAAAGAAACTCTGATTTCATTTTTATTGAAATAAAAACTAGAGGTTAGGATGAATTTTCTGTTTTGTGTTGAAACCAACACTTAGCATAAGTTTTCTCTTTCACAAATTAACACCCTCTAATGGGAGGTATAAAAGTATTTTCTTCCACCATCAGGGATCCACACTTTTTTTACATAGATTTGACATTATTAATGGAAGAGAATTCTAATACACTAGACCTGGGGCTAGTGGATAAGAAACATTAAATAAACCTTTTATCTCACTTTAATCACCCACTTTCTTCTTGAAATGAAAAATCCTAGATCCAAACCATTCATAATTTATTGGTCATCAAGTCAGATTTTTTAAAATATAAGATCCTTATCTTAGGCCTTTTTGACAATTAAAATAAATAAATATCCTCCTCAAACATTAAAAAATTAATTTTCACACCCCACTCAGTCTCATTTTCAAATCCTGATTTTTGTTACTCAATTCCTATATACTTCTTTATTAAAATCTCCAGATTTTTTATTCCTTAACCTTTTCCTATTAAAAAAAATATGAGAAAAGCCTTTACCCATCAACAAATCCTTTTAATTAGAGTTGCTATTTTCCTTCATTTACAAGTGGCTTCTGAGTAAGACACTCATATGGAAAATAATTAAAATAAAAATTGCTACATGGCTTTAAGGGGGCCATAAATTCTCTACATTCTCTGCTATGTAAAACTAATAAAGTTACAGTCATTTAAATTGAATATTTTATCACAATTTTTAATAATATCTCACCCATACTTTTAGATGAAATCAATTTTAAATATATAGAAAGTATGATACCATTAATCCTTTAATAACTAGCTATTCAGACTTAAAATAAAATTAAGATTGAAAGATTTATATCTGTTTTAATTCAAAATGTGTTTTTCACTAATAAGTGCCATATCTTACTCAATTTTAATTTCTAAAATCATTTTTTCATAATATAGGATGATTAATTCAATGAAGAAAAATCTAATGAGATATTCAGAATAAAAATATAAAAAAAATTGATAACTTAATAAATGAGTGAAGGGAGAGAGAAGGAAGGGGGACAATTTAACTATTCATAATGGTGGAAATAATATCTAAAACAATATTCAGGAATTATGGAAACTATATTTCACAGTAAAGATAGTTAAATACTGTGGTGGTGGGTAGGGTATGATAGAAAAGTGATGGTTGGTGGTAGAAAATATGAAAACAAAATTATGAGGACTTCTTTAAGGGTACTGTACATACAATGCAAGGAGGTTAGAAATAGCCAATTTTTAGATATGAAAAAAGAAAAAAAGGCTGATTAAAGTAGAATTTTTATATGTGAAACATTTAATAACCCACATATTTTGAAAAAAATGACAGAAGAAAATTGGGGTATTGTGATTTTTTTCTACCATTAAATTAATGGCAATATCAATTATTTAGAGACCCACAAATATGAATCTTGAGTTTAGTATTCACTCACAATATGACATTTATTTTGTGCTTTTTCATGAAATATGTGCTTTGAATTGAATTTTCACATGAATTTTTTTACAAGTGCTTGTTGTGACACTTCAATAATAGCATAATGACACAATATTATACCCGTATTTTTTGTGATGAAAAATAAATTGTTTTTCCAGTATAGAAATTGTGTAAAATATGTTTCATGCTCTAGTTTTATGTATCAATTGCTTTTATCATTAGCTAAAAATTTAAGTAAGATATGACAATTATTAGAAGAAAACCTGTGTTGAATTAAAAGATCTAGAACTTGATAAATTTTATTTTGATTCTTAATGTAAATTTCTAATTGGTTTTTGAATCAGAATAATAATCTTCCTATATCTTTAAATGATTTTTTTAGTTATAAATTTGAGTGAGATAAAAATCATTAGTGAAAGCCACTTGTCATATGTCAATAGTTATAACTTGATCAACATTTCTTTGATTCTAAGTCTGAATAACTCATTAGATTTATAATCATTTTATTAGGGGGTAACAAAGGTTTTCCAATCCACCATTAGTTGGTATCAAAGTTAGAAAACTTCCAAATTGAAATACCTCTGTTCTCCACAAATTTAAACATGATTGTTTTTTTATATATGAAATATTGTGCCCCCAAAGAAACCTTTTTTTTGAGAAATAATGTCAACTTTTTAGCTTTATTTTTGTGTTGTCAAACACATTTTAAATAATAGCAAATAACCAAACTTGGTACCCCCAATTAAATTAATTTCAGATAAAAAATAAAATACCCCATTTATTTTCCATCATTTATTTTACAATAGGGGGTATCAAAGTTAGAAATCTTCCATTTTAAAATACCTAGTTTTTCCCCTAAATCAACTTTGATTAATATTTAAAATATGCCATATTGTGCCCACAAAACACCTTTTTACTGAGAATTAATGTCAAGTTCGTTGATTTATTTTTGTGTTGGGAAATACCTTTTAAATAATTACAAATTTTTAACTTTGATACCCCCTAATAAATGGGTTATTTGATGCAATCATATATCTATGTTTTTGTTTAATTGGGAATTTTTTTTGTGTGTAATCCACCATAATTAATAAAAGTTGGGATAGCAGAAAAAAATAAATGTGTTATTTTGATTTTATAGCTGACTATCGTGGAAAAATAGTGGATAATAATCTTCCATCATTAATAGTGTCATATCTTGGCAAAAAAAAGATGAATCCTTAATTTCATAAGAAAATAAATTGATAACCCCTTTTAATTTTCCTTAGTTCTGAGAATATAATTGCAGCCAATAAAAATTATGAAATATTATAAAGGAAATATATTTACATTACCAACATTTTTTGAGAGAAAAAATGAAGAATTTATGATTTGTGATCAAATATGACACCAATTTTTGAAATAAGTTGCTTATTTCAAAAAAAAAGTTGGGTTTAATTTTTTTTGAAATAAATACTTAAGATAAGTGTAGATTTACCCACTTTAAGCCCCCTATTATAAGATTTTATATGAAAAATATAGATAAATAAAAAAAGATTGATCTTATAAGTTTTACTAGCTGATAACGTTTGCCTTATTTTAATTTTTCAAGCCAATTGAATGGTATCATGGAAGCAAAATATCAGGTCACTAATATTTCCCTTAAATAATTAACTATTTCAATTTAATTCAATTTTTTTTTCTTACCTCATTTTTTGATCTAAATTAATCCAATTTTATGCTTCAATTAAGATCATTTCAAATATATTATAAAAGATGCATATTAGGGAGTATCAAAGTTAGAAATTTGTAAATATTTAAAAGTTATTTTACAACTCAAAACAAAAGCCACAAACTTGACATTAATTTACTGTAAAAAGGTGTTTTTCGGGAACAGTATACCATATTTTAAAAATAATCATGGTTGATTTGGTGGGAAAAAAAGGAATTATGAAAATGAAATATTTTTAACTTTGATACCCCCTATTATTGCTATTATTCTATTCTACTATTGAATTGTATAATAGAACTTCTATTATAAATATAATAATGAGATAAAATATTCATTATCAAGAAAAAAAATTCATGGAAAAGAGAAGAAAAAATATTATTTGCTGGCTTGTGTTCAATTTAAATATAGTGTTTTGAATGGTAGATAGTGTAAAGGAAAGCAACTTTTTTAAATCTGTATATGGTTCAGCTCAGTGGATGCAACAAGTAAATGAGGAGAAATCCTTATCAATAGTTTTTTGTTGATATTCATTTAGTTAAATTCTTTTTCAGTCATATTAATATGAGAAAGGTCTTAAAAGAACCACCTTTTTATGCCTCTGAGGCTACCTTTTAAGCTGCTTCCAAGACCATATTTGTATTTTAGACTTATTCATCGATTTTCACCTTTAAAAGATATAAGAAATATAAAATTAGCTTCAAGGATGATGAACAGTAATGGTAGTCTGAGACTAACATCATAAAACTATCCAACTGAAGTTTCATACATACATAATATCTCATAATAGAAATTCTATTATGCATTTAGACAAAATAATAGAAAAATTCATTATTAATAATAGAATGATAGATTTATAATAGGGGTTATCAACATGAGCAGATCCGCAATTAAATTACTTGGAGATAGAAATCTTAGTATTCCAAATATTTTCTGAAATTATTTTTGAAAATAATTAAGTTATTAGACATTTAACATCTCAAATTTCACCTCTTATCTGACACTTTTTTACACAATTCTTCATAACCACATCTTAGACAACTTTCTGGATATTCCAGCCTCCTTACCTTTCTGCCCACTCCCATCCTGTCTATTTCTTCCATCCATTCATTTTACTCCCCATATCATCTGCTCCTTTCTGCTCCTTTTTATTTTCAACGATCTTAATATGCTTGGCATAACATATCTTCTCAAAGGCATTCTTACCTACTTGTTTTTCATATACAACTACTCCTTCTTTCCCCACTCAGCTAAGAAATCAAAGACCATTCAACTAAAAAGAGATGATCACCTCATAATTAAAAACTGGTTAAAAACTAAAACCAAAATGATTCTTGTTTGATACTGAGAATGTAACTAAAGTATTATGGCCCCCTGAATCAAAAGTCAATTTCTATCTTCTAATGGCCAGAAAATTAAGAAATAAGTTAAAGGGAAGGATTAATATTTTTGAAAACAGATGTATGAAATTTTCAGGAACTATCAAGAAAGTACAATGAGACTAAGATTCTTTCATCTTCCAATGGTTTTGGTATTACTGACATTGATATCAGTAAGGTGATCTAATCTATAGATGATAAACTTGATTCTTTATGTCCTTACTATAGAGATATGGATTCTATTTTTGGAGAGTGAGCTAATTTTACTCCCGAAAACATGTTGGGTGAAGAAGATGCTATTTTGGAACATGATATTCAGAGAAATCTTTTCAAATACTCTTCCCCCACTTAAGCCTCCCTCTTTTTAATTCAACCAATCATGATATCTTTTCTATAGATACTTATGATGATATAAACCAACCCAATATTACTCCAGTGATTATTTTCTTGCATCTAGTTGATTTATTTCTTTTTAATTTAATTATATTTTTTTATTTCTAAAAATTCTGATTAAAATACCCAGGAGCCACAATCAAGAGACTTTGAAGCTAGTAAAAATGATGATGATGCCAAAAATATACCGAATTCCTCCAACAAAAATAAAACGGTGTAGAAAATCCTATAGTAAAAGCTATAGGCCTTGACCAAGGGAGTAGGAGAAAACCCAGAGAGAAAATCCCCTGTCCCTTTAGAAAAATAAAGTGAGATTTACCTGCTACAGTAAGTTGGTTCCTGTTTTCTAAAGCCCCTTTTCCAACACACTTGACTGCCTGATCAGCCAAGAAAGTAGTCTCCAGACAGACTACCAAACCAAAAAACTGAAATGTAGACCAATGTCCACACCAGAGAAAGAAATGATACTTGATGTAGGTTGCAAATCCACCCCAGAGACAGCAATAATACTTGATATAGCTTGCAAGACTACACCAGAGAAACCAGTTGCTAAGTTAAGTTTAATGAAGAGCTCACCTCACAACAAACACAGCCGATTGTGGCCAAAAAACAGTGAAAACTGAGTGAGGAACAAGGATATCACCACCGGATGGTTGTATGATGATTAAAGTCGCCCCAAAATGTCTTATTCACTATGTAAACACAGACCACTATCTAAAAGCCCATGAAAACTAACAAATTTTGTGTTCCTGAGAGCCAAATTGCATAAAGCCCCTCTAGAAATGCTTCCCAGCCTTCTAGCATAAAGGCGGGCGGTACACCTGACATTTGGAGGCCAGCCTGAGGCCACCGGACCACTTTGAAGCCAGAAAACCACCGAAAACCTCCAAAAATACCCAAAATACTTAGAAAAATCTACTACAACTACTAAAACCTTTAAAACACATAATTAAGCTATAACAAAATTGTCACATAAAATGTAGAGAAAAATTAGCTCATTCTAATGGTACTAAGCACTTAACCCTAAGACTTAAGGTTAGCCCGTAAAACACAAAAAACAAAGTTAAACAGCTATCTTTTTAAATGAAAAATGAGAAATAATCCCTTAAATACTTAAAATCTGAAAAATGTGATCAACACATAAAATATAGAGAGAAACTGGCGCTATCCGATGGTAGTACCCACATCCCCGCAGTCCCAATATTTGCTGAATAAATCCAGAAAACACCCAATTATTAAACAATGTCATTTAAGACATCAAAACAATGCCAAATAGACCAACAAAGGGCTCCGTCAATTTTGGAAGACCACATCCTCCCTCCAATAGAGAATGTCGACATTTTCCTACATCACAGTCACCATTTTCAGCTTTCTTTCCAAATCTGCTACTGACATGGGTCCTTGCCAATACTGCATTGAAAACAATCTCATCTGTACCATCACACCACTGCCTCATCCCCACAGAACCTTTTATGATGCCTGTCACTCTAGGAAGAAGACTTGTTTCAGAACTGGTCCATTTTCCTCTTCAACATCTTCTCCTCCTCCTCAACCTGATCCACCTTCTACCAGCACCAAAAGATCCAGACCATCTGTCCTGATCCCCAGACTGGTAAACAAATTAAGTAGCCAAATCAATAGTCTTATATGATGCAAAAAAATAAAAAAATGGAAAACAATGGAAAAAAAAACAAAAGATATTTAAAAAATTTAAAAAAAATTGAAAAAATTGAAAAAAATGGGAAATATTGAAAAAAATTAAAAAAAGTAAAAAATTGATAAAAATTGAAAAAAAAATTATAAAAAATTATAAGAGCTAATAAAAAAAATGAAAAAAATGAAAAAAGTAAAAAAAAAGGAAAAAATTTTAAAAAAAAAAACATATAATGAATATTCAAATGAATAAAAATTAAAAAATTAAAAAAAAAATTGAAAAAAAAGAAATAAATTAAAAAAAGAAATAAAATTATAAAAAAAAAAGAAAAAAGATTAAAAAAGATTAAAAAAAATTTAAAAAAATTAAAAAAAATTAAAAAAGATTAAAAAAGATTAAAAAAGATTAAAAAAGAGATCAAAAAATGTATAATAATTCAAAAGTGTAAAAAATGTGTAAAAAATGAAATAAAAATGAAAAAATATATAAATTTAAAAATTTAAAAATTAAATAAATTTAAAAAAAAATTAAAATGAAAAAATAAAAAACAAAATAATGAAAAAAATTAAAAGAAAAAAATTTAAAAATTTAAAAAAGGAAACAAAATGAAAAAAAGGAAACAAAATGATAAAAAATTATAAAAATGATAAAAAAATTAAAAAAAATAAAAATATGAAAAAATATGAAAAAATATATAAAAAAATTAAAAGTAATGGAAAATAAATAAACAAAAAATGAAAAAAGTAATAAAAAGATAAAAAATGTCAGCCAGGCTTTACCAGGAGCCCAGCAAATTATATGTTAATTTATTCGACCTGAAAGAGGGTGTAAGAATTGTATTTTATGTATATAAATTAATATTTTATTGCATAATAAAGTTACATAAGTATCTTATTAATAATAAGTGTTATATTAATTTTATGGTTGTATAAATTTTTATACATTTAAATTAAGCTTAAATATATTTTATATTCTACAAATAATGGCGCATTTTTATGTATTTAATAATTATAAATTAATAATTAATTACAAAAACATATATTATAATTATATATGTAAAATTGACTTATAATGTAATTAAGTTAATTAATTAATTTTATATATATTAAATAAAACTTCATATATTATTAAAAAATAATATTGGGCGCTTCTTTTGACCCTTATTTGTGTCAGGAAAAATTATTAAATAAATTATAATACTTATTTAATAACATATTATTAAAATCCCCATTTTAAATTACAAATAACACTAAATTAATTATCTGTTTCATTTAAACTAATTATTGAATTAATTACATAGTTAAAACAATTACTTAAAATTGCTTTAAACTGAATTGAATCTATTCCATGAATTATGGCGTGAAAATAATTTTATTTGTTTTACTTAAAACTTTACATGTCACTATAATATCTGTTTTTGATTATTTTTACTCATTGTTCTCATTTTTCAGACTTAATTGTTAAATGATTATTTTAATTAAGTGTTTTGGGATGTTATGGTGGGAAAAGGATTAATTACTCATGGGTTTTAGTAAATGGTGTCATATTTTTCTCTTGATAGTCATGTTTCATTTTTTATTCTGTTATCTCTTGTTTTAGCTATTCCTAATTTGTATTTATTGATTGGTGGCGCTTCAGGGGTCCCTTGGTCTATAAAAGGGTCTTGGATAATCCCCTTTAAATCATCACTTACTATACAACCAAAATCTGAACAAATTGTCAATATAATACATTTTATTATTATTTTTATTAGTATTAAATTTCTAATTTAAATTCTATATAACTATTTACAGGTTGCTTTAAGTCTGATAGTAATTATAGTGTTTTCCACACAGAAACCCTTACTTTAAATAATATTGTCATTTAATAAAACCTCATTTTTGTGTCATCCCTCAAGTAAATTGTCGTTGCCTCTCTTTAAATAAATCAAATTATTTTATTACTTTATTGCTTTTAATTTCTATAAACCCTTCTTTCCTATTCCCCTTTTCCTCCTCTTCTTCTTTCCCTTTTTCTTCCTTCTTCTAGACGACCAACCGACAAGTGGGAGCCTTTCCAAACAACAACGACGATTGATACTTGCAACAAACAACATAGCACACAGATCACCCAGCAAAAAAGAAACTTTTGCCGCGACCGTGTTTCAAACTTGGGTTCAATCTATTAGGTTTATATTAAATTAATTTATCTATTTTTTTGAAGTGATTTTCAGATCACTATAGTAAGTTAACCTTTGCACCTATCACTCATATTACTATATTTTTACTGCAATAACAGTGTTTTTGGCTTAATTGCTGATTCACTGAGTGTAAGTGTTCATTATTTTCTAATTTTTTTCCCTATTTGACCATAAAGAGTATACCTCTTAGTCCTAGAAGACAATTAATAATTATTAAATTATTAAATTAATTTTGTTAATATTTTTTGTATATTGGTTGACCATAATAGTACTCAGTACTTAGTCGCAATTTTACCATCATATAAATTTTGGTATTAATTATTTTGGTTAACTTATAAAAACCTTTATGGGTTGGTCCCATTTTAATTACTGATTATTTCTTAATAAATAATTGTAATTACATTTGTTTGTATTACTTTTTTGTTAATTAATTGATTTTTGATAAAAATTAAATTTTTTTTTGTTAAAATTCAATAAATTTTATTTTGAAATAACAATTTGAATCATTAAAAAATTTTTTTTTGATTTTAACAGTTTAAATGTCCAATAGTTTGGCTAGCAGCATGGATAACTTACATGTGGATGAGATTGAAGTGGATAATGACACTGAATCTGTAGATTCTTCTAAATTAACTTACAGAAATGATTCAGCTGACAAAAAACCTTCAGGACGTGGAAATGGCAGGAGAAGTGGTAAACCCCCCTCACCAAACACCTCTGAAAGAAGTAAAACCTCTAATAAATCAGGACAATCAACTCAAAGGTATAAAAATAAAAAAGATACCTCTAACCCAACAAGTAAACAATCTGTCCAGTCACATCAAAGAACTGAAGGCAGAAATTATGAAGTACAAGGCAAGGGTAGACACACTCTGGCAGAAAATGCAGGAATTGTTAAATCCCAAACAGGCTCAAACTACTCATTTCCCAGCCTCTCAGCCTCAGCCTCAACCTCAGCCAAATAAGGTACCCAGCTCCTTCACGCAAAATCAAAGCACTCTGCAAGTGGAGCAGTGGAAATGGGACTACTTGATGAGCCATTACCAGAAGAATGCTCAGCAACCAGCTCAACACCCTGGCCCATCCAGGACACAAACCTACCATCCATCTCCTCAACCCCATCCTTATCAGGGAGGCAGAAGAAAGAAGGCACAGGGGAAGTTTCCTCTCTTACCATGGTAAGTAATTTGTTTGATAAACATGTTGGAATGTATAATAACAAAGCTTTTTCAGGTAATCTTGTGGATTCAGGTGAAAGAACAGTTAAACCTTTAAAAAGACAACTTCCTTTAATGAGTAGCCCCAATGATGTAATTAGCAAATTATCATTTGATGAACCTTTACATTTGACTTCTAATTCTTTAATTAATCCTTCTCTTGCAGTTAAGAATGATTCTGTTTCCCCTGAAGTCTATACCTTAATTGAGAAACCTTCTGAAGAAATATTGAAAGATACCCTTGATTTTAATGTTGTGAAAGACAATAATTTGAGAGATGTATTAATCCATGAGAGTGATAGATTAAATAATTTGCACTTGCATTGTAAAGTAAGTTCTTCTGTACAGGATACAGCTTATTTTAAAATCAAAGAAACCTTGAATATTGTTCTTAGCCAACAAAAACAAATAAGGAGTGACCATAGAGCTATCTCAGATAAAAATATCAATCTACATAAGACCTTGAGTGAATTGAAACCCCTTATTGAGGAAAATTATTCATTAAAAAGTGAAATAAAATCTCTAAAAAATGAGTTTAAAAAGCTAAAAAATGATTTCCATGCACTAAGTGCCAAACACACAGTTTCTGAGTACAGAAATGTTTTATCTCTTGCAAAAGTAAATGACCAGATGTCTGAATTTCCAAAGATAAGAAACTATGTGTCTGACCTGCAGGAAAAATTCTCAACCTTAACCATCAATAATTATGGTATAAATGAGAATGCTGCCCATAGGCTGCATAAAAATAAGGAAAAAGAACCTGAGCAGAGTTCCTCCTTTCTTCCTCATATTTCAGCCATTAAACAAACTGAAAATGAGTCTGTAAAATCTTTTGCTACTATCAAAAAATCTTGTGATGGTCATGTACCACCTGTTTCTGTAAATAATGAAATTTCTGAACACCTGGCTAAACTTCAGGAATTATTAATGATGAATAATTCAAACCAAAAAATGGACCATAACAGTAGTCAGAAAAATTGGCATAAATTGGACCAATATCCTACCTTTGATGGTGATTCTTCTTCTGATTGGCAACACTTTATCCAAAGAATTGATAATTTAAAGAGATCTTATAAACTACATGATGAGGAAATTGTTTCTAAGCTAATTTCTTTATTTTCCAATGTAGCCTTGATGTGGTATGAATCTGTCCTTTTAGATAACAATCATTATACATGGAATGATTGGAAATCCTTGATTGAGAATCAGTTTGGTGGTTCAAAATTCAGGTTGGCTCAGCAAAGACTGTATGAGAATACTAGATATGTATCCTCCTCTGTTGAAAAGCCCATTTTTTTTCTTATGAAAGTAACAAAAATCCTAAGAGCAATTGATCCAAAGAAGGATTATGATATTTGGAGAGATAAAATCTCGTATAAATTACCAAATTCTCTTAGAGATTTAATTGTAGCTAGAACTGAGCATGTAAGGGAAAATTCTTTTTTCATTAATATCTGTAATGAGGTACTAATCAACCATAGATATGAACCAAAGAATTACCTTGGTAAATCTTATCATGATCAAAATAAACCTTCTACAAAGCCCCCAGAAAAATCTGGTAAACCCTCTGTCCCAGTTGCACCTAAAAAATATGCAACAAATACTTGTTATAAATGTAACAAACCATGGAAAAATGGTCATGTTTGTGACAAGAAAATTCATCTTGTTGAACAAAATGATGACACTGATGAAGCTGAAATTGATGTCAATAATTCTTCTAGTGACTGTGAAAGTAATATCTCCTATGACAATGACTCTGTTAAAGATGTTTTGATGTTAGAACAGGATGTCCATTATTTAGATAATATATCTGAAGAATGTGTATTGGATTTATCTTCAGTGGAAAATGCTGAAATAATTAAAGATATTACTAACAATTCTATAGCCATATCCCCTTTGAATGCACCTGTTATCATTAATGGTAAAAATGTTGATGTAGTTCTTGACTCTGGTGCTGGAGGAAGTGTAGTGTCTGAAAAAGCTTTAGCTTCAGTAGATAAGGATTATTTGAGTAAATTATTACCTATAGCTTCTGAAAAATGGAGAGGGTATGGTTCTAATTTAATTCCTATTGGCAAATACAAAACCTCTGTATTCTTCAAATATAATGGTTGTTTTGTCAGAGATATTTGTGAATTTTTTGTCATGAAAAATGATAATTTAAGCAATTGGTTTATTATGGGTAATGATATTTTAACCATGTTTGGTGTGAAATTGGACCCAGCAAATAATTGCTTCACCTTGGGATTGAATGGCAAAAGGAAATTCAAAATATTCTCCTCTAGAAAACCTTCTGGGCATCTGTTAAAGTCTTGTAACTCACTGATGCAGTGTAAAGGCAGACCAACAATTGAAATGGATGATTTATTAACTGAAATAAATACTGCTTCTTTTGGTGATCAGTTAACTAGTGAACAAAAGGATTTTATAATTGCCTCAATTACCTCTTTCCCTATGGCTTTTGCTCATCGTTCTCATGTCTTAGGAAGTGTTCAGGAAGAAATGAAAATTACTTTATCCTGTAATTTGAGTGATATTCCTCCTAGTTTTAAGAAAAAACCATATCCTGCTTCTCCAACAAAAAGAAAGGATATTGAAGATAATATTGCCACATTATTAAAAATGAATATCATTGAGAAAGTGGATGTCACCCCCAAATATTGTGTCATCTCCCCAGTTTTATTTTCTTATGAAAAAGATAAGGCTAGATTATGTGGAGATCACAGAGCATTAAACACTTATACTGTTGATGATATTTATCTTTAACCAGAATTAATTCAATACATGCTACCTTGCAAGGTGCAAAATTTATTATTTGTCTGGATGGAAATAAAGGGTATCATCAAGTTCCTGTTGAGAAAAATTCTCAAAAATTTTGCATATTGCTACTCATATGGGAATATATAAGTATTTTAGAATGCCATTTGGACCTAAGAATGCCCCTTCAGTTTTTCAAAAAGTCATGAATAACACTTTCCATCAGGAAATTATTGAGGGATGGCTCATGGTGTATATTGATGATATCATAGTTTTTTCTAAAACTTTTGATGAACATATGGTTCATTTAAACACGGTTTTCCAAAAAATGGATGAAATTAATATGACTTTGTCCTTGAAAAAGTGTAAATTTGGTTTTCAATCTTTGAAAGTCCTGTTGTGTTAGGCCTACAAATTTGTGTAGACCAAAACAAAGTTGCTGCAATTCAAAATGTGAAAGCACCAACTTCTGTGAGAGAAATCCAAAGTTTTTTGGGTATGTATGGCTATTATAGACAATATATTAAAAATTATCAAGTCATAGCCTTGCCTCTTACCAAACTAACTAGGAAAGATGTTGCATTCATCTGGAATATTGACTGTCAAAAAGCTTTTGATACATAAAAATGTTGCTTAATGACAGCCCTATCTTAGCTCTTCCAGATTTTAACAAACCATTTTTTCTGTATACAGATGCTAGCTTTGTTGGTCTGGGTGCTGCCCTTCACCAGAAACAAATTAGTAATGATAAATCCTCAGAGGTTGTAATTTGTTATATTTCAAGAACCTTGAGAAATAGTGAATTGAAATATGGTTCCACTCAATTAGAGTGCTTAGCAGTTGTTTGGGCTCTTGAGAAGCTTCATTACTATCTAGATGACCAAAAGTTTTAATTGGTAACTGACTGTAGTGCTGTGAAGTCCCACTTAAACCTGAAAAAACCTAATAGACATATGTTCAGGTGGCAACTTGCTGTTCAAGAATACAGAGGACGGATAACAATTATTCATAGGGCTGGAAATGTTCACTCCAATGTTGATATTCTGTCCAGATTGCCTCTGCCAAATAATGACTCAAATCCTGCTTATGTAACTGAAGATGATACTGTTCATATCCATGGTATATTTATAGTTGATATGGAAGAGGAGTTATTACAATTAATACTGGATTCATATGATAAGGATTCTGATTTAAATAAATTGGTTACTATCTTAAATGATCCTAAGAATTATTCAATTCAAGCATTGATAGTAACTCTTCCTGCAAAGTATCAAAATGCTTTGAGTAAAGGAAAGTTTTCTATTGAAAATGGTTATATATATTATAGAAGAAAGCTTACTAATGTAGTTGTAATTCCTCCTTCTATGAAAGAAACTATCCTCAAACTTTGTCATGATGACATATTAGCTGGTCATTTTGATCTTGAAAAAAGATTGATTAGAATCAAAAACACTGCATGGTGGGCTAATATGTCTGAAGACACAAAATTATATGTTTAATCTTGTGATTCGTGCCAAAAATCTAAAAGGTTGAAAGGTAAAAGAGCAGGGTTATTACAACATATTGAAGCACCTGATGCACCTTGGAAAATAATTAACATGGATTTTGTCACCGGTCTTCCTGTTGCAGGTAAAGACAGCTATAACTCTTGTTGGGTAATAGTAGATAGATTCACAAAAATGTGCAAATTTATTCCCATCCACAAAGATGTGTCCACCAAAGAATTAGCTTTCTTATGGTGGTCTTACATGTTTAATATTATTGGTTTTCCAAAAGCCATTATCTCTGATAGAGATCCAAAATTTACTTCTGAGTTTTGGCCACTTTGATGGATATTTGTGGCTGTGAATTAAAGTTGTCTACAGTTCACAATCCTCAGACTGATGGTCTAGCTGAGAGAATGATTCAAACTCTGGAAGATATGATTAGAAGGTATTGTGCCTTTAGTTTAGAATATAAAGACAATGACAGATTTACTCATGACTGGGTCACTCTATTGCCTGGTCTTGAATTTGCATATAATAGCACTGTTCATTCTGTCACTAAGAAAAAGCCTTTTGAGTTTGGTTAGGTTATGTCCCAAATACTCCTCCTCAGATTCTCAATAATAAATTACCTAAGTTGAAACTACACCCTGGTGTAAAGTCTTTTATGCAAATGCAACAGCTATGCAGTAACGATGCTCAAAGCTGTATTGAAGAAGCATTTGAATATGAAAAGAAAAGATGGGATAAATCCCATAAAGAATACACATTTAACAAGGGTGATGAAGTGTTGATATCTACTGTCCATTTCAATTTACAAGGTAACAACAAGTTAAAAGATCTTTTTGTAGGACCATTTGTTGTTAAAAGAATGGTTGGAGATAATGCAGTAGAAGATGTATTGTATTCTACATATGATAGGAAACATCCTGTTTTTCCCATTTCTTTAATTAACCCTTATACTTCCAAAAGTGACTTACTTCCCAGAAGAAGGGGAAGACCTAAGAAAACCCCTCAGGAAGTCACAAAAACTGCAGAAATTGATAAAATTCTCAATGATAGAATTATCACTTCTGAAAGAGGTACTGAATATTTTTTGAGATATAAAAACAAATCATCTAAACATGATGCACGGATACCTGGCAAGGAAATTTCAAATCTTCCTACTCTGTTAAAAAGGTACAAAAAGAAAAAATCTTAGCATTTTTTTTATTATTTTTTTAGAGTGAGGGAGTGTCAGCCAGGCTATACCAGGAGCCCAGAAAATTATATGTTAATTTATTGGACCTGAAAGAGGGCTTAAGAATTGTATTTTATGTATATAAATTAATATTTTATTGCATAATAAAGTTATATAAGTATCTTATTAATAATAAGTGTTATATTAATTTTATTGTTGTATAAATTTTTATACATTTAAATTAAGCTTAAATATATTTTATATTCTACAAATAATGGCGCATTTTTATGTATTTAATAATTATAAATTAATAATTAATTACAAAAACATATATTATAATTATATATGTAAAATTGACTTATAATGTAATTAAGTTAATTAATTAATTTTATATATATTAAATAAAACTTCATATATTATTAAAAAATAATATTGGGCGCTTCTTTTGAACCTTATTTGTGTCAGGAAAAATTATTAAATAAATTATAATACTTATTTAATAACATATTATTAAAATCCCCATTTTAAATTACAAATAACACTAAATTAATTATCTGTTTCATTTAAACTAATTATGGAATTAATTACATAGTTAAATCAATTACTTAAAATTGCTTTAAACTGAATTGAATCTATTCCATGAATTATGGCGTGAAAATAATTTTATTTGTTTTACTTAAAACTTTACATGTCACTATAATATCTGTTTTTGATTATTTTTACTCATTGTTCTCATTTTTCAGACTTAATTGTTAAATGATTATTTTAATTAAGTGTTTTGGGATGTTATGGTGGGAAAAGGATTAATTACTCATGGGTTTTAGTAAATGGTGTCATATTTTTCTCTTGATAGTCATGTTTCATTTTTTATTCTGTTATCTCTTGTTTTAGCTATTCCTAATTTATATTTATTGATTGGTGGCGCTTCAGGGGTCCCTTGGTCTATAAAAGGGTCTTGGATAATCCCCTTTAAATCATCACTTACTATACAACCAAAATCTGAACAAATTGTCAATATAATACATTTTATTATTATTTTTATTAGTATTAAATTTCTAATTTAAATTCTATATAACTATTTACAGGTTGCTTTAAGTCTGATAGTAATTATAGTGTTTTCCACACAGAAACCCTTACTTTAAATAATATTGTCATTTAATAAAACCTCATTTTTGTGTCATCCCTCAAGTAAATCGTCATTGCCTCTCTTTAAATAAATCAAATTATTTTATTACTTTATTGCTTTTACTTTCTATAAACCCCTCTTTCCTATTCCCCTTTTCCTCCTCTTCTTCTTTCCCTTTTTCTTCCTTTTTCTAGAGGATCAACCGACAAAAAAGAAATATAAAATATGAAAAAGATAAAAGATAAAAAAAGGTTTTAAAAAAGGATAAAAATAACAAAAAAATGAAAAACTTAAATAAAATGATAAAAAAATGATTAAAATTAAAAGAAATTGAAAAAAGTGTAAAAAATAAAAAATAAAAAAGCGTGAAAAAAGATAAAATAAAGATTAAAAATGATTAAAAAATTTAGAAGAAATTAAAAGAAATAAAAAGATTAAAAAAGAATAAAAAGAAAAAAAAATCAAAAAAAATTAAAAAATTAAATAAATAAAATTAAATTAAAAGAATTAAAAAAATGAAAAATAAAAAAACTGCAAAAACTGCAAAGAAATGAAAAAAAAAATGAAAAAAAAAAATTTAAAAAAATGAAAAAAATTTAAAAATTTAAAATTAAAATTAAAAAAAATGTAAAAAATGAAAAACAAAAAAATGTAAAAAATTTAAAAAATTTAAAAGAAATGTAAAAAATGTAAAAAAATGTAAAAAATATAAAAAATATAAAAAAAGGAAAAAAAAAAGTTTAAAATGATTGAAAAATTTAAAAAAATATTAAAAAATGAAAAAAATGAAAAAAGTGGAAAAAAATGAAAAAAGTAAAAAAAAATGATTAAAATGATTAAAAAATTGATAAGTAAAATTAAAAAAATGATGAAATATAAAAAAAAATTAAAAAATTGAAAAAATGAAAAAGAAAATGATAAAAAAAAATTGAAAAAAATTAAAAATATAAGAAAAATTAAAAAAATTATGAAATGAAAGAAAAGGAAAAAATTGAAAATTGAAAATAATTAAAAAAAATGAATAAAAATGGATTAAATGTAAAATATTTTTAAAAAAATGAAAAAAATTAAAAAAAATGATAAAAAGAAGAAAATTAAAATAAAATAAAATAAAATAAAAATCAGAAAAATTTGAAAATTTGAAAAAAAAAAAAATAGAAAAACATGAAAAAAATGTAAAAAATGTAAAAAATGTAAAAAATAGAAAAAAAAAAGAAAAAAAGACTTATAAAAGTGTAAAAAATGAAACAGACATGCAAAAAAATATTAATATGAATAAATATGAAATAAAAGAAATAAAAGACTTGTGAAAGTGAAAAAATATATATAAAATGAATAAAAGAAGTGTAAAAAATGAAAAAAGTGTAAAAAATCTAAAAATAAGAAAAATAAGTGTAAAAAAAGAAAAAAAATAGTTAAATATCAAAAAAATTAAAAATTAAAAAAAATTAAAAAAAAAGATGGAAAAAGAGACAAAAGGAGAAAAGTAAAGAAAGAAAAATCAAAAATTAAAATTAAAAGGAAATGTTAAAAAAAAGGAAGAAAATAACAGCAAAAGGGGGATAAAACAGATGGAAAAAAAAGAGTAAAAAAAGTAAAAAAAAGTAAATAAAGAAAATAAAGAGTTAAAAAATTTTAAAAAAGTGAATAAAAAAGTGTAAAAAAAGAAAAATAAGAAAAATAAAAAAAAGGTTTAAAAAAATAAAAAATGGAAAAAATATAAAAAGAAAATATGAAAAAAAAAGTTAAAAAAAAATGGGAAAGAAAGAAATAAAATAGAAAAAAATAAAAAGAAAAATCAAATGAAAAAGTGAGTTAAATAAGTAAAAAAGTAAAAAAAAATTAAAAAAAAGTAAAAAATAAAAGGAAAAAAAGAATGAAAAAAAATTTAAAAAAAAAATCAAAAAAAGTAAAAAATTGATAACATTAATGAAATGAAAAAAAGGAAAAAAAGGAAAAAATTTAAAAAAAAATTGATAAAAATTGATAAAAAATGATAAAAATGAAAAAAATGAAAAAAATAATAAATTCAAAGAAAATCCTAAAAATAATAAAAAAAAATTTTAAGAAAGAAAAAATTTTAAAAATTTAAAAATTTAAATTTAAAAACAAATAAATAAATAATATGTATGAATGAAATGAAAAAAATTTAAAAAAAAATGGAATAAAATGAAAAAAATAATAATAAAATAGTAAAAAAAATATAAAAAAAAGACTTAAAAAATGTTATAAAAAAAATTAAAAAATTAAAAAAAAAGAAGAAAATAGAAGAAAAATAAAATAAAAATATAAACATAAAATAAATAAAACAAATGAGAAAAGAAAAAAAAATTTAAAAAATTTAAAAAAAAATGAAAAATGAAATAAAAATAAAATATAATATAAAAATATAAATATAAATATTGGCCGGTGTAGACTGTTCTAAAGTACTAAGCAGTAGACACAATGCGAGATGGGTTGGTTCTCCTCTTAAATTTCTAAAAAGAAGTGCCTTCCACTCTTATTTTTAAAGACAGCGCAATAATGTGTAACACTAATATTTGATTAGAAAATTTATAACTTGAGAGATGAGTTTTAGAGATCAGGAAACACAAGTATTACTATCTGAATATTTCTATTCTTAACAAGCGCTAATATCCACAGCTACTCCCTCTTGAAGCGCTCTCTTTGAATATGCCTTATTATAGAAATAAAATAACTCTAATCATAGTCAATCCTACTAAATCTATATATTCTTTCTATGTTGCGCTCTTTTCACTATACTATATGAAATACACACAAAGACGCACAAATGATAAAAGACTTAGAAAAATATCTCTAATTCACTTATTCTATTCTTCTTATATTCTACTTACTAAAAGACTCCCTATCTCTATCAAATAGTCTTCCTTTCATATTTTTCCAGTACTCAAGACACAGTTCCCTAGTGGATCTTCAGCGCTGGCTCTAGAGCCACATTAGTAAAACAATAACTAATCTATTAGCAAACTAAGTACACTGCTTGTAGCAACTACAGTTCCTAAAACATACCCTATGATTACTAACACTAGTATTAACTTGTTTCACTCATACTCCACATATGCGCTTTTGACTATACCTTTGTTATGTTTCAGTGCTACTTTCAGGTTTGACCCATTCTAACACTGATCCTAGTTGCCTTGACTCTTGGGTAGTTTTTTGATTGAGTCCCCACTCTCCTTTCTTTAATACTAAGTTCATAGTTCTGACAATTCACTTAACTAGTTAGCCTCCTTTATTACCTGTTTCAGTAAGTTTACCCAACTAGCCATGGTGCAGTATACTATGCACTTGAGTCGTCCTTAAGCCATAACTCCTTCCTTAATGCGTAACACATAGTTATTGGAAAGTCCAAATCCATATTATTTAGCGCTTTACAGTCCTAAATCAATAACACACCATTCCCCATTGTGCGGCACATCTCGCTGCAAAATCCAAGCGCACCAACCCTTAATCCTTTTCCGCGCTTCCATTTCCTTTGTTCTTTGAAAAAGACAAATACATATTATATTTTAGCACTACCTACTGCGCTAACTCCCTTTTTCCTTCCTGGACTACGTGCGCTGATTGGTCTAAAATTATGCTACCTGCGAGGCGCGTACCACATCCTCCCTCTACTCGCAACTGTCCCCAGGAGCCCATAAATACCTGCGTCTCGCAGTGTTTCCTTCTTCCATCTTCTATCTTCTTCTCTTATTTTCCTTTATATCTTTTAATGAATACTAGAAGAAACAATCCTAACACTGAAAATACCACCAATGTCGTGGACACAATTCAACAGTTCGTGCGCACTCAGCCCCCTTCCGCTCTACCAACAATGCCCATAACTACACTGATGGGTGGGACAAGATGCACCCACTGTATTGAGAATGGCATAACTCCCTTTCATTTCTCAAAAGCACTCCGTGGCAATAATTTCTTTACTGTTAGTTATCTTCACTTTCCTTCCTTATTGTTACTAACCTTTCATTTCTTCCCCCTTTTTTTTTCAGTCATGCAATTACTGCAAGAAACGCAAAAAGAAGTGTAGTTACGATGGGCCGCCTGCCATTGCACGCCTGGACCCTAATGCTTCCACAACTAATATGATTAGTCAAATGACCATCAAGCGCCCAGTGCCTACTCTTACTACCCCACCTGGAAACAAACGAGCCAAGGTTGGTTACTGCAAACCTACACCCAGTAGCGTCGCTTCTATCCCAAGATCTCTCCTTTCAGAGGAGAGTACAATAAGTCTTCTTTTCCTAATTCTTCCTTTTATAATGATAACATTCTCTTTTTTTTTTTTTTTTTAGAATGTGCCAGGCACGCCTTACGCTGAAACACCTCTGCCTCCTAGTGTTCCTCTATTCCTTCCATCCTTGGAAGAAGATCCTGTCTGGGATACCAAACCTATTCCGGAGTGTACTTCTTGTATACCCACTCCTGACTGGACAACTATGCAGCCGGTCTTTGATACCATCATCACGGAAAAATAGCCCATTGTAACTTTTCCAGACGTTGATGATGAAGAGCCGGCCATGGCTCAAAACTGGGAATTCTCAGAGCAAATTTCCTGCACTCCATATGATGCGACCATGCGACGTATGAACAACATGTTAACTACCTTCGAAGGATTCCTTGAGGCAGTCCTGGTTTATACTCGCTCCGAATATGATAAACAAAAACAGCTAATAACCACCTTGCAACAAAGCATGCGAGAGGCTACTAACGTCTGGGCTTTCTGAGTTCCAATCTTTGATGACACAGAATACTAAAAATCTTCCTTTTATATATTCCCTTTAAATTGTATATAACCTTGTAAAAAAACTTTAATTTTACTTTCCCTTAATTTTCCTGTGAGAATTCTACAACTGCGAGATGAGTTGCCTTCAAAAAAATATCATTCTTTTTCTAACGGCACACCCTTCTACTAAGTGCCTATGAATGATGAAACGACAAAAAATAACAACTTGAGATTGTTGCTACTTTCTATAGCAGCAAATACTTCCCCTGCGTCGTATATTCATGTTCTCTCTTGTAATATTCAGATCTTTGCAATATATGACTTTCCCTTGACTGAGACAGATTTTCCTTTCCTAGAGTCTTTCATTATGACAAAAAATTTTTCACTATCTTCTTAGAAACCATCCTGCACTCAAGTCAGACATGGCGCAACTGATGACTTCTTTATAATTTCATTGTTATCTTATAAATAGCCAGTCTAATAAACTAGATCTTTTTCATCCAAATATCATGACTCAATATTGTACGGTTCCCAAAGATCAAGCATGCTTGTTTTATAAGCGCTGCAACTTTCATTGTACATTTTCTAAACCTCGGGGGTATGCCTCCTTTAGACCTGCCTGTGACAATTGCTTTAGATACCACAAAACTTGCAATATCTCTCTAAACCAGAATACTTCTCAGCCTACTGGTTATATTCGCTTTCCACCTAGCTCTACTAGTAGCGCTTCCATAGTTACCACCATTAGTCACACTATTTCCACTAATAATAATGTTCCTTATGAATCTTCATCACTTCCTAGTTTTCCCAAGCACAAAATATATATTCAGCCTAGTGCTACACCTTCTTCCACTCCGAGTTCTAATGCTTCTATGCGCTCAGGATCCACTGCAGATGCTCCTGACACGGTTACTATTACTTTGCCATCAGCGCGCCCACAAAACTTATTAGCAAGTAAGTATCCTTCATTATACTTATGCTCCCCTTGCCCACTGAATCTTTGTCAGGCTTCAATGAATCCATCTCCCTGGGATGGGTTCCTATTCCTTTACCCTTTGTCCATTCCATGCAAATGTTTTCCAGACTTCGTCTTATATATGACGCTATGTCTCTATCCTATTCTAATGCACCAGCTTTTTCTGATGCTGAACTTGAAGCTCGCTATACCCATATAGATATGATAGGTCAACTAATGAACAAAATCAGCTCATCAACTATTCTTGGATTCCCCACCAATCCCCATTGCTTTGTCATGCCTGAAGACTGGAAAGGATATCCTATTAGCTTTCACCCTGATACTGAATATCCCACTAGCGCTTCTCCTTATGAGCCTCCTCTGTCCATTCTCCCTGTACATAGTCTTCATAAATTTTTCATGCTATCCCTTCAAATAATCTTTTTAGACATGGCGCTATTTATTACACCTTTCTTCCATACTATAGAGCGCCTAACTTTTCTCCATCTACTTTCTTTAAAAAACTGTAAACCCTAAAAAAAAAATCATAAATAAAATTTTATATCATAAAACGTTACCGCCTTTACTGTGATACAGCAATATACAATGTAAAATAAGAATTGAACTGTAGAGCTCCCCATCTATAAATTGCTATTCCACTCCTGGTTAGTTAACTCATTAGCTAAATGCCCACCGTCTTTTGAATTTACATGGTATGCGTCTCCTTTAATCCAATTGCCTATCTCGTCATGTCCCCTCAAACGATGAAAATATAAGATTTCATTTTCCTCTACACCCTCATCTGAGCGCTTATGCCAGTTGCCTTTTGAGCCATAGTCGGCCTAACTTCCAGTTAGCGCCCTCTATCCGTCACAACTGTGTCAAAGCCTCCTATGAGTCCTCTTAGAAAAACAAAACTTAACATAACTTGGTAGTTTAACCTCTTCCCGGAGGTAACATAAAAACATAAAAAATCATTGATAGTTTAGCCTCTTCCCGGAGGTATTATTCTGGTAGTTTTTTCTCATTCCGGAGTTTATCTTGTATCACTGGAACACCCCTTGGGTAGAATCTTTTGATCTGATCTGCAGCCACACGTCACTTCCACTCAATACCATCCAATTCCTTCAGCAAGTAAAACCCTCCAGTTATCTGCTTTCTTATCCTATAAGGACCATTTCATCTGTCAGAAAATATCTTTCCCCATTGGCTTTCTAAACTTCTATTATAAACTAGAACCAAATCTCCTGGGTTCAATGGCTTTCTTAAACTATGCGCTAAGCGCTCATCCCAATATTTAACTGACTTGTCCCGGATCTGCATCATTCTTTCATACACCTTCTCCACAAACTTGTCTTTCCTTTCAATCTGCGCTACCCTCACTAAAATCAAATCTTCATTTGAGCGCACTTGATCCCAGTCACATCCTAGAAAAGATCCAGCCTCCAGATCAATAGGTAATACCGCCCTTTGACCAAACATCAGTTCATACGGTGAAAACCCTGTTGTCCTGTTAACTGAAATCCTGTCCGCAAACAAAACTAATGGCAAGTAGTTCTTCCACTTTGCCCCTTTATTTCCACATAATTTAACTAGCGCATCCTTTACAACTTGATGCCCTCTTTCTATCATTCCCTCTGCTTCAGGATAATATGGTGTTGCAAATTGTAACTTTGCGCCAATACCTTTTAATACCTCTTGGAATTCTCCAGCAAATTCAGTGCCACCATCTACGGTTACCATCTTCATTACCCCATACCTGTAAATCCATTCTTTCTTCAAAAATTCAGCTACATTAGTCGCCTTAATATTTACCAACGGCGCTGCTTCAACCCATCCTGATAGATAATCCCTGGCCACTACCAAGTATTTAAAGTGTCCTTCTTTTATATGAACTGCATCTAAACTGACCCTACCAAAAACAGTATCTTTGTCCGTCGCTCTACCTTTCTCTTTTGGCTTTCTGTAACTCCTGCGCTGACATTCAGGACAAGATTTAACCAAATCTCTTATTCATTCTTTATATTGGGCCACCAGAATCTTTCCCTAACTCTGTGATACGTCTCATCTTGACCTCTATGTCCTAAATTCTCATGCAACTCCCTGAGTATCTTCTCCTTCCCTTCCCTAGTTTGAACAACTAACTGAGGAGACAAAGCTTGGTTCTTCCATAACTTCTCATTTTTAATAAAGTAACCCTTAGTATGCTTCTTAATATTGCGCCAAACCTTTTTTTTGAAAAAATCTGGTCAACTACTACCTTCCAAATATAACCTTAACAACTCTACCCCCTCATCTGTAGATGTGTTTTCTTCAAAATACTCCCCTTCTTTGAGATGAGTACTACTTTCATGACTTCCCCTTGAATCATATTCATCATCTGACTCTTCCACTACCTCGCCTTGCGCATTTCTTGTCACTTCGTTAGCTTCAGTGTCCCCTAAATCCAGTTGCAGACTACCCTTGCTACAAACATCCTTTGCATTGTCAATATCTAGTTTTAGATTTTTACGGACATTCCACGTTACTAGTTTATTGTCATCCTGGACGATACTGCCTGCTAGTTTATTGTCATTGCGGACGTTACTGCCTTCTAGTTTATTTTCATTGCGGATGTTACTGACTGCTAGTTTATTGTCATCGTGGACATAACTGCCTGCTAGTTTATTGTCATCGGGGACGTTACTATCAAATATTTCATAACAATAATCTATCCTATTTACCCATCTCTTATCTTCTTCAAATTCTTCCGCTTCTGAGTCCTCTTCACACAACGGTCTTCTTGACAATGAATCCAGCATAGTGAACAATTTTCCCGGCTTATGGACTAAATCAAAAGAAAACAAATTAATCTGCACTACCCACCTTGTCATGGGCGCATCCGGTAAACTTGGGCTACTAATAATTTGCACCAACGATAGCGCATCAACCTGCAGCTCAAAATGTTGCCCCCAAAGCATCCATTGTAGCTTCTTAAGAATTTTTGCTACTCCGCATAACTCCAGCTTGGACTGAGAGTACCTGGACTCCACTTTTGTAAATGTCTTAGACTCATAAAGGACAGGTCTATCATTACCTTCCTCATCCTCCTGCATCAAAATTGCGCCCACCACGGATGCACTAGAATTCGCCGCTAGAGTAATTTTCCCAGCACCTGGTCCATACTCAAATTTCTTCAAAAGAATATCTTTCCCTACAATCCTTTTCAATAACTCGAATGACTCCTCACATTCCTCCGTCCAATCCCATACAATATCTTTTCTTGTTAAGCACCGTAAAGGTGAAGACAACAAAGCAAAATCTTGAATAAACATTCTTACATATGTACAGATGCCTAAAAACCCTCTAACTTCCTTAGTATTTCTTGGTCTTGGCCATGTAAGTACCTTATTCCTCTGTTTTTCATCAACAATTCTCCCTTCCTTGCATACCACATGTTCCACTATATCTAACGCTGGAACACAAAAAGCAAATTTGGACCCAGAAATCGTTAATCCTGCCTCCTCTATCCTAAATAGCACTCTTTCCAGAGTAATCACATATTCCCAAACAAACTTTCTAATATATGGATTCTCTTCTAACACTTCCCCATCATAATCACTGGCTGGTCCTTTTATACCGCCATCATCAATGAAAATTCTCACATGTTCTGGAATTTCATCCTGTAATATCCACATCATCTGTGCTTGATATACCGCCACAGAATTTGTTGCACCTTGCGGTAACCTTGTCAACCTGAAGCGCCCCAGTGGTGTTTCAAACGTTGTCATGGGTCTGGATGATTCATCCAATTCGCGCTCATCATATCCTCCCATAATATCACCTAATCCATAACATGCACGTCCTGCAAAAGAATCCACAAACTCCTCTGGCGTTGGTGGCATCCCTGCGTCCTTTACTGTAACCTTGTTCATCTCCCTAAGATCATGAATAATCCTTAATTTACCATTATGTTTAACAACACAAAACACTGGACTTGAATAACTAGACATAGACTGTTAATACAAGCCAGACTTTAACCTTCCCCTAATTAATTCCATATACTCTTCTCTTATAGCCGCTGGTATTGGAAAAGCCTTCTTCTGCCACGGCGCATGAGGTATAACTGAAATAATATAAGGTTTACCATAAGAGTGTTTCAACAAACCTCTTTCCTCTTCTGAAAATGCAATAGAATTTCGCCTAAGAGCCATAAAATGTAACAACAACTTCTTTTCTTCCTGCAATACCAATCCTCTGGTCCAAAATTAACCATCTGAAGCCTTTCAATCGTAATCTTATTAGTAGGTGCAAAATCAGGCGGAAACTTTGTTAAAGGATTATCATAAGGATTCCTGGACAGCGCCGGCCTCTGCAAAGGAGGATTCAAATCGGGCATTGCTACATTCACTTGTTTAACTATAACGGCTACTGGTTTATACTTTGATGCAAAACAGCTCTTGCTGCTTCCTTCATTAATTAAAATCAAACCCTTTCTAATATAACTACGGGTTGCACCTAAATCCTGTTTTTGTCTTTTCTTTTTAATATAAGTATAAAAATATCCATAATCAAAGAAATTAAAAATCTTAGGTATAATACATTCTACAGCAGTATTCCCAAGACACCTATGAAGTACCGTTTTACGTATCCCTTCTTTTTGGACTGACTGGTCACTATCCGGGTTCCTTTCATCCTGGGAGATAGTAACACCTAAAATGCAAGTTCCTAATGAAAATGTTGGTGCCTTTCTGGAGGTCGCCCTATCTTTTCATCTGAGACTTCCTCATAAAATTCTCTTTCTCTCTCTAACCGTGCAGCTCTAGAGTACTTAGTTTCCCAGCCACCATCCTTGGGCGCTACTAAGACTGCTGTTACTGGAACACCATCATCACCCATAATCCTTATTCCAATAGTCTTATTCAAACAATAATCTATAGTTGCAGAATAATCCAGTAAAAATTGTGTGCCTAAAACTGGTTTAACTACACCCATTGGAACATAAAAATGTATATCCCTCGTTGCTCCCGCAAATCTAGTGCATACATACTCTGCTACACCTATAACAGGTAACCTACCTTCACCAATTCCTGCGACAGTGCCTTCACCCTCTTTAACAGGAAGACCTAACTCCACTGCATCATCAACTGATACCACGTTGATTTGTGAACCTGTATCCACTAACGCTTTAATTTGCTTACCATTTAAAGTAATTGTTAAATACCCTAAGGGTTCTGCAAAATGTGGCGCCCTAAGTAATCTAATGATCGGCTGAAATGACTGCTGTTCAGCATCAAACTCAGCGCAATTAGCAATCCTTTTCTTCCTGCACTTATCCACAATTCCATTTGCTACATCCGGCGCTACTGCTATCAGCATCCCCTATGGAACAGAGACTGTAGTCTTCAAACATTGTGCAACTAAATCCTTGGATGCTTTAGGAAAATCAGTGTGAACCAGGCGCTGCATTCTCCATTTAGGTTGAGTCGCCTTCGCACCAGCTTTCGCTCTTCCAGGTGGGTTCTTTGGAGTATTATGCCTTGCTCCTGGCATTCCTTCATCAGGTACCACTCTTTGCTGTACTACCTCTGACTCCTCCAACATTGCCGTTTGATCTTCTACCTGATGAACCACATCATAACCACCTGGTTCCATACCATCCATTTCAACATCCTCGATAGGTGCAGGTGTATTCTCTCTAGTAGTATACCCTACTTCCTCCTTATCCTCTGGATTTGCATACCTAGTGCCAGTCCTTCTTGGCCTAGTAATTGTATGTGGGGCCATTTTCTGGTGCTTTGCTGCAAACATCTCCAAACGCGCTGTGGTAAGTGGCGCTGCAACTGCTCCCTCTTTTACTTTGAAATCCAGCACTGTGCAAGTAACTGCAAAGTTGTCTGACTTCGCATCCTTGCCTTTCTCTTTAATTTCAGGCTCTTTGCCCTTGCTTGACCTGCCTTCCATAGACTTTCTATTAATATGATTGATGACCATGGCTTGCATCCCTCAATCCTTGTCTTTAACAAGCTTAGTGCCATCTTCCAACATAAGCGTAGCCCCATCCTCGTAAACTACCTTTTCCTCTTTATCCTTTTGAAGCGCATTACACCTCATCCTTGTATGCCCCTCTTTATTACAATAATAGCACACCATAGCAGAAAAATGCGAAGTTTGAGGAGAACTCTTGGGCCTAAAAGATTCTTTTTCCTTTGCCTCTTCAATTATTTTTTTCTCCAACTCATCAATTCTTGCCATAACTGAATCTGGCTCCTTAGTGAAAACTTTGACTTTAGAAGAAGACATCTGAGGAGGAGACTGTATTCCAGATGCATCTTCATTCATCTCCTCATTATCCAAAGCAACCCTAGCTGTGCGACGCTCAACTTGACGCAACTTCATTTCAGCTTCCACTGCCATTTCTACTTCTTCTAATCCAGGGTACTTATAATTTCCGTCCCTTTTTTAACCAGATTTCCTTCGTTATCCAAGCACCTTTTTGCCCAGTCTTCAACTTCTGGCACTAACGCTTCACAAAACCAATGTAAAGACGCATTAGCATCACTAAAATCTTCATTAATAACTAAATATTCCACTATTCGGTTGAATTCTTCCCTGAAACTTTTAAATTCATGAGGGTCTCAAACACCCCTATTAGCTTTGACCCTATTTATCAAGATATCCAGGTCCTTCATTGTATACCTAGTTTCCTTGGTAACCTTTGGCCATCTCTTGAGAATCTGTTCTTTTAGCGCTGACCGATTTCGCTATTCATGCCCCTTTAGATCCTCTAAATTGTCTTTTCATTCATTAGTTACAAAGAATAGTACTTGACGCACCATATCATATTCAGTCACTCCATGAACTTCAGCTGCTTGTTCAAACCTGCGTAAAAACTTCTTGGTATTAATGCCGGCAAAATGCAAGATTTCAACTTTACACCTAATGATTGTAGTTACCGTCTTTCGCAACGATGCCGAAGAATTGGGAGATTTAACCCTCTCCTGACATCCCCTAGATGTAGTTGCAGTAGGATCCATTCCCAAAATATAAAATTGAAACAGAGATCACAAAAACACACACTTGGTAATTAAACCTGACTATATTCACGATACAGCCCTAGGCTATCCTCTGATAACGGCTATTGATACACTTGTTGTAGACCCTACAACTATTCCACTGAAACGCCGGCTTGATTACGTCCTCTTGACGGAACCCTGAAAAACCAAATAATCTAATCAAAAAATACTAGTTGCAATTATGCCACTGTTGGGACACCAATTGTAGACTGTTCTAAAGTACTAAGCAGTAGACACAATGCAAGATGGGTTGGTTCTCCTCTTAAATTTCTAAAAAGAAGTGCCTGCCACTCTTATTTTTAAAGACAGCGCAATAATGTGTAACACTAATATTTGATTAGAAAATTTATAAGTTGAGAGATAAGTTTTAGAGATCAGGAAAAACAAGTATTACTATCTGGATATTTCTATTCTTAACAAGCGCTAATATCCACAGCTACTCCCTCTTGAAGCGCTCTCTTTGAATATGCCTTATTATAGAAATAAAATAACTCTAATAATAGTCAATCCTACTAAATCTATATATTCTTTCTATGTTGCGCTCTTTTCACTATACTATATGAAATACACACACAGACGCACAAATGATAAAAGACTTAGAAAAAAATCTCTAATTCACTTATTCTATTCTTCTTATATTCTACTTACTAAAAGACTCCCTATCTCTATCAAATAGTCCTCCTTTCATATTTTTCCAGTACTCAAGACACAGTTCCCTAGTGGATCTTCAGCGCTGGCTCTAGAGCCACATTAGTAAAACAATAACTAATCTATTAGCAAACTACGTACACTGCTTGTAGCAACTACAGTGCCTAAAACATACCCTATGATTACTAACAGTAGTATTAACTTGTTTCACTCATACTCCACATATGCGCTTTTGACTATACCTTTGTTATGTTTCAGTGCTACTTTCAGGTTTGACCCATTCTAACACTGATCCTAGTTGCCTTGACTCTTGGGTAGTTTTTTGATTGAGTCCCCACTCTCCTTTCTTTAATACTAAGTTCATAGTTCTGACGATTCACTTAACTAGTTAGCCTCCTTTATTACCTGTTTCAGTAAGTTTACCCAACTAGCCGTGGTGCAGTATACTATGCACTTGAGTCGTCCTTAAGCCATAACTCCTTCCTTAATGCGTAACACATAGTTATTGGAAAGTCCAAATCCATATTATTTAGCGCTTTACAGTCCTAAATCAATAACACACCATTCCCCATTGTGCGGCACATCTCGCTGCAAAATCCAAGCGCACCAACCCTTAATCCTTTTCCGCGCTTCCATTTCCTTTGTTCTTTGAAAAAGACAAATACATATTATATTTTAGCACTACCTACTGCGCTAACTCCCTTTGTCCTTCCTGGAATACGCGTGCTGATTGGTCTAAAATTATGCTACCTGCGAGGCCCGTACCACACCGGTCTTCTAGAAGAAAGAGAAGAAGAAGAAGGAAAACAGAGAGGAGGAAGACAAGGTAATATAGAGGAATAAAGTAATAAAATATTATAAGTATTTTAAAAGAGAAGGTGAAAAGGTTTCCTCGGGACTTGACACAATTGTAAGGATTTTAAATTATAATATATTTATTTAACTAGTAATTATTTTCAATGTGCGGAAAACAGCTATAATTATTATTAGACTTAAGGCAACCTGGGAATATTTATATACTTTTTTTTAAATAAGATTACTAATGTTAATAAAAATATAATAAAAGTAATAAAATGGATTTGAGTTGAGTGTAAAATAATGATGCAGCTACAGGGGATAATCCAAAGCCTTTTATAGGCAAAGGACCCTCTGAAGCGTCACAATGTGGTAAGTACAAAAAAGGAATACAATGAAACTAGACATTAAAAGAATAGAACTAGAACATGGAGACTGAGAGAAAAACATGAAACAGTCAACTAAACCTGTGAGTAAGTAACTAATTTTCCAACCATAATTTCCCAAAAACACTTAATTAAAATAATTAGTAACCAAGTAAGTTTGAAACATGAGAACATAGAGTAAAATAATCCAAAACAGAAATTATAGTGACATGTAAAGGGTTTAAGTAAAACTAATAGAATTATTTTCACGCCAAAAATTCATGTAATCAATTCAATCCATTTTAAAGCAATTTTAATTAATTGTTTTAACTATGTAATTAATTCAATAATTAGTTTAAATGAAAAATATAATTAATTTAATGATATTTGTAATTTAAAGTGGGGATTTTAATACTATGTTATTAAATAAGTGTTATAATTCATTTAATAATTTTTCTGAAGCAATTAAGGGTCAAAAAAGCGCCCAATATTATTGTTTAATAATATATGAAAAGTTTTATAAATTTAATTAATTAATTTAATTACATTATAAGTCAATTTTACCCATATAATTATAATATATGTTTGTAATTAATTAATTATTAACTTTTAATTATTAGGGGGTATCAATGTTCAGGGATCAGCAATTAAATTAATTGCGGAGAAAAATCCTTATACCCCAATTATCTTCTGCAATTAATTTTGCTAATAATTGGGTTATTAGACACTTTATGTCAGCCAGGCTATTCCAGGAGTCCAGTAAATGATATATAAATTATAAAACCTTAAAGAGTGGGTAAGACTTGTATTTAATGAATATAACTTAATATTTTATTGCATAATGAAATTATATAAGAATTTTATTATATACAAGTGTTACATTAAATTTATTGGTTATATATATTTTTATATACAATTAAATTGAGCATAATATAATATATTCTACAAATAATGGCGCATTTTTATGTATTTAATAATTATAAATTTATATTTAATTAATTGAAAAACATATATTATAATTACAAGTGTAAAATTGATTTATAATATATTTAAATTAATTACTTAAATTTATATATTAAATAATACCTCTCATATGATACTAAACAATAATTAATGACGCTTCTGTTGACCCTTAATTGTGTTAGAAAAAACAAATAAATTAATTTGGACTAAATTGAGATTAATTGTTTGTTTTGTTGCGTCAAATTATTTTTTGTTTCACTTAAAATGTCCTTTAATCAGAATGTACCATCTGTTTGGAATTATATTTCTCATAGTTCCTATGTTTCCAATCTTGTTTATTTATTCACTATTGTCACTTACTGATTTGGGAATTAATGGCGGGGAAATTGGATTCTTAATTGGGGTTTTAATTATTTGTTTCATGTTTTTCTCTATATTGTTATGTTTCATTTACTCTTTTGATATATTTGTTTTATTCCATTCTAATCATTGTATTTACAAAGATAGTAGCGCTTCAGAGGACCCATTGCCTATAAAAGGGCCTTGGATAATCCCCTGTAGCATCATCACTTATTACACACTCAACAAATTAAAATAACCAATTTATTACGTTTATATTTTTTTATTAGTAATACAAATCTAATTTAAATTCTATACAACAAATCAAAGGTTACTTTAAGTCTGATAGTAATTAAAATTGTTTGCGGCGCAGAACCCTTACATTTAATAATATTATTGTTAATAAAATCTAAGTTTTTGTCACCTCTCAAAGTTGCTCACCGTTGTTTCCCTCTCAAATAAATTAAATATATATTTTTGGTTTATTTCTTTATTTTCCCTTGTCCTCCTCCTTCTCTCCTCCTTTTTCTCCTATTTTTCTTACCTCTTCTAGACGACTGACCGACAACTGGGGGCCTTTCCAAAACGACGACGAAGATCGAGCCTGGAGACGAACGACAAAACGCACAGACCACCTAGCAAAACAAAACTTTTGCCGCAACTGTGTTTCGAACTTGGGTTCGACATCTTAGGTTTATATAATATTAATTTGTATATTATTTTGAAGTGATTTTTCGATCACTATAGTAAGTTCACCTTTGCGCCTCTCACTCATATTACTATATTTTTATTGCAATAACAGTGATTGTGGCTTAATTGCTGATTCACTGAGTGTAAGTATTCAATTTTTAAAATTTTTTTTTTCCTAGTTGACCATTATAGAGTGTTAAATCCTCTTAGTCCTAGAAGAATTGACATTATTATTAATTTAATTTTTTTTTATTATTAATTATTGTTAATTTTGGTTGACTTAAAAGTACATTGTGCTTAGTCCCAAATATATTGCCATATTTAATATTGGTAATTAATTGGTTGAATTAACTTACTTGTTATTCCCAATTTAACCTTGCAATCCATTTTTTTTTAAAATTAATTTTTTAATTATTACTTTATATTGAAAATTATTTTTTCTATAATTTAATTAATTATATATTTTTTTTTATTATTTGGAGCAATTATTGACTAACTTTTATTATTTTTTTATAAAATAAAAAGTAAATTATAAATCTTCCCACTAGTATGTCCAGCAATTTGGCAGAAAAAATGGATAACATGCAAGTGGATGAGATAGAAATTGACTATGATGCTGACACTGTAAGTTCTTCTAAAGTTGGTCATAAAAAATCTTATGCTAACACAAAGAATTCAAATACTTGAGGATGTGGAAATGACAGGAAATGCAAACAAACCAAACCCCCTTCCCCCAGTACCACAGAAGGAAGTAAAGCCTCTAGTGCCTCAAGAAGGTCTTCCAAAAGGCTTCAAAATAAAAAAGCTTCCTCTGCCACAACAAATCAGCAACCTATCCAGTCATATAAAAGAGTTGAAGACAGAAAATATGACATACAAAGCAAAGGTAGACACATTGTGGGATCAGGTCCAAGAACTCAGGAACCAGATTCAGGCCCAGGCCCCTCCTCAGTTGCCTCCCAATCAGCCTCAGTTTCAGGCTCAACCTTCACAGCCACCCAGCTCAACCATCCAAAATCCAAATACTATGGAAGTAGAGCAATGGAAATGGGATTATCTAATGAGTCACTACCAACAGAATGTGCAACACCCTCCTCATCATCAGCCTGGCCCATCCAGAACACCCAATTTCCATCCACCTCCTCATCCCTACCAACAAGGCAGGAGAAAGAAGGCCCAAGCACAATCCCAAACCCAGTCCCAGGGGAAGTTTCCTCCTCTGCCATGGTAAGTAATTTGGTTGATAGTCACTTGGGTATGTTTTCTAATAAATCTTCTTCTGCAGGTAATATTATTGAACATGGTGAAAGAACAGTTAAACCTGTTAAAAGACAGCTTCCTGTAACTAGTAGCCCTATTGATGTAATTAGCAAATTGTCATTTGATGAACCTTTACATTTAACTTCTACATCTTTAATTAATCCTTTTCTTGCAATTAAAAATGATTCTGTTCCCCCTGAAATCTATACCTTAATTGAAAAAACTGCTGAGGAAATATTGAAAGATACCCTTGATTTTAATATTGTGAAAGACAAACATGTGAGAGATGTGTTAATCCATGAAAATGATAGATTAAATAATTTACACTTGCAATGTAAAGTGAGTTCTTCTGTACAAGATACAGCTTATTTAAAAATCAAAGAAACCTTGAATATTGTTCTTAGTCAACAAAAACAAATAAGAAGTGACCATAGAGCTATCTCAGATAGAAATATCAGTCTACATAAGACCTTGAGTGAATTGAAACCCCTTATTGAGGAAAATTATTCATTCAAGAATGAAATAAAATCTCTGAAAAATGAGTTTAAGAAGCTAAGAAATGATTTCCATGCACTAAGTACCAAACACTCAGTTTCTGAGGACAGAAATGTTCTATCTCTTGCAAAAGTAAATGACCAGATGTCTGAAATTCCAAGAATAAGAAACTATGTGTCTGACCTACAGGAAAAGTTCTCAACCTTAACCATCAATAATGAATTAAATGAGATTTCTGCAAATAAGCTGCATAAAAATAAAGGGAAAAAACCTGAACAAAGTTCATCCTTTCTTCCTCATATTTAAACCATTAAACAAACTGAAAATGAGTCTGTAAAATCTTTTGCTACTAGCAAAAAATCTTGTGATGGTCATGCACCAGCTGTTTCTGTAAATAATGAAATTTCTGAACACCTGGCTAAACTTCAGGAATTATTACTAATGAATAATTCAAACCAAAAAGTGGACCATCCCAGTAGTCAGAAAAATTGGCCTAAGTTAGACCAATATCCTACCTTTGATGGTGATTCTTCCTCTGATTGGCAACACTTTATCCAGAGAATTGATAATTTAAAGAGATCTTATAAACTACCTGATGAGGAAATTGTTTCTAAGCTAATTTCTTTATTTTCCAATGTAGCCTTGATGTGGTATGAATCTGTCCTCTTAGATAACAATCATTATACATGGAATGATTGGAAATCCTTGATTGAGAATCAGTTTGGTGGTTCAAAATTCAGGTTAGCTCAGCAGAGACTGTATGAGAATACTAGATATGTATCCTCCTCTGTTGAAAAGCCCATTGTTTTTCTGATGAAAATAACTAAAATCCTTAGAGCAATGGATCCAAAGATGGATTATGATATTTGGAGAGATAAAATCTTGTATAAATTACCAAATTCTCTTAGGGATTTGATTGTTGCTAGAACTGAGCATGTAAGGGAAAATTCTTCTTTCATTAATATCTGTAATGAAGTACTACTCAACCATAGATATGAACCAAAGAATTACCTTAGTAAATCTTATAATGATCAGAATAAACCTTCTATAAAGCTCCCAGAAAAATCTGGTAAACCCTCTGCCCCAGTTGCACCTAAAAAATATGCAACAAATACTTGTTATAAATGTAACAAACCGTGGCAGAAGGGTCATGTTTGTGACAAGAAAATTCATCTTGTTGAACAAAATGAAGACACTGATGAAGTTGAACTTGATGTCAATAATTCTTCCAGTGACTGTGAAAGTAATATCTCCTATGACAATGAATCTGTTAAAGATGTTTTAATGTTGGAACATGATGTCCATTATTTAAATAATATATCTGAAGATTGTGTATTGAATTTATCTTCAGTAGAAAATGCTGAGATAATTAAAGATATTACTAACAATTCTATTCCTATATCCCCTTTAAAGGCACCTGTTATCATTAATGGTAAAAATGTTGATGTAGTTCTTGATTCTGGTGCTGGAGGAAGTGTAGTATCTGAAAAAGCTTTGGCTTCAGTGGATAAGGAATATTTGAGTAAATTATTGCCTATAACTTCTGAAAAATGGAGAGGGTATGGTTCTACCTTATTTCCTATTGGCAAATACAAAACCTCTGTATTCTTCAAATATAATGGTGGTTTTGTCAGAGCTATTTGTGAGTTTGTTGTCATGAATAATGATAATTTGAGCAATTGGTTTATTATGGGAAATGATATTTTAACCATGTTTGGTGTGAAACTGGATCCAGCAAATAATTACTTTACCTTAGGAATGAATGGGAAAAGAAAATTCAAAATTTCTTCTCCTAGACCTTCTGGGAATTTGTTGAAATCTTGTAACTCACTGACCCAATGTAAAGGTAGAACAACAACTGAAATGGATGATTTATTACATGAAATAAATACCGCTTCTTTTGGTGATCAGTTGACTAGTGAACAAAAGGATTCTATTGTTGCCTCTATTACCTCTTTCCCTATGGCTTTTGCTCATGGTTCTCATGTCTTGGGAATTGTTCAGGAAGAGATGAAAATTACCTTATCCTGTAATTTGGGTGATATTCCTCCTTCCCTTAAGAAAAAACCATATCCTGCTTCTCCATCAAAAAGAAAAGATATTGAAGATAATATTGAAACATTATTGAAAATGAATATCATTGAGAAAGTGGATGTCACCCCCAAATATTGTGTCATCTCCCCAGTCTTGATTTCATATGAAAAAGATAAAGCTAGATTATGTGGAGTAACAGAGCTTTAAATACTTATACTGTTGATGATATTTATCCTTTACCCAGAATTAATTCAATACATGCTACCTTGCAAGGTGCAAAATTTATTATTTGTCTGGATGGAAATAAAGGGTATCATCAAGTTCCAGTTGAGAAAAATTCTCAAAATTTTTTGCTTATTGCTACTCATATGGGAATATATAAGTATGTTAGGATGCCATTTGGCCCTAAAAATGCTCCTTCAGTTTTCCAGAAAGTCATGGATAACACTTTCCATCAAGAAATTATTGAAGGTTGGCTCATGGTTTATATTGATGATATTATTGTTTTTTCTAAAACTTTTGATGAACATATGATTCACTTGAATAGAGTTTTCCAAAAAATGGATGAAATCAATATGACCTTATCTTTAAAAAAGTGTAAATTTGGTTTTCAATCTTTGAAAGTCCTTGGCCATGTTGTGTCAGGCTTACAAATTTGTGTAGACCATAATAAAGTTGCTGCCATTCAAAATGTGAAAGCACCAACTTCTGTAAGAGAAATCCAAAGTTTTTTGGGTATGTGTGGCTATTATAGACAATATATTAAAAATTATCAGGTCATAGCCTTGCCTCTTACAAAACTAACCAGAAAAGATGTTGCTTTTCTCTGGAATAATGACTGTCAGAAAGCTTTTAATACATTGAAAAGTTGCTTAATGACAGCCCCTATATTGGCTCTTCCAGATTTTAACAAGCCATTTGTACTTTATACAGATGCTAGCTTTATTGGTCTGGGTGCTGCCCTTCACCAAAAGCAAATTATTAATGATAAATCCTCAGAGGTTGTAATTTGTTATATTTCAAGAACCTTAAGAAATAGTGAATTGAAATATGGTGCCACTCAATTGGAGTGCTTAGCAGTTGTTTGGGCTCTTGAGAAACTTCATTACTACTTGGATGACCAAAAATTTGAGTTGGTAACTGACTGTAGTGCTGTGAAATCTCTCTTAAACCTCAAAACACCTAACAGACATATGTTCAGGTGGCAACTTGCTGTTCAGGAATACAGAGGAAGGATGACTATTATCCACAGAGCTGGAAATGTTCACTCTAATGTTGATATGCTCTCCAGATTGCCTCTGCCAAATAATGACTCCAATCCTGCTTATGTACCTGAGGATGACACTGTTCATATACATGGTATATTTATAGTTGATATGGAAGAAGAGTTATTACAGTTAATACTGGATTCATATGATAAAGATTCTGACTTAAATAAATTAGTTACTATTTTGAATGATCCTAAGAATGCTTCAATTCAAGCATTAATAAAAACTCTTCCAGCAAAGTACCAAAATGCTTTAAATAAAGGAAAGTTTTCTATTGAAGATGGTTATATATATTATAGAAGGAAGCTTACCAATGTAATTGTTATTCCTCCTTCAATGAAAGAAACTATCCTCAAACTTTGTCATGATGACATATTAGCTGGTCATTTTGATCTTGAAAAAACATTGATTAGAATCAAAAACACTGCATGGTGGGCTAATATGTCTGAAGACACAAAATTATATGTTGAATCTTGTGATTCCTGCCAAAAATCTAAAAGGTTAACAGGTAAGAGAGCAGGGTTATTACAACATATTGAAGCACCTAGTGCTCCCTGGCAAATCATTAATATGGATTTTGTCACTGGTCTTCCTGTTGCAGGTAAAGACAGCTTTAACTCTTGTTGGGTAATAGTTGATAGATTCACAAAAATGTGCAAATTTATTCCAACCCACAAAGATGTATCCACCAAAGAATTAGCTTTCTTATGGTGGTCTTACATGTTTAATATTATTGGTTTTCCAAAAGCCATTATCTCTGATAGGGATCCAAAATTCACTTCTGAGTTTTGGACCTCTTTGATGGATATTTGTGGCTGTGAGTTGAAATTGTCTACAGCTCACCATCCTCAGACTGATGGTCTAGCTGAAAGAATGATTCAAACTCTGGAAGATATGATTAGAAGGTATTGTGCCTTTGGTTTAGAATATAAAGACAATGACAGATTTACTCATGATTGGGTCACTCTTTTGCCTGGTCTTGAATTTGCATATAATAGCACTGTTCATTCTGTCACTGAGAAAAAGCCTTTTGAGCTTTGGTTAGGTTATGTCCCAAACACTCCTGCTCAGATTCTCAATAATAAATTACCTAAGTTGGAACTACACCCTGGTGTAAAATCTTTTATGCAAATGCAACAGCTATGCAGAAAACATGCTCAGAGTTGTATAGATAAAGCATTTGAATATGAAAAGAAAAGATGGGATAAATCCCATAAAGAATACACATTTAACAAGGGTGATGAAGTGTTGATCTCTACTGTCCATTTCAATTTACAAGGTAACCACAAATTAAAAGATCCTTTTGTAGGACCATTTGTTGTTAAAAGAATGGTTGGTGATAATGCAGTAGAAGTTGTATTGTATTCTCCATATGATAGGACACATCCTGTCTTTCCCATTTCTTTACTTAAACCTTATACTTCCAACAGTGACTTATTTCCAAAAAGAAGAGGAAGACCTAAGAAGAACCCTCAGGAAGTCACAGAGACAGCAGAAATTGATAAAATTCTCAATGATAGAATTATCACTTCTGAAAGAGGTACTGAATATTTATTGAGATATAAGAACAAATCATCTGAACATGATGCATGGATACCTGGCAAGGAAATTTCAAATCTGCCTGCTCTGTTTAAAAAATACAAAAAGAAAAAATCTTAGCATTTTTTTTATTGTTTTTTTTTAGAGTGAGGGAGTGTCAGCCAGGCTAATCCAGGAGTCCAGTAAATGATATATAGATTATAAAACCTTAAAGAGTGGGTAAGACTTGTATTTAATGAATATAACTTAATATTTTATTGCATAATGAAATTATATAAGAATTTTATTATATACAAGTGTTACATTAAATTTATTGGTTATATATATTTTTATATACAATTAAATTGAGCATAATATAATATATTCTACAAATAATGGCGCATTTTTATGTATTTAATAATTATAAATTTATATTTAATTAATTGAAAAACATATATTATAATTACAAGTGTAAAATTGATTTATAATATATTTAAATTAATTACTTAAATTTATATATTAAATAATACCTCTCATATGATACTAAACAATAATTAATGACGCTTCTTTTGACCCTTAATTGTGTTAGAAAAAACAAATAAATTAATTTGGACTAAATTGAGATTAATTGTTTGTTTTGTTGCGTCAAATTATTTTTTGTTTCACTTAAAATGTCCTTTAATCAGAATGTACCATCTGTTTGGAATTATATTTCTCATAGTTCCTATGTTTCCAATCTTGTTTAGTTATTTACTATTGTCACTTACTGATTTGGGAATTAATGGCGGGGAAATTGGATTCTTAATTGGGGTTTTAATTATTTGTTTCATGTTTTTCTCTATATTGTTATGTTTCATTTACTCTTTTGATATATTTGTTTTATTCCATTCTAATCATTGTATTTACAAAGATAGTAGCGCTTCAGAGGACCCATTGCCTATAAAAGGGCCTTGGATAATCCCCTGTAGCATCATCACTTATTACACACTCAACAAATTAAAATAACCAATTTATTACGTTTATATTTTTTTTATTAGTAATACAAATCTAATTTAAATTCTATACAACAAATCAAAGGTTGCTTTAAATCTGATAGTAATTAAAATTGTTTGCCGCGCAGAACCCTTACATTTAATAATATTATTGTTAATACAATCTAAGTTTTTGTCACCTCTCAAAGTTGCTCACCGTTGTTTCCCTCTCAAATAAATTAAATATATATTTTTGGTTTATTTCTTTATTTTCCCTTGTCCTCCTCCTTCTCTCCTCCTTTTTCTCCTATTTTTCTTACCTCTTCTAGACGACTGACCGACACTTTACGTGTCAATGTTCACCTCTTATCTGACATGTTTATCCTCAATATTTCATAACCACATCTTGGACAACTTTCTAGATATCCCAGACTTCTACCTTTCTGCGCACTTCCATTCTCATCCCATCCTGTTCATTCTATCCACTCAGAATTTTTCCCCATTTCATCTATTTGATTCTGCTCCTTTTCATCTTGCTATCTCATCTGCTTGTTTCTGCTCCTTTTCATCTTCATTTATAATGTCAGTATAGTCTAGTATATAAGTATGATATAATAGTGTTATTTTATGGTCCTACTACTTATTAATAAATGATTTAGTGATTAAACCTCAGGGGAAGACTAATAGAATAGTTATACTCAAATAAAACTCACAATACTTGGATTTAAATGTGTGCTAGTGGTGGAAAATAGAAGAATAAAATATAGTTATAGCTTTTATAAAGATAATATCAATTTATAAGGGCTTTATAATATATTTCTGAATGCTAATAATTGTATTGTAGTGTTTGTTTGAAGTGTAGTAATTGAATGATGATAATAAACCGTCAAAATCTCTCCTTACTTATACCCAAATCCACTGGAGTGCACAGACCTTCAATCCAGATGATGTCACTGCTATCCCCGGCAATTACAGCACTGTGAGGGCCCATCACCTCCCCATGGCGTCCACTTCAAGCAGTTTCAACACCCAGACCTCCAGTAAGGACCCTCCATCACTATTAATAATAACACAGAGTCATACCATAAATAGAAAACCCAGATAAAAGCGGATACCATAAAGAAACAGGTAAAATAAATGATCAAAAAGAGATTTAATGAAACTAAAAGCATATAAAGGAAACAAATAAAATGTCCAAGCCCCCAATAACATCCCCAAGCATCCATATTAACCCAAAAACATCTTCCCAACCCATAAATCCGTGAATAACCATCCAAGGAAGTAATTTTAGTTGTCCAAACTGGGTGTATGCGCCTGATATAGGTTTCTATGCTTCTGTAGGCGTTGTGAGTCCACTGATTTCGTCCATATGACCTAAAATAAGCAGAAAAACAAAGGTTATAGGCTATTAAGGGGCTAAAACCCACTTATATACCTAAATATACATAATATACTGCATATTTCACTGAATATGAGATTTATGTATACATATAAGCTTATGTATGTCAATAATTACTTCATATCACTTAAGATAAATATATTATGACTCCATTAACACCTTAATAAGTATTATTAGGCCATGGATAAGCTATTTAAACTATTATAAATTATATAATAGAATAATAATTATATATATATATAATAAAATAATATATATTATTATTTTAACCTTATTTTTAAGATATAAGCTTAATCTAGTTAAGGTTATCTTATTTTAAGCATAAGAAATACTCAGTCCTAAGGATATTTAGGCTGACACTCCCTCACCCCAAAAAAAACAAAAAAAAAATGTTATGACATTTAATTAAACTTAAGGAGAGAAATAATAAAATAAAAAAATAATTTTTATAATACATATACTGAATGAACAGTATTATTTAGATTTAAATTTTTTCAAGAGATTTTTAAGATCAGAGATTTCATTTTCTGGAATCCACTGGTCATATTCACTTGATTTATTTTTAAATCTTAATAGATACTCAACTCCCTTTTCTTTAGTAAGGTGTCTCTTTTTAAGTATCTTTTCAATTTCTGCCTTTTCCACTATTTCTTCAGGTTGCTGTTTATGCCTACCTGATCTTCTTGGAAATAGAGCAGTATCATTAGAATGGTATGGTTTAATAAGAGAAATAGGAAATACTGGATGTTTTCTATCATAAGGTGCATATAGAATAACCTCAACAGCATTATTACCAACCATCTTTTTAACTACAAATGGTCCAATGAATGGATCCTTCAATTTAACATTACCATTTAAATTGAAATGTAGCGTTGAAATAAGGACTTCATCACCCTCTTTGAACATTTGTTCTTTATGGGCTTTATCCCATCTTTTCTTTTCATACTCAAAAGCCTTATTTATACATTCTTGAGCATGTTTTCTGCATAATTCCTGCATCTGAAGAAAAGATTTAGTACCTGGATGAATATCCAATCTAGGTAACTTATTAAGAGTTTTAGCAGGGGTATTAGGTACATAACCCAACCATAACTCAAATGGCTTTTTGCCAGTGACAGAATGTACTGTACTATTATATGCAAATTCTAAACCTGGGATAAGGGTTACCCAATCATGCGTGAATTTGTCATTGTCTTTAAAATTAAGACCAAAAGCACAGTATCTTCTTATCATATCTTCTAAGGTTTGTATCATTCTTTCTGCTAGCCCATCAGTTTGTGGATGGTGTGCTGTAGAAAGTTTTAATTGACACCCTGAAACATCCATAAGTGATGTCCAGAACTCAGAAGTAAATTTAGGATCTCTGTCAGAAACTATTGCTTTGGGGAAACCTGCTGTATTTAACATTTGTGTCCACCATAAAAAAGCTAAGTCCTTTGCAGAAACCTCTTTGTGGGTAGGAATAAATTTACACATCTTTGTAAATCTATCTACAATTACCCAGCAGGAGTTATAACTCTTATGCCCTGCTATTGGAAAACCTGTTACAAAGTCCATGTTAATGATTTCCCATGGAGCTTTTGGTTGCCCAATTTGTTGTAATAAACCAGCTCTTTTTCCTGTTAATCTTTTAGATTTTTGACAAGAATCACATGTTTCAACATATTTCTGAACATCCTCAGACATGTTAATCCACCAAGCTGTGTTTTTTACTCTGGTTAATGTTTTATGGTAGTCAAAATGACCTGCTAATATATCATCATGACATATACTTAACATTAACTCCTTCATTTAAGGGGGAATTACAATTACATTACTTAATTTTTTCCTGTAATATATAAAACCATCCTCAATGGAAAATTTTCCTTTCTCTAATGCCTCTTTATACTTATTTGGTAATGTTTTTATTAAAACATTCATTGAAGCATTAGATGGATCATTTAATATTGTAGTTAATTTACTTAAGTCAGGATCTGAATTATAATTATCAAGAATTGATTGCATAAATTCATCCTCAAGATCTACAATATAAATGCCATAAATGTTAATAATCTCTGACTCAGGAACATAAGCAGGATTATCATCATTATTAGGCAGAGGTACTCTAGATAACAGATCTACATTAGAGTGCAAGGTTCCTGCTCTATGTGTAATAGTCATCCGTCCTCTGTATTCTTGTACAGCTAATTGCCATCTAAACATGTGTCTATTAGGAGTTTTCATGTTTAAGAGTGACTTAACTGCACTACAGTCAGTTATTAACTCAAATTTTTGGTCTTCAAGGTAATAATGTAGCTTTTCAAGAGCCCATACTACTGCCAAACATTCAAGTTGAGTAGCACCATATTTTAATTCACCACTTCTCAGAGTACGTGAAATATAGCAGATTACTACTTCTGACATTTTACCTTCAATAAGTTGTTTTTGATGTAAAGCAGCACCCAGTCCAATAAAACTTGCATCTGTATATAATACAAAAGGTAATTGGAAATCTGGTAATCCCAAGATAGGAGCTGTCATTAAACATTCTTTAAACTTATTAAAAGCTTGTTGTATTTCATTATTCCAAATGAAATCTTCTGATTTCTTTATCAGTGTGGTCAGTGGTGCAGCAATTGATTGGTAGTTTTTTATATATTGTCTATAATAACCACACATTCCAAGAAAAGATTGTACATCCTTCACATTTTGAGGAATGCCAATATTCTTTATTGCAGCCACTTTATTTTGGTCTACACATATTTGTAAGCCAGATACAATATGACCAAGCACTTTTAAAGATTCAAACCCAAATTTACATTTTTTCAATGCAAGGGTCATTTTTATTTCATCCATTTTCTGAAATACTTTCCTTAAATGGATTAAGTGTTCATCAAAAGTTTTAGAGAACACTATGATGTCATCAATGTATACCATTAACCATCCCTCAATCATTTCATTATGGAATGTTATATCCATTAACTTTTGAAATACTGATGGAGCATTTTTTGGTCCAAATGGCATTCTGACATACTTATAAATTCCCATGTGTGTTGTTATCAACAAAAAGTTCTGTGAATTCTTTTCAAAAGGAATTTGATGGTACCCTTTATTTCCATCTAGGCAACTTATATATTTAGCACCTTTAAGGGTAGCATGTATAGAGGCAATCCTTGGAAAGGGATAAATATCATCTACTGTAAATTTATTTAATGCTCTATAATCACCGCACAGTCTTGCTTTATCTTGTTCATAAGAAATCAGCACTGGTGATATTACACAATATTTTGGTGTAGTTTCAACCTTCTCAAGAATGTTCATTTTTAATAACATCTTAATATTATCCTCTATGTCTTTCCTCTTCATTGATGAAGCAGGGTATGGTTTCTTTTTAAGAATAGCAGGAATATTATCCATATCACAGGTTAAACTAATTTTCATTTCATGTTCTTTTACAAGGCCAAGTTCATTTGTACCATGTGCAAAAGCCATTGGAAAAGCTTTAATTAATTCCAAAATATTATCTTTCTCGGTTTCACTTATCTGAGTGCCAAATGATGCTTTTGACATTTCTGTTTCCAGAAGTTCCAACTCATTGGATTCTCTTCCTTTAGACGGGGAATTTGTTACTGACTCAATGTGTAAGACAGTGTTAAAAGAATTTATCTTAAATTTCCTTTTACCATTCATGCCAATTGTAAAATTGTTATTAGCAGGGTCTAATTTTACACCAAATTTAGTCAGAATATCATTTCCAATGATAAAACAGTTACTACAATTTGTATTATCCATTACTACAAAGTCACAAATTACCCTTACATAACCATGTTGGTGTTTAAAGAAAACAGCAGCTTTGTATTTACCAATGGGGTGTAGTACTGATCCAAAACCTCTCCCATTTTTATTCTGAAGTGGTTCAAGCTTAAACTTATATTCACTATCAATTTTCTGTAATGTATTAGTGGAAACAACTGAACCAGCAGCTCCTGTGTCCAATACTATATTAACATTTTCACCAGAAATGATAGCTGGAACCGTGATAGGTGTCATTCTAAAGTTATCAGCTTGTATATCCTTAATGATTTCGGCATCTTCAAAATTCATTAAAGATTCATTTGAGTCCATATTTAATATTGGATTTTCAAAGATGGACAAATCATCTTCCAACATACAGACTTCATTTTCATCACTATATGAGATATTGCTGTCATAATCACTTGATTCTTTACTTTTTTCAGTTTCAGTTTCAGATTCACGTTGATTTTCAACAATATTTATGTTTTTCTCACATTTGTGACCTTTGACCCAAGGTTTGTTACACTTATAACAAGTATTTGTTTCATACTTTTTAGGTACTACAGGTGCAGTAGGTTTTTTCTGCTTCTCCTGAAGTGTTTTTGAATTCTGAGTTTTTACAGGTTCAACATTTTGCTTATAAGTGGAATACCTTGATTCATACTTATGGTTTAATAATATTTCATTGCAAATATTAATAAAGTCAGAATATTCAGTAACATTTAATGTTCTAGCTACAACAATGTCTCTGACAGATATAGGTAATTTGTATATTATCTTATCTTTCCATAAGTTAAAATCCATATGAGGCTCAATGGCTTTTAATATTTTGTTTAAATTCATTAAAAATACCATAGGTTTGTCACCATTCAACGGATTATACCTAGTCTTCTCATACAGTCTCTGCTGAGTAAGCCTGAATTTAGAACCTCCAAATTTTTTTCAATAAGTTGTTTCCATTCAGCCCAAGAGTAGTCTCTACCCTCACTTAAGACAGCTTCAAACCATAATAAAGCAACATCCTTAAATAAAGAAATTAATTTTGATGTTATCTCTTCATCTGGTAACTTATATGAGAATTTCAAGTTGTCAATTCTTTGAATAAAATGTTGCCAATCAGATCTGGCTTCCCCATCATAAGTTGGGTACTGATCTATCTTAGGCCAGTTCTTCTGATTGGATTTTATCTCACTAATCTTAGGTAAATTCAACAACTCATTCACTTTTGATAAATGGTCTTGTATTTCTTCCTGCACGGATTTGTGACTTACATTTTCAGATTTGACACTACCACCAGATGGTTTTAATTGTGGTGGTACAGGGAAGGAATGAGATTCACTTTTGCCAATGAAAGGATTATTATTATATTGATTATACTTATGATTATCCTGGTTCATTAGTAGATTGGCAGTTTCAATCTCAACTTTAGTTAATCTTTGTAGCAACTCAGAGACACTTTGATTTGTCTGGGCAAAAGATAACTTTGTTCTTGATTCAGTTTTTAACAAATGTGTTTCATACAATTTTTCTAACTCACAAAATTTGTTTGAAAGGTCATTATATTTATTATTTAATGAATCATATTTAAGAGTTAGAGACAAATGTTCTTTCTCTAATTCTTTATTACGTGTTGCTAATTGAGAAATGTTCAATGTCAAGGATGAAATTGTATCACTAGTGAGCTTAACTGTCTGTTCCTCACAATCAGTCATTCTATTCCACAATGCTGAAACAATTCTATGGACAGTTGGATTATTGTTAAAATATTCCATGTCCTCCTTTTCAATTCTCTCACTCTCCTGTGAACTTCTCATCTCACTAGTAGGTGGTTGCAACTGAGGATTAACTGTATTATCATTGTATATAGTACTGTTATTATGGACAAAAGACAAGTCAGGTGTATCTACTCTAAAACCTAAATTTCTTAAATCCTCCTCTATTTTTTGTAAAGATTTAACATCAATAGAATTACCTATATTGTAATTATCAGTATTATGTCTAATCTGAGAGGGTAAGTTACTTACCAAGGGATGGTTTCCAGTCCTGATTTTTGGCGCTTTTTTCCCTTGTAAGGGTGAGCTGAGGAAGTCAGATGAGGGGGTGGATCCCTGTTGCAACTGTGGCTTGTCCACTGTTGGTGAAACCAGTCCCATTTCCATTTGTCTACCAGGATTTTCTCCTGGGAGTGAGTGGACCCTCCTTGGGTAGGGGGTTGCTAATTTGATTGACTGGGCTGACCTCCCTTTAATTCTGCCATTTCCTGATTCATCTGCTGAAATCCTACCTTGCAATTGTTTTGCAACTGCTCTACTTCTTTGAACATGAGAGATTTTGATTCCTCCAACTTCAGAACCTGTTTGGCCAGGTGGGACAGTTGATCCTGAAGAGGAGGAGACGTCTTTTTGATAGTTATCTTTTTTAAGAGGGCGTCCTTTTCCTCTATACTCATGCTTTCTGGCTGCGGGTACTGTTGTCCCTCCATGGTGATGTCCTGGAAAGTTTTTGTTAGCTTTAGACCTGGTATTATAAGCAGGCTTTTCACTTACACTATCCTGGGGAGCACTCATATTGTTCAGAATAACAATATTTTACGTCTACAAAAGGAAAAAACTCTGTGGAATTAGTAGACAAATAATATTAGCAATTATATTACTAATAAAAAAGCAATGGAGCTTACCCTGAATTTATATCTTTATTTATTTAAATAAAATATAAGAAAAATTCGAAAAAATCTGTTAAAAATATAATAATAAGTTTAACTAGACCTCTATAAGGGTGAATAATTAGCTTACCAAGCTTTAGCCAAATATCAATTTAATTGGGTGTTATATTGGTGTCCAAATACCAAGTGAAATTGGGTTTATATTGGGTACAGTTACTACTGTAAATATCTAAGTTTTATGATAAAAAATTAGTACAATTATTATAAGGGTTCTTTTCCGCAATCAATGAGTTATGATGACCCACTAATATGCAACAGACCCAAATATTTGGTTAATTTTGAGCTGTACTAAGGTAAAAATCACGTCCCAAGGCTTATACTAAATAATAAGTAAAATATATGGAAAGACCCCCAATCGTCAGTATAGTCTAGTATATAAGTATGATATAATAGTGTTATTTTATGGTCCTACTACTTATTAATAAATGATTTAGTGATTAAACCTCAGGGGAAGACTAATAGAATAGTTATACTCAAATAAAACTCACAATACTTGGATTTAAATGCGCGCTAGTGGTGGAAAATAGAAGAATAAAATATAGTTATAGCTTTTATAAAGATAATATCAATTTATAAGGGCTTTATAATATATTTCTGAATGCTAATAATTGTATTGTAGTGTTTGTTTGAAGTGTAGTAATTGAATGATGATAATAAACCGTCAAAATCCCTCCTTACTTATACCCAAATCCACTGGAGTGCACAGACCTTCAATCCAGATGATGTCACTGCTATCCCCGGCAATTACAGCACTGTGAGGGCCCATCACCTCCCCATGGCGTCCACTTCAAGCAGTTTCAACACCCAGACCTCCAGTAAGGACCCTCCATCACTATTAATAATAACACAGAGTCATACCATAAATAGAAAACCCAGATAAAAGCGGATACCATAAAGAAACAGGTAAAATAAATGATCAAAAAGAGATTTAATGAAACTAAAAGCATATAAAGGAAACAAATAAAATGTCCAAGACCCCAATAACATCCCCAAGCATCCATATTAACCCAAAAACATCTTCCCAACCCATAAATCCGTGAATAACCATCCAAGGAAGTAATTTTAGTTGTCCAAACTGGGTGTATGCGCCTGATATAGGTTTCTATGCTTCTGTAGGCGTTTTGAGTCCACTGATTTCGTCCATATGACCTAAAATAAGCAGAAAAACAAAGGTTATAGGCTATTAAGGGGCTAAAACCCACTTATATACCTAAATATACATAATATACTGCATATTTCACTGAATATGAGATTTATGTATACATATAAGCTTATGTATGTCAATAATTACTTCATATCACTTAAGATAAATATATTATGACTCCATTAACACCTTAATAAGTATTATTAGGCCATGGATAAGCTATTTAAACTATTATAAATTATATAATAGAATAATAATTATATATATATATAATAAAATAATATATATTATTTTAACCTTATTTTTAAGATATAAGCTTAATCTAGTTAAGGTTATCTTATTTTAAGCATAAGAAATACTCAGTCCTAAGGATATTTAGGCTGACATATAATAACATCCCTCGTCATCCTAGATCTTCTCAAAGGCAGCCATCACCCAGTTGTTCTTCAATTCCCACTACTTCCTCATTCCCCCGCTCAGCCAAGAAATCAAAGACCGTTCAATTAAAAAAAGATGACTATCTCATTCTTATAAACTGGCTGAAAACCAAATCTAACTATGATTCTTGTTTTGGTACTGAGTATGCCACTAAAGTAGGATGGCCCCCCGCATCAAAAGTTAATGGCTATCTTCTAATGGCAAATGAATTACGGAATAAGACCAAGGGAAGGATTGATCTTTTCCCTAAACAGATGTCTGAACGCTTCAAGCATTACCGAGAAAAATACAAGAAGGCAAAGGCTCTTTCATCTTCCACTGGTTTTGGGATTACCGACAACAATATAACTAAGGGCATAAAATCCATAGACAATAAACTTGATTCTTTATGTCCTTACTTTAAAGAGATGGATGCAATTTTTGGAGAGCGAGCCAATGTTAATCCTGTAAGCATGTTGGATGGTGAAGATCCTATCTCCAAACATGATGTTGAAGCAAATCTTTTCCCATCCTCTTCCTCCACTCAAGCCTCCCCTCATTTGAATGAGACATATCTAGATAGCTTTTCTGTAGATCCTATAGTTGATTTAAACCAACCAAATCTAACTCAGGTCTGTTTCTTTTTTCTTTTATCTTATCATTTCTATTTTTTATTTACTTATCTTTTTTTTATTTCTTAAAAGGCTGATGAACAAACCCAGGATCCTCAATCAACTGAGTCTGAAGCTAGTGACAATGATGAGGAGGAAAATGCTACGTTGAACAAAAAGCAAAGGGCTTCAAGTAGTCTAAATTTCCTCTCCCAAAGAAGACAAAAAAGTGATACTTCATCACAAACCCCTTTTTTGTCTATGGAACAATTTTTAGAGAAACGTGATGCTGGTAAGTGATACCATACCTCTTATTAATTTACTCTACTTTTCTTCCACTTTATATTAATTTTTATTATCACTCTAGAACAAGTAGAAATTTCTAAAGAGACTCTAAGCTTTGAAAAGAAGAAATATGAGCTCTCTTTAAGGAGGGATGATAGGCTACAAGATTTGGAAGAGAGGAAGTACGAGCTCTCTTTACGGAAGGATGATTGGGCCCAAGATTTGGAGGAGAGGAAGTACCAGCTCTCTTTACGGAAGGATGATCTTGCCCAAGATTTGGAGGAGAAGAAGTCTGAGTTAACTCTAACTATTGAAAAATCAAAAAAAGAGGAGAAGACACTCAAACATCAAAACCTATTAGAGCAGATGAAATATAAGTTTGATCATGAAGAAAATTCCAAAAAGAAAGATTTCTTGATAGAATGTGTTAAAGCTAATAAATCTGTTGAGGAAATTGAACTTTTAAAGAAATTGTTGGATGACTTGTTTGTTTTATTTCTCTCACACTTCAACGTTTCATATTTATTTGTACATAAAATTTCAAATAACTTCCTTTATTTCATTACTCTATCTATCACTACTTGAATTTTTTTATTTTAATGTTAAATATTCTTTTTTTAAATAAAATTTTCATGTCTCCTTTGAAAATTTGACGATCCCCCACCCCTGGATTTTTTTGAAGTAAGGGGTGGGTATCACAAAAATTCTTTCATGTCATGAATCTTGAAAGTCTTATATGAAACTTTGGCTTTACTACCCCCTGCATTTTACCGGTATCCCAAAAATTCTTACATGTCAAGAATTTCACAAGTCTTATAAGAAATTTTGGCAAAACTCCCCATGGATTTTATTGAAGTAAGGGACGGGTATCACCAAAAAATTTTCACCAAAATATTTACAAGTCAAAAAAATTCTATATCTGTTTTAAAAAATTGGCAATACTCTCCCCTGCATTTTATTGAAGCAAGGGGTGGGTATCACCAAAATTTTTCTATGTCATCAATTTCACATGTCAGATTTGAAAATTTGGCAATACCCCCCCCCCCTGCATTTTATTGAAGTAAGGGGTGGAAGTCATCTAAATTTAATATTATTACATAAATTATTAAATAAATATCTAATATATATCAATTTCCCTAGTTTAAAGTAATGACAATTCCTCAAGCCAAAATGCAGACCAAGTCTAGAAAAAAAAGTTTGGGACTTTCCACAGGTATAGGCAAGAGGAGCCCCATGAAACAAATAAATGTTATCATGATTACCTGTTATACAACCAAAGGTTGTTGGCTCATCACATTACTTGAGCAAATTGATATATAAAAAATATTTATTAAAAATTTATGAAAAAATATAAAATTTTTGATGACAACTCTAATCCCCATACTTTTTGGATCTAGATAAAGTATTTTTAAATCGAATAACTTTACCTTCTTTCTTTACCTTATTGATTCTTTGAATCAACTTATGACTGATTTGAAATGAGCAACCAAAATGTGTGAAATCTTGACAGGATTCCAAACCAGGAGGTGCTTTGGTCATTTGATGATTATCCTTAGAAGAATTCCAAATAGTTTTGATGATACAGTTTCCCAAAACAAAATCAATGATGCACCGGTGGTCTGGAAAATATAAACCATGTCTTTTGATTTTAGCTGGAGATGGTATTGGGTGGCCAGTTATTGGATTGATATATGAGAATATACCAAAAGTAAGAAAATTGGCATCATTCCTATCAATATGAATCCTATTGTGGAATCCAGAATGAGTGATAATAACATTAGAAAATAAAAGATATTTGTGGCTGATATCTTCCCATTCAGAGCCACATCAATTCGGTATTCCAACTTTGGTTGCAAGTTCATGATTTTCTTCAAATGCTTTATTACAGAGCTTTTTGAGTCAAAAAGCAAGAAAAGAGTTAAAGGAAGGTAGAGTGTCCCATAAGCAAAAATCTTCATCTTTTTGAGCTTTAGTGATATTCTTGACCAACGAATATATGACTATCTAATTGAAATGCCTAGATAATAATCATATAAGAGTTTCAAAATCCTTATCCTCTATATATGCAATATAAAAATGTGAAATAAGACAAGTGAAATTTGGAAAAAAGGCTCAACTTCAAAGGTCAAAATCTCAGCAACCACTAAACCTAATTTAAACCTGTTTGTGAGAAATGAAAGATATGCTTTAGTAGAATCTTCAGTTAAAGGACATGTGATTTAAATAAACCTAACCCTAATTTGTTACATAAAAAAATGAAATAAAAATTTAAATTGGGAAAAAAAAGGCTCAACTTTAAAGGTCAATATCTCAGCAACCACTGAATCAAATTCAAATCTGTTTGTAGAAAATGAAAGGTAGCCTTTGGAAGAATCTTCAGTAAAAAGAACATTAGATTTGAATAAAGCTAACCCTAATTCCGAGTCTGATTTTCAAAATTTTACAAAAACTTGAAAATTGGTAATGAAGATGAGATCAAAAGAAGTTTTATAAGTTCACTGTTATCCAGATAAGAGTCATACATATATTTAAGTATGAAGTTTTCATAAAAGGAATGAGATATCATATAGGCATGAAAAAAAGGAGATGAAACTTACCTAGATTGAAAAGTAGGAAAAATAGAGTGAGAAAGATTGATGTTGGAATTGTGGGGAAATTGAATATGGAGTAAGTGAAATGCATAAAGAATGTGCAATGTATGTGTTTCAATGAAATGGAGCCAAAAAAAAGTGAAATAAGGGAAAGGGGGGATAATGACAATGCCAAGGAGGGATGAAGAGTAGGGTGATGGAGCTAAAAAATAAAGTAAAGAGGGAGAGAAAAAAAAGGTTAATTATACCATTGAAATCCAAAATAACCACTTACAAAAAAAATTTAGATAAAAAAAATAAAATAAACAGAAAAAAACAAAAAAAATTATAATTAGTAATCAAAAAATCAAAAAAAAAGAATAAAATGACTTACCTGGAGAGATGAGATGACAAAATGAATGAAACCAAATTGTTTGAGGGATGTTGGAGGAGAATAGGAAAAGGATATGAGGGATGAATGAAAAAAAAAATCACTGACAAAATATGCAATTTCAGAAAATATGCGATTTCATGTTGAGCTGGTGAAAGAAAACCAATGAGCCATCCAAAAAAAAGATATTCACCGTAAATTCAAAAAAAAAAAATGAATATGCAACAAACCAAAATACAAAACCAAGTGATTAAAGTACACAAAGAGGACATTTGGAAAGTATGAAAACATAAAAATAAAAAATTAAAAGGGTGAAGAGAAATGTTGGAGAGTAATTGCAGGCTTTTGACTCAAAGGGATGGTTGTGCCATCAACAAAACTTACACAGCCAGGGAAACCTTCAGCTTGCATTACTTGAGAGGATTCAAGTCGCTGTTCTGGAGTTGGCCAAGCAAGAGTTTGAGACTTGAGGGAAAGGATAGCAATCATACAGCGCTTGGTGTATAATATCACGGTACCATATCCTATGTTAAAGAGATTATCCAAACGTCTTACGGCAGCACCATTTCCATTTGAGCCAAAGCGACATAGAGCAACAGCAAGTTGGATGGCAGGATTACGCTGTTTGTTATGAGAATTGTTATGGAAGATAGGATGATTGGAGATGAGTTGATAAAGTTTGAAGAAAGAATCGGGAGAAGTTCTAAAAAGTTGTGTGAAGTTTAAATGAGGAATGTTGAGAATGGAGGCCAGATCATATCGGGGATCATGATAAAGATTTGGCTCCCTGGTGATGATGTAACGCTTTTTGGAAAGAAAACACATATAAGCTAAAGCATCTTCCAAATCAGAGTCAGATTTATAGTAAAGAACTAAAAGAAAAGTAATAGCATTCATTGTTGAGTGAAGTAGCTTCCTAGTAGAGAGGTGTTTCATTGTTGCCAGTGGAAGGGTTATGTGATGAGGGAAGTGGGAATTCACCGCCAAATGTGCAGTTGGGGTGTGTAGATAGAAAAAAAACTTAAGTGTTCGCCACCAAAATTAAGTAGCATAGAGTGAGGAAATACTTAAGGATGGCATCAGCAATTATAAGTCATGTGACTTTCTTAAAAATCCATCATGGATGAGATGAGTTTGGGATCAGGAATTAGGAATGGAAATTGGGGTATAAGAGGCGGGATAATGCATTATCGTGGATTTCTTATCCACTAGCCCCAGGGCTAGTGGATAAGAATCTTCCACAATTAATAATGTCTGATCCCGGGAAAAAAAATTCCTGATCCCTAATTGCGGATCCCTGAACATTGATACCCCCTATTAAATACATAAAAATGTGCCATTATTTGTAGAATATAAAATATATTATGCTTAATTTAAATGTATAAATAATTTATATAACACTTATATTTAATAGGATACTTATATAATTTTATTATGCAATAAAATATTAATTTATATACATCAAATGAAATTTTTACGCCCTGTCAAGGGGTCCTCTTGGTCTAGAAGATTTATTCGAGGATTATACAAGGAGTTTTAGTGGTTTAATGGTCTTTCAAAAGATAAGTACGTATTTCCTAATCTCTTTGATTATTTTACTCAAGTTATAAGAGGTAAATTTTTATATTATTATAATTTATATCTTTAGAATTATGGTGATGTAGATACTAATGGTTATAAATAATAGTAATAAATTTAATTTAATTGATGTGTTATAAAAGTTTGTAAAGTAAGTCAGGAGTAAGTTCAAAAGGACAAAAAGGAAGGCCTTTTAAAGGCAATATGTTAGAGACAAGAACACGGAATTTACATCTACTAATACAAGAGTGTGAGAGAGAAAAACTTAATTTAAAGAGAGTATGTGAAATAATAAGAGTAAGACTAAATAGTGCGTAAATAAAAGTATTTATTTTATTTGAAATAAAACCCTGAACCCTTTGGTCCGTCACATTTTTGTGTAAGAACATTTGATTTGAAATATTGAATCAATAAAATCTAAATAAAGGAATTTGAAAAGTATTTTTCTTTTTATAATTTTATAATTTTTAATACTAATTTTTATTCCCATCCCATCTGTATTATTGAGCACGGTGTTTGGGAGTAAAAATATATCTGGGACAATTACTTAATTTTATTAATTAATTACTTAGTGTACTTAGGTAGTTAATTGTAATTAATACATAAGTATTTTAATAAATAATTAATTATTAATAAGGATCTAAAAGGTGTGGCTTCACCTCAGTAAGATAATTAATTATTTTACTGGGTAAGTCTAGTAGCCTGGCTGACATGCCCTCTTTCAGGTCCAATAAATCAACATATCATTTACTGGTCTCCTGGTATAGCCTGGCTGACAATAAATATTAAAATAAACAATTAAAAACTAAAAATAATAATAAATAAGCATAAATGAATGAAAATAATGAAAAAACTGAAAAAAAATGTTGAAAAAATGGAAAAAAATAATAATAAGAGTAAAAATAGAATAAAAAAATAGAATAAAAATAAGAATAATAATAAGAATAAAAATTTAATAAAAAGGAGAAAAGAAAAGAAAAGAAAAATAATAATAAAAATTAAATTGAAAAATTGAAAAGAAAAATAAATAATGAAAAAATTAAAAATAAGAACAAAAAATAATGAAAGAAAGAAAAAAATATCTAAAAAATTAAATTAAAAATAAAAATAAAAAAAATGAAAAATGAAAAATGAAAAATGAAAATGAAAAAAGAAAATGAAAGAAAATGAATAAGAAAGAAAAAAAATTAAAAAAAATTAAAAAATGAGAAAAATGGAAAAAAATCAAAAAAAATGGAAAAAAAATCAAAAAAAATTGAAAAAAATCAAAAGAAATCAAAAAAAATTGAAAAAAAATCGAAAAAAATGTAAAAAAAATGAAAAAAATGGCAAAAAATCAAAAAAAAATCAAAAAAAATTGAAAAAATTGAAAAAAATGTAAAAAATTTGAAAAAAAATTGAAAAAAATGTAAAAAAATTATAAAAAAATGCAAAAAAATGCAAAAAAAATGCAAAAAATAGAAAAAAAATAGAAAAAAAATAGAAAAAAAATAGAAAAAAAATAGAAAAAAAATAGAAAAAATAGAAGAAACAGAAGACATAGAAGAAAGAAAAGATAAAATAAAAATATAAAAAAATATAAAAATATAAAACTATAAAACTATAAAAAAAGGATATAAAAGGAAAAAAATAATAATAAATTAAAATAAAAAAAGGAAAAAAAAGATGAAAAAAGAAATAAAAGAATAAAAGACATAAAAAAAGAAAAAAGGAAAAAAAGATAAAAAGATAAAAAAGAAAAAAAAAAGAAAAAAAAGAAAAAAAGTCAAATAAACTGTAAAAAAAGTTAAAAAAAAGTTTAAAAAAAAGTAAAAAAAAAGAAAAAAAAAAAAAAAAAAGAATAAAAAGGAATAAAAAGGAATAAAATGAAAAATGAAAAATGAAAGAAAAAAGAAAAAAAAGGAGAAAAAAAGTAAAAAGAGTAAAAAGAGTAATTAAATGAAACATAAGTAAAAAGAAGCAAGAAAATTTAAAAAAATGAAGTAATACAAAATAATGTATAAAAAATGTATAAAGTGTTAAAAAGAAAAAAAAGGAAAAAAAGATAAAAAAGATTAAAAAAGATAAAAAAGGATAAAAAAAGATAAAAATAGTAAAAAAATGGAAAAAAATGGAAAAAGAAGAGAAAAAATAAAAAATAATAAATAATAAAAATGAAAGAAAAGATTATAAAAATAAAAATATTGAAAAAATAGAAAAAAAAGAATAAAAATAGAAATAAAAAATAAAAAATAATATAAAAAAATAAAAAAAAACAAAAATATAAATTAAAATTAAAAAATTAAAACTGGAAATAATGATTGAAAAAAAAGAAAAAAAGAGCAAAATAGAATTATAAAAAGCAAAAAATAAAAAATAAAAGAAAAAAGAAAAGGAAAAGAAAAAAAGGAAAAAAAGGAAAAAAATGTAAAAAATGTAAAAAATGTAAAAAATGTAAAAAATGTAAAAAATGTAAAAAATGTAAAAATGTAAAAAATGTAAAAAATGTAAAAAATGTAAAAAATGTAAAAAATGTAAAAAATGTAAAAAATGTAAAAAATGTAAAAAATGTAAAAAAAATGTAAAAAATGTAAAAAAAGTAAAAAAAATGTAAAAAAAGTAAAAAAAGAAAAAAAATAAAAAAAATAAAAAAAATAAAAAAAATAAAAAAAATAAAAAAAATAAAAAAAAGAAAAAAAAGAAAAAAAGAAAAAAAAGAAAAAAAAGAAAAAAAAGAAAAAAAAGAAAAAAAAGAAAAAAAAGAAAAAAAAGAAAAGAAAGAAAAAAAAGAAAAAAAAGAAAAAAAAGAAAAAAAAGAAAAAAAAGAAAAAAAAGAAAAAAAAGAAAAAAAAGAAAAAAAAGAAAAAAAAAGAAAAAAAAGAAAAAAAAGAAAAAAAAGAAAAAAAAGAAAAAAAAGAAAAAAAAGAAAAAAGAAAAAAAAGAAAAAAAAGAAAAAAAGAGAAAAAAGAAAAAAAAGAAAAGAAAAAGAAAAAAAGAAAAAAAAGAAAAAAAAGGAAAAAAAGAAAAAGAATGAAAAAAAAGGAAAGAAAAAATAAATAAAAAAGACAAAAAAATTGTAAAAAATTGTAAAAAATTAAAAAAAATTAAAAAAAAAAGAAAAAAAAGAAAAAAAAAAGAAAAGAAAAGGAAAGAAAAAACAATAAAAAGGGAAAGAAAAAAATTAAAGAAAAAAAAATGAAGTCTCAAAAACAAAAAAAAGGGTAAAAATGAAAAAATGAAATAAATAAATGAAATAAATAAATAAGTAAAAATGAGAAAAATGAAAAAAATGAAAAAATCCAAAAGTAAAATTGAAAAAAAGAGAATAAAAGGAAGGAAATGAAATGATAAAGAAAAAAAAAGGAAAAAAAGTGAAAATATAAGACAAAATAGTAATAAACACGACAAAAAATCTAGTGGAACCTGCTAGTAGGTGCCTATCCCTATATTCAGTTTTGATTTAAGAGAAAATTTTATTTGATGCTGTGCATGCTAGTGTGCTAATTGCTCAGTGTGCAGTCTTTCCAGACAAATTTCAGCTGTGCTGAAATTGTGTCACTGGACAACCTACGCCCTAGGTCGAGGGTGTTCCTGGAAAGTGAGATGGAGGAAGGAGTTTAGAGACTTCTTCAAAGTACAGAGGAAATATTCAAGGAAGTGATTCAAAGATGAGTTGAAGGAAAAGCTACTTATTCGAGATATTTTTGATAAGAATCTTAATATAATTTAAAGGTAATATTAATATTCTTAGGATCTCACAAAGGGTTGGAAACTCAATAATCAAATATTTAAGTTTTTAGAAATGATTACTGAGAAAATAACGATATGTACAATAATAATGATTTAACTTGAAGCTTTACCACTATTTACTATATATATGTTTTACAATCTAATTCTAAAGAATGTCAAACCAAAATCCCATTGCTTTTATATCCACTACTCCTCCTCGCATTTACCTCATGCCCACCCATCATTCCGCACACCACAGACCTCCAAAAAACACCCGTTACACCTGGACCCTCCTCACTAACATCCATTAACCCTTTGACCCTCCACTAACAATCCCGTCCCTGCTCACTACCCCTGTTAATAACCCACAGACACACAATAAACCTTTAACAGAATATTGCATTGGCCGTTGCTCTGTGTGTTGCCTATCAAAAAAAAGACTGAACACACTATTGAGAGATTAACTAATTTAGATTTGAAGTTTTAGATTAGCCGGGTTCAATAGTGAGTACACAAAGGAAATTTGCAGTTGCTATGTAGAATCACTTCTGCACTTTGAATATAGATTTAGACCTCTTTATTATTGATTTAATGAGCTGCTTTTGCCTCAAGTGTCACGAGGCGTCTGACAAATTGATTTAAGTCAAAGATAGGGATTGGCACCTACTATCAGGTGCCCATGTTTTTTTTGGTGAAAAAGGTTAAAAAGTGTAAATAAGGAAAAAAAGAAAAAAATTAAAAAAAGTTAAAAAAGTAAAAACAAGTAAAAAAACAAGTAAAAAATGAAAAAAATGAAAAAAAATGAAAAAAAAGGAAAAAAAAGGA